>JANAVB010036619.1:5087435-5119935 GCA_029216955.1 Iris pallida
CGGCCATCCTCTCCAACACCACCTCCTTCTCCACAAGCATCCCTCGTTCTACTACCTTGGCTGCCCCCTCGTGTACGAGAAATCTAAAGCTGCCATTTTCGAGGACCTGATCAACCGTATCAGGAAAAAACTTGAAGGATGGCATAACGCTACTCTATCCAGGTAGTAAGATGATCCTTATCAAACACGTCCTTACATCTATACCCATCTACACCCTTGCGGTTTGCTCCCCTCCCAAGAAAGTGCCTCATTCGATCGAGAGCATCTTTAGCAACTTCTTTTGGGGGCACAGTGACGGCAACGACAAGCACCATTGGGCCAATTGGGATACCATGGCGCATCCTACCGAGGAGGGAGGCCTGGAATTCACCAAACTTTCCTACATCGTTAAAGCTTTCTCTATAAAACTGTGGTGGAAGCTCCGCACGACTCAGAACTTATGGACCAGGTTCATGAAGGCTAGATACTTCAAGCAAATCCACTCGTCGATGGCCATATCTAACAGCAGATCCTTCACGGCGTGGAGTCGCATGCTCATCGGACGGTCTCTAGTCGAACTTGTCATGCATCTCCGGTTGGGCGACAATGATTCTTCAGCATTCCTGGAATGATGGGTAGGAGATACCCTGCTTCCAAAGCTCTCAGAAACCTATAGGTTCTACAAAATCAAGGACATGTGGGACCCCAATGTTAATACCTGGAGTTGGATCAAAATTCGAGATTGGGTCGGCCCCGAGGCCGTAGAGCGGATCCGTCGTTGCAGATTGACGATCGGGAACATCGCAGACGTGATCTAGTGGTCGGTAGATTTTACGGGTTCATTCTCGGTCAGATCGGCCAGAAGAGTAATCCAAGGTATGGCGGTGCCTTTCCCTAGCATTACTTTCTTCTGGCAGACATGCATCTCCAAGAAGTGGTCCTTCATCATTTGGAGAGCCTTGCGCAAGATCCTACCCACTGATGTCACTCTCAACACTATCGGCTTCAGCCTTGCGTCCGCATGCACTTGCTGTACGGATCGTCATTCAAAAATGACGGACCACATCTTTTGTCAGGGGGACCTACCGGTCAAGGCCTGGAGTATTCTCTCCCAATGCTGTAGGTTAGTTCAAGGGGGCGGGTGCTACGACGACCTCGTAAAGGCATGGGGTTCTGCGTCCCATAGTCACCAGATCATGGCAACAGCTGCTACATGGGTTATCTGGAAGAATCGCAATAAAGCGAGATATGAAGGCCATCAGTACAACGCAGACCAGCTTATTAGGGAGACCATTAGGCAGTGTAGTAAGAGGAGATCCCTCTGCCAACACGGCCAGACGGCCTTCTGGAATTCCCTCCTATCCTGGGTCTAGCCATTTTGGGTTCCTCTTCTCCCCTTCTTTTGTTGGTATACGTGTATAGGCTTCGGCATTTTGCGCCTTCTGGTATACTTGTACAGCATTTTTCAGCTTTATGGAATAAAAAGGGAGTGTTTTGCAATATATATATATATATATATATATATATATATATTTTAATATATATATATATATATATATATATATATTATATAATAAGAACATTATTCAATTATAGTAAAATATTTTTTCTAACTCATGTGGTTAAGGTGAGAGGTATTCTTTTTGTTTGGTTGATTTTGATTCCCACGTTGAATATATATAACAATTTAAAACCTTTTCAACATTTGTTTACATAATTTATTTTTAAAAAAAAATAAAATGGACCGTGATATAATGATGGCTTAGACAACTTACTTTTGAGCCATTTTGAAGCTTCATTATGTAGTGGAAGATAAAAATAAAACGGACCGTGATATAATGACGGCTTAGAAGGCTCACTTTGAGCCGTTTTGAAACCTCATTATATATATATATATATATATATATATATATATATAGAAAGAGAGAGAGAGAGAGAGATATTAGATGACTTAAACAAGATCCAATGGATGTAAAAGAGGGGATAAATGGGGGATGCAAAAGTGAGAGAATGCGGATCCCTCCTCATACATATATATATATATATATATATATATATATATATATATATATATATATATATATATATATATATATATATATATATATATATATATGTGCTTCACACCTCAAAATACATCTGTCAATTCTCGACCCTTACTTAAGAATAAGAATATCTAATTCATACTCTATACTACTTATGATTCCATTTATAGGAAAGTGAGTGCCTTCAAATACTCTCTTATTTCTTTCCAGCCATATATGACACACCGAGCTAAGCAACCACAGTCGTGCTTCTTTGAAACATTGGCTCTGTGACCTAGAGTAGATATCCTTTGCATGACCTCTAACAGAATGTGGCGTTGCGTATCCACTAAAACCAACTTCATCAGTTGAAATTGCCATATCTTCCAACTAAAGCTGCAGTGAAAAAAATACATGTTCCACCCAGGGGCGTAGGCACGTTAGGCCGAGGGGGCTGCGCCCTATGGAATTCAATTTTTATTTATTTTATTTATTTATTTTTTTACAGCGGAATGTCAATGATGACAGTGAAAGAAACGGGACTGAGTTTGGAGATCCTAGGCCTAGACAAGACAACTATTAATGCTCTTTTAATTGCTTTTCTTCTCTTTTCATGTTTGGTAAAGTGCAAAAAATCCCTTTTTAGATTTCCGCTTTTTGTACTAAAAGATCTCATGCTTTTAAAATTCATTAAAGTATACAACATGCTCATTTTGTCCCTTTCCGTTAACTGGTGTTAATTGGGATATGTAATGACCATTTTACCCCTCCCCCACTCTCCCCCCTGTTGACACAAAATCACAGTCAACCAAATATTGATAGAATTGACTAAATGATACTTGTAATAATTCAATACGACACATGAAGATTACATCTAGTATAAGTCAGACGACAGCTCGGATTTGCAATGCAAGTTATTTTTGAGTCTGTATTTTACAATTTTATTGAGTCTAGACTTATGTAAACTGAGCTGTGCTGAGCATCTGAGACTTAACCTATACCCATACCCAAATCCAAAAGCTCCACACAAACCAAAATTAAGCCCATTGGACCATTGACCCATTCTGTGCTCTGGAGACAGAGTTCGGGCCGAACTCTGCCTCCACACAGAGTTCGGGCCGAACTCTGTCCCCTAAAAATCAGCACCCTAATTTTTAGGGTTGGCTGGTTGCAAGTTGTCCAACGGCCAAATTTTTGATCCAACCGGAATTCTGGCCGAATTCTGCCTACCTGGTATCCTATAAATAGGCCATAAATTCTCTCATTTTCAATCATCCAATCTTCTCTTCTCTTCTCTCTAAAGCTCAATACAAGCCATACCCTTCTTTATCTACTACCACAAGCTCCCTAAGCCTCAAGTGCTCAGCATTTTTCAGTTAGGAGCTTGTGCAAGAGTTCAATAAGTCGCTTGGAAAATTCCAAGCATCGTCACTACGATCTTTGTAAGAAGTTGACGTGCTCTTCTGAAGAAAAGGCACGGGGTGTAACTACTATTTCACAAATAGTGGATTTAATCCTGAGCTAGAGTTCTCAGGCTTAGACTAGTCCTCCACGAGGGAAACCAGGTTAAAAATCGGCTGTGTTTGTGTATGCTTTCTTGCTCCTTATTTATTTTCGCATTTACTCTGATTAATTTCAGCTTGTGAAAAAGTTTTTTTTAATTGGCTATTATCGTTATAAACTTTATTCACCCCCTCTAGAGTTGCCATCTGTTCTTCAATTGGTATCAGAGCTCTGTTCTCTCTACAAGGACTAACATCCTAGAGCTGATCTATGGCAACCACACAATCCATGATTTCCAATCACGGTGAAGGGCAGTCCACTCATAGGCCTCCCCTATTTGATGGAACTAACTATACCTATTGGAAAACAAGGATGAGCTTTTATCTCAAGTCGCTAGACTTTGACCTGTGGACCATCGTCACCGATGGTTACAAAAAGCCCGCCAGGATAGTTGTCAATGGTGATCTCGTTGAGAAATCGCATGAGAAATATTCTGACGAGGAGAAGAAACATGCAAGTCTAGATGCGAGAGCTATTAATGCTTTATTCTGTGCTATAGACATGAATGAGTTCAACAGGGTCTCAACATGCACCACCTCTCACGAAGTATGGAGACTTCTAGAAGTGACGCATGAAGGAACCACCCAAGTCAAAGAATCAAAGATAAGCCGTCTCACTCAAGAATATGAGGCTTTCAAGATGAAGCCAAATGAGACGATCACGTAAATGTTCACAAGATTCCTCGACATCATCAATCCCCTATCTTCGCTCGGCAAATAATATACAAATTACGAGAAGATTCGCAAGCTACTTAGGGGGCTACCAAAGATTTGGAACCCCAAGGTGACAACCATCATAGAAGAAAATGATCTCACAACTATGTCCATGGAGACTTTGATGGGAAAGCTGATGACTCATGAGCTTAACCTCAAAGACTTCGAAGAGCCTGCTCCTAAGGCTAAGGAGATCGCACTCAAAGCTCACCGATGGAGGGCTGACCCCGAAGAGACGGATGATGACAACTCGGAAGGTGATGATCAAGCTCTCCTTGTACGCAACTTTAAGAAATTCCTTCGCTTCAACCGAAGAAAGAAGGAACCACAAGAAGACGACGAAGAAGAGCCAATCTGCTACGGTTGCAAGAAGACGGGACATGTCCGAAAAGTGTCCATTCTTAAAGAAGAGCAACCGTCATGAGAAACCATACAAGAAGACTTCCTCAAAGAAATATGCCAACACAAGCATTTGGCATGAAAACGAAGCTAGTGACTCCGAGGAAGAAAAAGACTCTCCTCAAGACACGGCAAATGTGTGCCTAATGGCAACGTCCGACAAGGTATCAAACGAAACTCTTGATGACTTCACTTTTGATGAACTTGACAATGCTTTCACCGATTTACTTGATGATCATAAAAAGGTCATTGGTAAATATAAACATACCAAAGAAAAGATCAAAAGTCATGAAGTCGAAATTCAAAGACTTTCCTTATTGCTTGATAACATTAGAGACACTTCACCCGCGGAAGTCACAAATGAGGTATCTAAGCTTAAAATAAGCCTACATGATGCCGAAGCACGCATTGAACAACAAACACAAGAAATCACAACACTCAACACGGAACTTGCTGAAGAAAGGAGTAGATACAAGATTTCTATTACTAAGATATATGGTTTGAATGCTAAGATTAATGAACTGCAGGTTGTCTCTAAGAAATTAGAGACTAAATTGGGAAAACAGGTTGTTCAACCTCAAACCCAATCACATGAGACACACACAAAGCATGACACTACTCATACTAGTCAACCACGTCATCCACCTGTAGCACGTAATCATGCATACATATACACACACTTTCACAAAGCACACAAACCACATGTACGTAGAAATAATTCTCATATGTCACATAATCATCATGCTACACGTAGATACAATCATCAGTATGTTGCACAAAAACAAAATCACCATCACTCTACATATAGACATCATCACCATGCTATTCCATATAGACAACATCACCATGCCACTCCACATCACTCTATAAATACATCACCATGCTAACTCTACATATCATCATGCTACTCCTTATTACTCTACTTATAGACATCATCGGCATGCTCCTAACATAAATAGGATTGCTACATGTACTTATTGTGGATTACATGGACACATCTCACCATAATGTAGAATTAGAAGATTAGTAGATAAAAAGATATATGCATGGTTTCCGAAAACTAACTTTTCAGGACCCTCAAGAACTTGGGTACCAAAGGTCACATCTACTCTTGATGTAGGTGGACCTTCCCTCCTCAACTAAGAGTAAGTGGATTCTCGATAGTGGATGCTCGCGGCATATGACGGGAGACGTAAATCTTTCCGCATCACTATCGATGAAGAGAGAAGAATACGTATCCTTCGGTAACAACCTAAAAGGGTATATTATAAGTAATGGTATTATTGGTCATCCTCCCTCTCCCATAATAAAGGATGTCTGCCTAGTGACCGAGTTAAAGAATAACCTGCTCAGCATTAGTCATCTTGCTGACCATGGATATGACATTAACTTTGGACAAAATAAATGCTTTATTTATGATAGGTCAACAGGAGGCATCGCTTTTGAAGGGATAAGAGCGGATAATATTTATATTTTCTATTTGTCTAGAGATACTAACAATGCAGGTAGATGCCTATATGGTCATAAGGATGAAAGATTACTATGGCACCAACGTCTTGGTCATGCCAACATGGATACTAGATCCAGGCTTTCGACTAAGAAGCTAGTTAGAGGCTTGTCCGACATCACATTCAAAAAGGACACGGAATGTGCCGAATGTGAATTGAATAAGGCAACCAAGTCCTCATTTTATTCCATAAACTCTGTAAGCACTACTAGACCCTTGCAATTGCTTCATATAGATTTATTTGGCCCTAGTAGAGTAGCCAGTCTTGGTGGAAAACTCTACGCTTTTGTCATTGTTGATGATTTTTTTAGATTTATATGGGTTTTCTTTCTTACAAATAAAAGTGATGCTATTTTGGTCTTCAATATTTTTGTTAAGAAAGTTTAAAACGAAAAAAGGCTACATGATTACTCGAATCCGAAGTGATCATGGAGGCGAATTCGAAAATACAGATTTTGAAAAGTTTTGTGATTCTAATGGTTTTGATCATGAGTTTTCTTGTCCAAGAACTCCTCAAAAAATGGTGTTGTGGAGCGAAAGAATAGGACTCTTGGCGATATGGCTAGAGTCATGTTGAACAAGTTTTCACTTCCGAAATACTTTTGGGCTGAAGCTGTTAGTACAGCTTGCCACATTTTAAATAGGGTGCTTATTCGTCCTATTACGAAGAAAACACCCTATGAGCTTTGGTTTGGGAGAACCCCAAATGTTTCTTATTTTAGAGTTTTTGGTTGTAGATATTTTATCCTTAACACCAAAGACAACTTAGACAAATTTGATGCCTAAGCTGACGATGGTATTTTCCTTGGCTATGCTGCCAAGAGCAAGGGATATAGAGTATTTAACAAACGCTCATTAATTGTGGAAGAGTCTACAAATGTGACTTTTGATGAAGATAACAGTATAGCAGCTACTTTTGATGATGATGTTGAGCTATCAACTTATACTCCAATGAATACCACAACCGAAACCAGTTCTCTGGAGGGCTTGCCAAAGAAATTCTCTTTCAAGCCTTCACATCCAGAAAATTTGGTAATAGGTGAGGTTTCACGTGGAGTAACTACTAGATCATCGTTAAGAGACTCTATTGCTAGTACTGCCTTTATTTCACAAATTGAGATGAATTTTGGATTTCTGCTATGCAAGAGGAACTCAACCAATTCGAGAGGAGCCAAGTATGGGAACTTGTTCCTAGACCGACAAATCACTCGATTATTGGTACCAAATGGGTCTTTAGAAACAAAGTAAATGAAGATGGTTCAGTTACACGCAACAAAGCTCGTCTAGTAGCCCAAGGATACAACCAAGAGGAAGGTATCGACTACGATGAGACGTATGCTTCTGTTGCTAGATTGGAATCCATTCGGATGCTTTGTGCATTTGCAAATTTTCAAAATTTCAAATTATTTCAAATGGATGTTAAAAGTACTTTCTTGAATGGATTTATTAAGGAGAAAGTTTATGTGAAACAACCTCCTGGATTTGAAAATCATAAATTTCCCGACCATGTTTTCAAGCTGAAGAAAGCGCTATATGGCCTCAAACAAGCCCCTAGAGCTTGGTATGAACGGCTAAGAAATTTCTTGCTTGAGAAAGGTTTTTTAAAAGGAAAAATTGACACCACACTTTTCATTAAATATTTTAAAGACACTATTCTCTTAGTCCAAATATACGTAGATGATATTATATTTGGTTCTACTGATGAAACCCTCTGTCAAGATTTTGCCAAGTGTATGCAGACCGAGTTTGAGATGAGCATGATGGGGGAGCTCAACTACTTTCTTGGACTGTAAGTTAAACAAATGTCAAATAGAACTTTCATCTGTCAGTCAAAGTATATAAAGGACATGCTGAAGAAATTCGACCTTGACAACGTCAAACCAATCAGCACTCTAATGGCTACTACAATTAAACTAGAATCAGATAAAAATGGCAAACCCGTAGACCAACGTAAGTATCGAGGTATGATAGGCAGTCTAGTCTATTTAACTGCTAGTCGCCCTGATATTATGTTTAGCGTTTGCTTGTGTGCTAGATATCAAGCAAATCCTAAAGAATCACACATGACTGCTGTTAAGCGTATCTTTCGATACATTAAGGGTACGGTTATAGTGGGCCTATGGTATCCCAAGTCAACATCATTTGACCTTATTGGTTACTCTGATGCTGATTTTGTCGGATACAAGGTCGACCGTAAAAGTACGAGCGGTACGTGTTATTTATTAGGAAAGGCTTTAGTCTCTTAGTTTAGCAAGAAGCAGAATTCTGTCGCACTATCCACAACAGAAGCTGAATACATCGCAGCTGGGCGTTGTTGTGCACAAATTCTGTGGATTAAGCAAACCCTTGAAGACTACAACTTATCTTTTATGTACATTCCAATCTTTTGTGACAACACTAGTGCTATAAATCTCACTAAGATCCCCATTTGTCACTCACGCACGAAGCACATTGAAATACGTCACCACTTTTTGTATGATCATCATCAAAATGGCACTATTAACTTAGAATTTATTGGCACTGATCATCAGCTAGCAGATTTCTTCATAAAACTATTATCCGAAGAGTGCTTCAATTTTCTCTGTCGTGAACTTATAATTTTGGATGAAGCTGTTATTAATTAAAATAAACCTGCATAAATATCGAGTATGTCTTGATTCTTTTATGATGAAATTTCTATGGGTACAAGCCGAAAGGGTCCTTCTGACAACAAGGCATAAAAGTCTAAACGACACGGTGCACTAGTCCTCAGGATTACCGCTAGCTGGGATCCGGCCCCTGCAGCTAACCCATGGCAGCTTCAAAATATTGAATTATGACATAATTTCTTGTTTATTACATGGTTCATTTTTAATTTATCACATGATAAAATGCAAATTTTCAAAACTTCACTTTGCATCAGAGTTAACTTTCTGTCATTCTCCACTTGAGTCTTTCTTGTATATGTACTCACTTTTACTTTTCCTTTGGTCTCTCATACTTAACTATTTTTTTCCTTCTTCTCAGCCTAATTCCTGTTCTGTCAACAGAATCCAGAATTCGGGCCGAACTCTGCCCTAACCAGAGTTCGGGCCGAATTCGGCCCGGCTGTTCCAGAACCGGGAACAGTCTCAGCCGCTGATCAAAAATGGATCCAATGGCCCATATTTATTTCGATCAATTGGAACCCTTCACATATATTTGGGCTCTCCTCTCCCTTCTCCTCTATTACCACCTTTTCCACTTCTTCAAACACTTTTTCTCAAAACCCTAACCCTAGTTCTTCATTTCTAGAGCTCATCTCTTCCCCAAACTCAAGGAGAAGGCCTCTTTCATCATTATCCTTCATTGTTCGTCATCACTTTGAGGTATATCTCAACATTTTTTTATATCTCAATTTCCTCCATTATCTTTATTGTTTCATGGCTCCACGTGTGTTCAATCGTGGGAAGAGACTTCGAACCGAGGGAGCGTCCTCTTCGAATGCTCCTCCTCGAGTTGAACCGCCCGTTGAACAACAACCACCTATCCACCCGTTGTTCAACCCACCTCGTCCACTTGACCCAAACATATTTGACGATCGAATATTTGTATCACTTGACGCATCTAATGATTGGTTTAGTGACTTTCGAACACGTCCGGTGTTTGCGGGTCACCCTATCAATTTTACTATTTTCTCTCAATATGACTCACTTTTTCATGATCTTTGCCTTGACGAACTTGTCACCACCAACTCGGTCATTTATCGTAGTGCTATTCAAATGTTTTACTACAACCTAACTCATGATGATATACATATTTTCTCACGGGTTGCGGGTATTGACATATCTTTTGATGATTTCGATTTGGCCGAACACCTTGAACTCCAAGAGCCAAACTCATGGAAAAAACTTGTTGAAGCTCGATCGTTTCAATTTTCCGATGGATCTTCACTTGAAAGCATAAAGGATGACTTGTGTACCCCTAACACACGTCCTCGTAAGCTTTTGGCCAAGTATCTCAATCCCTATTTTTATGAACTTTTTCGGATTATTTTTAACACTATTCTGTCCAAAGCGGGATCCACCGATGAAGTCACCTACTTTGAAATCTCGGCCTTATATCACCTTCACTTTCATGTACCATTTAATCTTCCACGTACCATGATGGACTGGATGATTAATTGTAGGAAGAAACCAAGATCCTTGGTTTATGCTTTGTATCTTCCTATGGTTTTTCGTGCTTTTCGCATACCACTTGATGAGTGCCAGTTCTTACTTGCCCCTGCCTTCTTTTCAAAGGCACAGAGGCTTCAGGCAGCCGTTGGCTCACCAGTCGTGTCTGAGAATTCTGATGACGAGCCAGATGCACCTCCTCTTGGACATGATCCTCCTCCTCCTCCTGCCACTCTCGAGTCTCTTCAGACCATGCTCCGCGATCGCTTCACCTTAGAGGATGATCGTTGGACTCAGCTGGATTACCAGACCACCCTGCAGATGAGTGCCATCAGCAACTCAGTGCACGATATTTGGTACTCCATGTCTCGCCATCCTTCTGTACCTATTCCTATGGAGCGGGACCCTGGTCGTGAGGGATATCGTATCGATGACCCTTGGGTTATTCGCTACTTGGATCTGGATGCAGCCTTCGTGGACCCTCGTCGTTCCTTCACTGATCCATCAGATGACGCTGGGCCTTCACGAGCTCGATGGTAGATATGGATTCTACTTGCTGCTGCTACTGAGGATCATTGCTTATGTTTTATGCATTTTGGATTTTAGTTGATATAGTTGCTTTTATGCACTTTGGATGTATTAGACTTGTTATGAGTTGTGAATCTTGAGACATTCAGTAGTTTTATCAGTTTCTATGCAGTTTTTTCTATTATCTTTTGGTGTGCTTGCCAATTTTTAATGTTTATGGTTAATTGCTAAATGCCAAAAGGGGGAGAGATTCTGGTATATTCTATATTCTGTTTGTATCTGTATCTGTGCTTTGGAGAGAATATTCTTATTGGGCCAACAAGATTCAAAGCAATGTTTACGGGGAACTATTGCTAGCTCGGCATTGATTACGGGGGAGCTATACCATGTCTATATCAATGTGTCCAGGTATGAATATTGAATATACAATTATCATTTTTGTCAATTATCAATATGGGGGAGATTGTTGACACAAAATCACAGTCAACAAAATATTGCTAGAATTGACTAAATGATACTTGTGATAATTCAATACGACACATGAAGACTACATCTAGTACAAGTCAGACGACAACTCAGATTTGCAATGCAAGTTATTTTTGAGTCTGTATTTTACAATTTTATTGAGTCTAGACTTATGTAAACTGAGCTGTACTGAGCATCTGAGACTTAACCTATACCCATACCCAAATCCAAAAGCTCCACACAAACCAAAAATAAGCCCATTGGACCATTGACCCATTCTGTGCTCAGGAGACAGAGTTCGGGCCGTGCTCTGGAGACAGAGTCCACACAGAGTTCGGGCCGAACTCTGTCCCCTAAAAATTAGCACCCTAATTTTTAGGGTTGGCTGGTTGCAAGTTGTCCAACGGCCAAATTTTTAAATGATCCAACCAAAATTCTGGCCGAATTCTGCCTACCTGGTATCCTATAAATAGGCCATGAATTCTCTCATTTTCAATCATCCAATATTCTCTTCTCTCTAAAGCTCAATACAAGCCATACCCTTCTTCATCTACTAGCCACAAGCTCCCTAAGCCTCAAGTGCTCAGCATTTTTCAGTTAAGAGTTTGTGCAAGAGTTCAAGAAGTTGCTTGGAAAATTCCAAGCATCGCCACTGCGATCTTTGTAAGAAGTTGACATGCTCTTCTGAAGAAAAGGCATGGGGTGTAACTACTATTTCACAAATAGTGGATTTAATCCTGAGCTAGAGTTCTCAGGCCTGGACTAGTCCTCCACGAGGAAAACCAGGTTAAAAATCGGCTGTGTTTGCGTATGCTTTCTTGCTCCTTATTTATTTTCGTATTTACTTTGATTACTTTCAACTTGTGAAAGAGTTTAATTTTTAATTAGCTATTATCGTTATAAACTCTATTCACCCCCTCTAGAGTTGCCATCTGTTCTTTACCCCCTTCTTCCTCCGGTGGTTCGGGGAGGAGGAGGAGGGGGACGGGGAGGAGGAGACGCGGGGAGGAGGAGGGAAGGGGCGGAGAGGAGGAGGAGAACGCGGGGAGGAGGAGGAGGGTCGCGAGGAGCAGGGGGTTGGCCGGCGGGGATGAGGGGGGCTGGCCGACGGGGAGAATGAGGGGGAGGGGTTGGCTTACGAGAATGAGGAGGGGACTGGCCAGCGGGGAGGTGGAGGGGGCGAGGAGGAGGAGGGGGGCTGGCCGGAGGGAGGAGGAGGTGCTGGCCGGAGGGAGGAGGGGGCAGGGAGGAGGGGGAGCTGGCCTGCGGTGAGGAGGAGGGGGCTGGCCGGCAGGGAGGAGGGGGGTGGCCTGTGGGAAGGAGGAGGGGGGTGGAAGGGATGGAGGCTGGCCTGCGGGGAGGAGGAGGGGGCTGGCCGGCGGGAAGGAGAAGGGGGGCTGGCCGGAGGGAGGAGGGGAGAGGTTAGGGAGGGGGGTGTAGTTTAGGTATTTTTATTTTTTATTTTTTAAAAAATGGCATTAACGGCCATTTCTAACGGTCAACAAACGGTAGGGGACTTTTCGAGCAAGTCATAGATTGCGGAGGTCTTTATTTGCTAAATTTGACTAAATGGTCTTTCTACGCGACAGGTGCAAATTTAACGAGAATTTTTTTGCACTTTACTCTTCATGTTTTGATGTCCATAATCCCAAGGCTAGCTATGTCAATGTCTTTTCTCCTACTCCTACAGGAGCATGTATAGGATAGCTCACTCTCTTCTATAGCTGCACTACTGCAGCCTGTAGGCTACACGAGCATGCTTCTACAACTCCACATGGTACCCATCACATCCCAAGTCTTCGACGGTCAAGAAGAACCCTGGATAGCTCTTTATTTTAACGTATTTTTCTTACTTTCCTCCTATATTCCTTCAAAGTTCATGTGTTCAACGCAACTATTCTATTTGCAAATTTATTTTCCAACAGGTAACAATTTCTTCTTTTGTAGTCATTTTTACTGCATAAGTTGCTTATATCATTTATCATGTATAATTAATAGGAATTAACAGTAGCTTAATGTTATACAACCTATACATGCCAAATTTTGTGTCATGTATCAATGAATTTGTTTAATGATATAACATGAACTTACAATTAGGATTTTTTTTTAAATGTAGAAAGGCTTGGCCTTAGGATTTTTGCTTAGAGTTATATTTTAATTTGTGTAAAGTGAATTTGGTTTAGCATAAAAAATAATACACTATTCAAAATTTTCAATAAATCTCGAGAGCAAGATGAAAAATAATATACTATTCAGAAAATTATCAAAACTTCATTAGGTAATCGATTGGGAGATACGATAAAGAATGACTGTTTGGTGGCATATATTGAAAGGAGAGACATTTTGGATGTCGTTGACTATA
The DNA here is from genome assembly GCA_029216955.1 of Iris pallida. Lineage (NCBI taxonomy): Eukaryota > Viridiplantae > Streptophyta > Magnoliopsida > Asparagales > Iridaceae > Iris > Iris pallida. The sequence goes on from JANAVB010036619.1 coordinate 5,101,109, forward strand.
AAGATATCGGTCAATCTTTCTAGAATATGACGTCTCAAAGGTTTTTATTGTCAAATAAAAGAGTTATTTAGTGATTATAATAAATTATGACATTTGATATTAATATATAATATTTTTGAAAAAATATAAATGTGTTATTATAATTTTAATAGTAAATATTGTACCCCTTAGATTAAATTTCTGGCTACGCCACTGGTTCTACCATCCCCTCCTGCTCAACACATAGTGAGCATCCAATGCTGGTGATTTGTAGCCCAAATTTGGGCAATCTGTCTAATGTTAGTTGCCTTCCTGTTACAGCTTTATAAAGAAAGTATTTGGTTTTGATTGCAGCACCTTTCAAAACTATATAAATTTTATCCACTCAGTTTTAGGGTACTTAAGCCTAAACTTTTCATACTACTTGGAGGACAAAACCTCCATTATGCATTTCCTTCTACTGCCAGTGATCAGCAACCTGCTCTGTGTCGAAGGGACTACTCTGAATTTCTGCTTCCAATAGTTGTCCAACTCTATGAGTATCCATATTCCATTGGCCAATTTTTATCAACACACCCACCGTCTCTATTTGCCCTATCCTCTCAATGGTATTCCACCCAAACCTTTTGATACAACTTTGTTTTGCTATCCATGGATCATACCAGAGATCCATTGTGAGACCATTATATATTTTCCTATAGATACATTGTTTTATTCGATTTTATTGGTTCAACATAGCCTTGAACACCACAGAATAGTTGTTGTCTAATCTACGCACCCACTAGTCGCTGAAACTCATTGCCCGCATTATGTGGCAGACAAACTCACGATTCACCGTATCATATGCTTTCCTTAAATCCAATTTGATCCATGATTTATTGCTTCTAAGGCTTGTTAAACTCCCTCACCATCTCATGGGCTAATAAGTAGTTTTTAGATATACTCCTACCCATGATAAATGCAGATTGCTTCATAGAAATGATGTCGTTCATAATAGCTCGCATTCTTTGACACATTAAAATCATGAGTAATTTGTTGATGAAATTACAGCATGATATTGATCTGAAGTCGGTTAAGGATAATGACCCCTTTTTCGGAATAACTTCCAACATGAGTATCTTAAATTCTTCCCAATGTACCTTAAAGAATTTTGTCGTGAACTCTTCTGGACCTGGAGATTTCTTCGAATTCCCAGCTTTGACTATATCCACCAGCACCTTCAATGTAATCGGCTTGTGTAGAATATTGTTTCCTTCTTCAGTAATAAGCCACTTGCAAGTGAGCTGCGAAAAAGTAGTACAATACTCTTGCTAATTATGTGTAAACCCCCAAAACTATAGGAAATTTTAGATTATATAATATTTTAATTATTGTTTTTTTTTTGTGATGCCTGGTAAAAAATTTTTTTTGTTAGTAGTGCATTTTAAAAACATTTTTATGCATAATTGATTAGTATCAACCATATATGGTTATGGTTGTGTGTGTGTATTGTATGATTAAGATTAAATGATAAAGTATTATTGCCATGCAAAAATGGCTTGTAAAATACTTTATACCATATATGTATAGCCTAATTAATTAGCATCCTATTCCAAATATGCATTGATATGTATATATCTTGTAGAAGCATGGAAAGTTTCCAAGCCCGCTCAGCCCATGCTACACCAGACTCTTCATACAAAGTCTAGAAGAACCCCCTGCGGCTCTCCATATAGACCCCTGGTCAAGCACCAAGTCCAATAACACTTGGTGTTCCAAGACACTTTGTGCTCTACAAGTACAATGCCAACACTCCCCTTACCGTCGCCAGAGCGAACGACGAAGCAACAATGCCTTAAAGGCACACCCTTTGCAACTTCGAATACAACAAGTCCTCCCATGTGGCTGACACTCTATGTGGCAGAAGACTTCATGCGTCTCCCTTCCCTGAAGCTCTCATGCGGCCAAGGCGTCATATGGCCCAAATGTCTCAGAAGGTCTCTCACGAGACTAAAATCTCTACATTACATGCTTTCCTGAAGACTGATGGTTCATGCCCCTGGTCGATCCATCCCGATCCCACAATCAACGGCTGAAAGGATCAAATCCTACATTTATAGCGTGTGAGTCATAACTGTCCCATTTAAACGAAAGATTCCCTCCAAATCATAGATTATGCCACGTGTCAATACGATCGGACCACTCGATTTAAATCTTGTGTTCATGGCATGTGCGTTATGACCGTCCCATTCAAATGGCAAATTACCCTAAGTTACTATATGTGCTACATATCGTTCCTGATCAAGCCATATAGCAATCAGCCATAACTCATGATTGTCACAACTGGGGATCTTCAAATGCACCTCCGTGATCTCTATGGCCAATCAACGTTTAATTAGTGCCACATGTCAACATGATCGAGCCGAGCGGTTAATCAACTGTATCATATAGTTGTGACAACCCAAATTGCGTCTATCCTGTAGAAGATCTTTCCTCATCAATGTCGCTTGCGTAGTCTATCTTTGACGATGGTTATACAAGGAGGTACATATCTTCCAAGAAAGTACATACTGACTGAAAAAGACTCGAAGAACACCATAAATATACACAGGAGATATTTCACACAAAGAACAAATCAAAATAAGCTAAAGCATATCGATTGTTAACGGAGCAAAGGAGTAACTGCAATACTCGACATCCACCGTCACACTTCCCCAAATCTTATATTTATACTAAGAAATCCTCGTTGTTAGGGTTCTATTTTATACTTTCGTTGTAATCTAATAAAAGAAGAAGCTTTTCTAAACTTCTTTTCTTTTACACTTGTGATTGCAATAAATCTGGCAACTTTGCTGGGGACTGTCTTCTTCTTTGACGAAAAAGGTGGTGACGCAATATGATACCGCTATACTGGGATCTTTTCGGAAGAGGTTGGTCATTCGCTTCGACCAACATGCTTTTGAAGATATGCTCTCCGGGGATTCAAACCTCTTTCCTAGGCTGGCAAAGCCTAAGAATGTTGGCACATGCAGCCATGGTCGAACCAATTTCGATAATTGACTTAAAACTCCGAGTTTGATATAAAAATAAACAGACACTACAACAAATATGGCCTACAATAGCATGCGTGAAATGCTATAGAAAGCCTTCTATAGCATATTATGTCCGCTATAATTGCCCCCGCTATAGTATGTGAACGCTATAACATTATAGCCTTCTTGAATGTTGTAGATGGATTATAGCATTCATTAATGTTGTGGATGGTTTATAGCGTTTGTGAATGTTGTGAATGCTGTATAGCGTTCTTGAATGCTGTAGGTGGATTATAGCGTTCGTGAATGCTGTGGATGGATTATAGCGTTTGTGAATGCTGTGGATGCTTTATAGCGCTCGTGAATGTTGTAGATAGATTATAACATTTGTGAATGCTGTGGATGCTTTATAGCGTTCGTGAATGCTGTAGATGGATTATAGCGTTCATGAATGCTGTAGATGATTTGATTTATTATAGTGTTCGTCATATGCTATCGCGATAGCGGCAAACAGTTTTGGTATTACATTTAGATGTTTTGAGTGCTATAAACCTGCTACACAATTTCATATCTGAATAATCTGTTCTGTATCACATACAATTAACCATAAAAAAATTCATGCTGAATCACAATTTTGATTTCAACAATTTCAATTGCAACTTCCATTTCGATCAATCAAGATATAGAAAGGGTTTGCCAAAATAAATAAATTTATACATTTTTTATTAAAAATTCAAGATGTACAAAAGGTAGTTGTCATTAAAACATTCAAGATGTACAAAAAGAAGTTGTACGCCTAGTAGTCCAAAATAAACCATTCTATTTCCATACAAAATGTCTGTAGGCCAAATGCAGCTCGATCGCCTCCTTCTAGCTATCCACAACTGTAACACCCTGTTTTCTGAAATTGGGGATTTTTGAAAATTTATTATTTTTTATTATTTATAAATGGTATTTTAGTCATGGTATGATTTTCTGGTGATTTTAATTAAGTTAAACCATTTCTAAAGTCATGCTAAGTCATGACTTATGACTTTGTGACTTTGTTAGTAAACCTTAGTGTAAACCCTAGTTTCTCTAACCTAGAAGTTGCCATGACCATGAGAGCTTGACCATAGGCTTAGAATATCATTTTAGTGATTTTTAGCCATAGGGGTATTTTGGTAATTTTTAGGAATTTATTTGGAATTTAGTGGGATTAGTGAGATTTTACTATTCATGGACTTTTAGATTAGTGACTTGCTAATCCCTAACCTAATTACCCTAATCCATAGGTTAGCTACTAACCTAGAATGACTAAGAGGATTAGATATTTCATGGTAGTCAAAGCTATATAAATATCTAGATATTTACTTATTGATATTTTGCTTAATTTATGCAAAATATCTTAAAACCCTTTACAAAGTCCTTCTCTTAGCCTAGAAGCAAGACAACCCCCCCCCATACCCCCATGCCTTGGCCATGCTTGGCCGGCCAAGACACCCCCCCCCCCTTGGTTGATCATTCCTATATATTAGTTCATTTCCTTGTATTAAAATTTACATGTTTTAAATCATTGAAAATAGCCTTTTCTTGGAAAATTCACAACTCTCAACATAGTGATCCAAATCACTTCAAACCTCTTGCATTGGGTTCCTACAACCTAGAGGGTGCTAAGGGAGGCTAGCAAGTTGGACACAAGGACTTGGACACACCCATAAGTGGACTTGGACACCCCCTCATTTATTGAGTTTTCAAGGATTTTGCACATATAGGTAAATGTCTCTAAACCATATTAATATTGTAGTTTTTCTTCATAAATGCATGCATATAGGTGTATACTAGCTGTGGGTAAAGTTTGGTGAAATCTAGGAATCGTTTGGTGTCGTATCGGACACGTATCCTACATATAAAACCCTATTTATGTTCACTGTTTTTGCACACTGTCACATTGATAACACACACTGTTTTGTAAAACTTTTTGAACCAAAACCTAGTCCTAGGTTCCCTAAACCTAACCCTAAAACACTGAGCACAAGTTGGGTTGTGTCGTGTCCAAAATCTGGACACGAAGCTCTCAGTTTCAACACACAGGACACACTGCACAGTGCACTGTAAAAATCCCCTGCTACCACCCCCTTGGTTCTCCCTACACACGCCACTAGGACACGGGAAAATTGGTGGACACGAGGGGGCAATGTCTGCGCACATGCCCCCAAAATTTGGTGTCGCCTCGTGTCGTGTCGAGTGAGAAATCTCACTCGCACTGGACACGGGCTGTCAGCGCACACACGCACAGACACCAACTTCGAGTGTCTCGTGTCGCACGGACACGACACGATGACACCTCGTAGTGACACGAGAGTGTAGCCCTATAGTTGGCGTACACGAGGACACGAGCACGAGGTGCGTCGTGTCCTGTGTCGCGAGCACGAGATGTGTGCATCGCTGCACGACGCGGTACAGAACACTGAGTATCAGTCGATTTCCTTCGACTGATACGGAGTTCGTGCCGTGTCCTTAGGACACGTGGACACGAGACAGGCTACCTAAACCCTAGACCAACCCTAGGCGAACCTATCCACACGTGCACGAGACTTCTAGACACGTGTGTCGTGTCCTAGAGCTAAGTGCACGCGTGCACGACACTGCGGTTAGTGTTGTGTATCCTAATTTACCCGGGTGTGGTTTTCGTGTGTTTGGACACGTGAAACCGTGTCGTGGTGTCGTGTCAGTGACCTAGGACACTAGGGTATGTGTGGGGTGTCAGTTACCAACCTTTGGTTGGGAGTCTTAGCTCGATTAGGTTCGTGTATTTCGGTTTACCTCAAATCGAGTGCACAGTGCACAGTCTCACTGTTGGGTTTAATTTCCAGTTTTTGGAAATGGATTTCAAACACGATTTTGTTTGAATTAATCCATTAGACTTGTGTATTTTAGTATGTATATGTGTAGTATACATGTAATTGTGAGTGTGGGTCGATTTTGGGGAGTTTTGGGTGTGTGTGTATAGTTATATATGTATATACATATGTATGTATATATGTTATATAGTGTGTGTGTGTTGGGAGCCATAGTGGTTCCAGTTTCCTGGAACCCTCCCCCCTGCCTACTGTCCAGACCCCCCTCTCTTTCACAGTCTCTCACACTCTCTCTCTCATTGTCTCACTCTCTCTCTATGTTTCTATATATATAGAGTATATATATATAGAGTATATATATATAGAGTATATATATATATATGAGTTTATATATATGTGTATACCTATATGATATATATATATATGTATATTTGTGTTAGGTTACTTTAGGTCTATATATATATATATATATATATATATATATGTATGTGGTTGTATATATATATGTTATGCATTTTTGGGTATAGGGATAGTGTATATCTATATGTAGATATATACATATATATATATATGACTTTAGTTATAGGTTATATTTAAAACCTAGACTATGGCCTATGGCCAAGGTTATTGGCCTATGGTTGGGGTTAGCCCTAATGACCCAAAAACCATTGTTGACCCTTGTTGACTGAAAGTTGACCAAAGTCAACTATAGGTCAAGGTTGACCTAGTTCACCTAGAAATGACTAGGAATGACCTAAATCAACTAGTTTGACTAGTTTGACTAAAACCCTAACTAGTTAACTAATGTTGACCTAGCTTTGACTTAGAGTTGACTTTAACCTAGATTAAACTTGTTTGACCTTATTTGACCTAGTATGACTTCCTGTGACTTAGTTTAACTATTAGAGTTGACCAAGAGTTGACTTTTGACCGGTTGACCTAGAATCATGTAGTATGCATTGTATACTTATTTTTATCATTGTGGATACATTGTGACTTATATTGCTCTGACTAGGAGCCACACACCTCTCCTCAGGCAGTATATCCTCTTCAGACATTCAGTTATCAGGCGAGTACATTCTCTGACCGTTTCATACTTGTTCAGGCTTTACTTCTCGCTCTAGATTACTTTACTTGTTGCTGTCACATTGTAACACGGATTGGTACTATATGGATCTTTACATGAGATGTTATCCCCCTCGGGAGCATCGGGTACTTCATGTTATGTGTGTTTCACTATCATCATGTACTCATATGCTTCCATTATTCATGTACACTCATGTGATCATGTACTCTCATGTTTACTGAGCTCTCATGTATACAATCATGTGCACCCTTTCATGGGCCCCATGTGATATCATGTACAATAACGTAACTTGTATAGATCCTTGTGTATTGATTGGGGTACGGGGGAGTAGAAGTGGACATGTGAATAATTCTAAAGTAGTGTAGTCATGTACAAACTCAGTAGTATAGTCATGTATAAATTCTAGCCATTCACATGCCTATCTTGTGCTCTACATCACTAGTCACTACAGTTCTCTATATACAGTAGATATTTCATTACAGCTATCTCTTTTACAGCGTATATTTCCTTTCAGCAGTTCATGTATCTTACTCTATTGCCTGTATCGTATTTCCTAACCTGATATGCACTGCGTGAGATGTATTGTGCTCGTTCCCGTCCTGATTGGACCTGTTGAAAATATTACAGAGGATGAGGATGAGGCCCTGGTGTCTACCTATTACGGAGCAGGACTAGATGACACCTATGTTGTGGACCCTCAGCAGGATCCACCTGCAGCTGAGGAGGATGTTCCAGTAGTCTAGACCAGTTTAGTCTAGGCAGTCTTTCTATTTGTCTTTTGTCTCACATCTGAGTTGTATTTGAGATGTTGAGTTATGTAGACTCTTAGACTATTTGTATTATGAGTTGACATTCTGGATGTTATGTATCTTAGACACTTAGTCTTATTTCATCTATGCTATGGTTCTCCTTGAGTTACTATCTATCTATCTGTTCTTCATTCTTCTACCTTAGATGTGATTGAGACAGCATATTGTTATATCACCTCCATTCGGAGAGTATATACTGTACAGGTACTTTTATATTGTTAGATGATTGACCTAGGACAGCGTTCTACCGTCGATACTGCGGCGTAGGCTAGGCGTTGTTACGTTCTCGTACCCTGACAGTGGGTGCGGGTCGTGACAACAACCATCAAAAATTTACACGCCAACCTACACAAAATTGAGAAGAAAACACATTATTATATAAAAAATAAGTTCACACAAGATCATATATCCTGATAAACTGATTAAATAGCCACTAAATACAATCTCAACTACTAAGACCTGGCACTCTCTCTAGAATACTCTTCCAACATAAAAGAGAATCTTAAGTGCAAGTACCAGAACCATAATAAGATATCAGTCATAAGAAGCAACAAATGCACTGATAATTCAGATATGAAAAACGTACCTAGTCATCCAACGTCGTATTGTGAAACTCAGATATACACTAATAATTCAGATATGCACTGATGACTAGGTACAACAAATGCAAGTACCAGAACCATAATAAGAGAGAGTAAAGATGCAAAAACTTCAAAGTATTTTGAGAAACTCAGATAAAAAAGCATTTGACTTTAGAAGGTGCTTAAATATAATATTTAATATGCAACACTTCAACCTATCAAGTTCTTATATGTTAAAACAATTTGACATGACTTTCAGGCATCTGGTTATAATGAGACATTACATCACAAAAAAGTAATTTGTTATGTGAAGTTGCAAATGATACTTCTTTCATCGATAAATTAAGAACCATGACTCTAATTCTGTCCTTTTTAATTGAGGCCAAGTCTTCTTCAATTTAGAGTAATTATGGTTAATTACTTCTCGTACTATATATGCTACCATGATATGCCTTGTTCTTTATGACAACGCTACTTAAGACCCATTCGTTTATAGAAAACACACTATCATGACTCCACATTCGTGTTGTTGATGTTTTAAATCTATACTGGTAGCAATCATGTCTTTACCACATGCTTAGGGGGTAAGGTTGAGTCTTCAGTTCCATTTTTCAACTGCCCTGTTACTCATGAAAAAATTGTGTTGATGAAGTTCTAACAACATGAGATCATACCAAATCAGGATTAAATTCCTTCAGATTAATTTTATGAAGCCAGTAAAAGTAAAATAAGCCCAAAGAACTTTGTAAGAAATGTGTTACATTTATTATAAATTATGTTAATGTTGTAGCTCTATAGAACTAACTTTATGCTCAATTTGATCATTTGCATAAGAGAGTTATGTCCTCATTTGAAAACTTCGCAAAAATTATCAAATTTCATCTGCTCAGTATTGAAGTTGAAGTTGTTTACTTCTTCAACTTCTTTTGTATCTTAATGGCTACTGATTTTGCTGCATGATTACTTGACATGGATCAGAAGCTATATTTTTCCAATATATTTCTTCCTTATGAAAGAAATATATCTTTACTTTCCACATTATTTTTTTCTCTGGTCTTCCCTTTCCTGGCATTATCAGTATCTGGCAGCAAAGTAAATACATAACAATCTATAGCACAACTAGATGCTTACTTGTGGATGTACAGCAGACATATATATGGACCAATAACAGATACATACAAGACCTAAGCATATAAGGAACAATCAACAGTAAATATCTGTAACATTACAATACCAATTTGGCTGTAGCCAATATATATATATATATATATATGTTGAGTAAAAATACAAATCAATATATATATATATATATATATATATATATATATATATATAAAATATATATATATATATATATATATATATATATATATATATATATATATATATATATATATATATATATATATATATATATATATATATATTCGGTCGGCCATACAGTAGTACGTCCAACGATGTCTTCTATTGTGTCATTACCGAAACATGGTCTAAATAATAGTGCTTTGGGTTGTAAAGCAATATCTAACCAAACTCGAGAGACATCTTTTCCAAGGGTGTACCATGAACTACTGCTTTCGGATCATCTATCACCCATCATCCGATTGCAACGATTTCCTTCGGATCCATCCAATTTAGCAACTTACATTTTTGCTCTTTCAACAAACGACGACTACTTCTACTATGTGACTACAACAAAGAATGAAGGAATGTTATATTTGATACTAGTATCATTTGAGATAAAATATTTTTACTTGTTACTAGTATATCTTACCTGTGAAGTAGTAGATGGAGTTTTTGAAACGATATTTGGTTCATTTGATTTTACAATCTCCACATCATTGTTCTTCGCATCAGTGTTCTCTTCACCACTGCTGTTCTCCTCCTCGTCAGTGTTCTCATCACTACCATTTTTATCGTTATTCACCTCATCCTTTTCCTATAGGGAATAACCATTTTAGTTAGAAAAAATCAAAGTTCTCCTCATGTCAAATTGAAGAATTCTGCTGAGAAGTAGACTTCTTACTTTACTTTTCATTAAAGTATCAAGCAATTGGTTTTGTTGTTCAAGTAACTTCGATATTGAGTTAATTTGCCCTTGCATTGAATCAACTTTACTTTGGAAATTCTTGTCCTCATCTACACTCACCTCAACATCATTAGCTTGTTCCTGTTGACCATATTTCTAACGAAGGCAAGTGTCAGTGGTAATATGGGCCAAAAAATATCAAAGCAAAATAAGAACTACTTACCTGAATTTTTTCCTTAAAGTATTTATCAACTTTGACTGTTCTTCAACTAACGTTGACATTGAGTCCATCTTTTCCTGCATTGACTCGATCTTATTTTCAAGCCTATCTACTTTATCTGAATAATTCGCTTGAGCCACTAATTTAGATTTACTTGCTCTAGCTCCGCCTCCTCTAAACCTACCATGCTTTTCGGGTTGTGTAATTACTTGTGATAGTGCATCACCATCACAACCTGATTTTGGGGATCCCTCAGATGACAGTGCAAGTAGGATTTTCTTGGCCTTTTGCTGAAATAACAATAAATGAAACTCGAATTAGTCTCCTTTGGACAAGGCATGATGTTCAATGCAAGAACACAATAAATTAGCCATATAAACATGATTGGGTTACACATACGATGAGTTCATTGTCCTTTGGGTGTTTAGCTGCACCTGCTTCATTAGTATACCCTCGAACCCAAGCACGAAGCCTTGCTTTGTCTTTAGGACATGGACCCTCTCTTTTATGCGTTGTATAAGATAAAATCCACTTACAATTGATAAGTGGAGAAATAAAAATATGAAACAAATAATTGTGTTACACGTACCAATATTTCATCCACAATGCGAGCAAATCCTTTTCGACTTCCAAGGTAAGGCATAGTTTGTTTCTCTCTCATTTTCTTGAACTTTGTAGACTTCATCTACATACACTCACATGCATATTATTAGATAAAAATAAAGACTTTATATAAACATTCAAAATATAACTGAAGTTGCATAGAATAGAGATGTGCATATAACAGAGCAATCCTGTGCAGTGAGTGAGGTTACTGCATGGGCAGAATTTGCACATTGTAGTGCAGTAACTGCAGCAGTAGCAACTGTACTGGATAGAGGGAACTGTAGGGGTCTGTGCACGTCTGTCGTGCTGTAGTAAGAACAATGATGATAAATAAAGAATTGAGAAAAAATAGGACAAGGTTCAAAATCGATTTTATGACCCTTCCAATGATTATTGATATCAGTTGTATATACAGTACTGGTAGTAACCAATATCAGATAAGTTCATGCCAAAACAGATACATATATGCCGTATCATACATGTATGGGCCATTTCCAAACTGTGAAATAAAGTTAATTAGTAGACAATCAGAGTTGAAAATACTGCATGCGCTGAATCGTGCTGGATTTATGGTAAAATATCTATGTAGTAGAGCATAGTTTTTTAATTCTCTTGCAGTTGTTTGATGAATCTTCAAAGGGCAAGTTATCTGAAGGCAATTACAATAATAACTTAGTAAAATAATAACTTAGGAAGCAAGGAGAATGTGCATAGTAGCTTGAAAACTTTTCACTATCACCTAAGAATCTATTAATATCAATAAGCCATTCTTCTCGCAGTTTGAGAAAGTGAGCGAAGATATAGCTAGGCCAGAGATATAAACACACAAGTGACGAGCATAACATACCAAACATGACAAAGTCTGACAGATAACTTGCATAACATTTTTGGAATCATCCATCCTTCTGAGAGATAACTCACAAGTGACGAGCATAACATATCCATTAATATCAATAAGCCATTCTTGGAATCATCCATCCTTCTTCCATCAAAAATCAGGTATTGACTATCAGTAGGTGTAATTCCAAACATGACAAAGTCTGACAGATAACTTACGAACATGATAATTCCATCAAAAATCAAGTATTGACTATCAACAGGTGTAATTCCAAACATGACAAAGTTTGACATGACAAATTCCAAACATGACAATTCCATCAACATTAAATCCTAAGAATCCATTAATATCAATAAGGTATGTTGAACGAATACGAATACTATGGCAAAAAGAAGAAAATAGAGCCAAAGTAATGAAATTCCAAACTGTAATTAGAATGTAAGAACTACTCGACATTCATAGCACCAAAAGAGAAAAATTTAGGCAAAATAGACTGAGCAAATAAGATAGAGTATATTCAGCACAAAATCTTACAGGCTACACATGACAATCCCCGAATCGAATATCTGACTCAAAATTGACAAGGTGCTAGTACAACGACTGAACCAAAACCTTATCTTATATTGTTTTGTGCATCTTTTTTTTATGAATACTTCCCAATCTGCTGGGTCGATGTCATTCGGCTTTTTCTTCCAAAATTTTCCCAATTTTGATTTGTTTGTTCTACCTAGTCTTCCCATTTGTTCGAGAACATACGTTTTTGCCTGGTCCTCTCGCTCCTTGAATGTAAACTTTTGCTACAAGTACAATAGATCAAAAATAATTATTAGCAATAAAGTAGAAGCAAACTGCATTTTAAGTTACAAGATATAAAAGATTACCGTAACTGCTTGCCAATAATATTATTTGCTCTCATTAGGTACATGTCTCTAATCATCATATATTATCGACACCATTTCATATGTTAAACATCCTACAAAAGTTGATAGATGTTTTGAGTTATTCCTAATGGGTTGACCATGTTCATTCAATTCCACCTCTAGGCTATTCCTACTTTCCACTGGCAAAGCACTACTCCTAGTAGGCCCACAGGTTCTTGTTGTTCTCTGTGTCACATTGGATTCATTGGATGGATTAGAGATTAGACAATTGGTCTAATCCATCATTTGAATCTTCTTGGTCACAAGATTTTTCCTTGCCTCGCTTTTGCTTCTTCTTTTTTTCCTATCTAATCCATTATTTAAATCTTCTTGCTCACAAGTGCCTAAAGTCTGTCATATTATTTCTCCTAGTGCATATCTATAGGCTAGACCTGTATATTCCAATATCCAAGTGCCTTAAGTCTATCACAATGAATCATACACGGCTGCTCTCCAGTAATATATTCCACATGAGAAAGCATGTATATTCCAAAATCCAAGCAAAGCAAAATAGAGTTCCAAAATCCAAGCAAAGCATTCAAAATCCAAGCAAAGCATTCAATGCCTACACTGCTGCTCTCCAATAATATATTCCACATGAAGCGCAAAACAGAAATAAAATAAAACTGCTACAAAGTCTGCAATATGAGCATTCAAAATCCAAGCAAAGCAATCAATACCTATACTGCTGATCTCCAGTAAATCAAGCAAAGCACATCACTCGGTCTTCTTTGTTTGCATTTGGCACCAAAGAGCAAGACTTAACATAACATGATAAGCTTCTTAGTAACCCCATAACTATATATAAGAGAACTGAATAATATATAAGAGAACTGAACATTAAACAGATGTTCAAAATGCAGCATCTAATCATAAGATAACTGATAGAAATGTATTGGTTTAATTAGACTAAAGATTGAGGGAAAAAAGACTAATTATACATAAACGCCCTCACAATCATTTCTAAGGTAACTATCACTACCATCCTCAATATTCTCATCTAGTTTTGATACATCCACCGGTGCTAATTATGGTGTATAGACATTTTGGTCAACTTCCATATCCATCTCTTGAAAATCTCTTTGTGGTGTCTTTAACACAACATACCAATTAGATGAAGCAGTGTCCTTAGACTAAAATACTTGGGTTGCCTGTGATGCTAGAACACATGAGCCTCTTTCAAAGTGGTGTTTTCCTTGGTGAAGGTTAACCAAGGTAAACCCATCTTCTAATTTGACACCATTTGTTGTGCTAGTCCAATCACAATCAAAAATAGGAATATGGAAGGTATGTTTATCCAAGCAAATTATATTTTTAAGCACTCCATAATAGGCAACTATATCGGTGATTTGGTTCCTATCCTTCGAGCTGGATCTACAAATAGTTTTTGCCTCAAGTGGCACACCACTGTTCTGCCTAGAGTTCTTAATGTCCTTCGTATGGTAGCGGTTACCATTGATAACAAATCCTGAATAAGACACAATATGTTTTGAAGGGCCACGTGCAAGCCCGCTTAACATGTTGGATATGTTTCCACTAGACTGTCCCTCAATTTGTTCAAAATCAAAATAAAATATAAGGTAACAACATTTTGAAAATATAGTTCCATGGGTACTGAAAAGTAGAATTTGTGACCTTTTGTTTTAACCAAGCTGATAATTCCTTGGAAGGGCAATCTTGAAGTAAAATTTTATTTTGAACAAGGCTTTTGTCACGACCCGGTCCCAATTTCTTGGGTCGAATCGGATCATGTCCAGCCTGCACCATTGTTGAGACGGCGGCAGTAAGCTGTATTAAGCAATGAAACACATGCAGATAAAATTCTAACGAAATATAAACACATTTTATTCAATTTGAAAAGCCTGAAATACAACAAACATTAATACAATGTTCAATTATTACACTTGTTTCCAAAAGAAAAATAAATACTAATCCAACTCTTAAGATTCTGGGGTTCCAAGTTTTGCGGGTCCAGAGTTTGACATCAGATCCTCGATGACGCAATCACCTAAAAATGTTGGTCTCCAGGGAGGGAGCAAAATACAATTCATGATAATCCAACAATTGAAATAATAATAGAGTTATGCACTTTTAAACAATTTGAAATAAATAGTTCTCCAACAGTTAAAACATTGTGATGTGAATAGGCAATGAATATGACCGGATTGGGTTGTACAGTTGTATCCTATTGATACGATATGGCTTATTCCCGTATGTATGAGGGGTAAGCTAACACATTCAGTATACTACTTTGGATGTGGTCATACTCATTACACTACTCCTCCAGTACCCAACAGTCAATCAGTCAATGCTCTCAGAGAAAATTTCGTGTTGCATCGTGGTTTAAACTTGCAATAAAACGATTACTAAATAATTGGTAAACTAACACAAATTGTACTTGCCTTTGTTTTATGACTGGATTGAGATGTCTGAACCGAAGAAGATGTCAAGTATGTTCTTGAAATCCTATAATTTGAGAATTCTATCTTAGAACCAATGTTGAACCATATCTAGGTGTGCTAGTTGAAATCTCTAGAACAGAACCCTAGTCAAATTTTAGTTTTTATTTACAACTCTACTTAGAGCACGTTTATCGAGGTGAGTTACTATCTTACGAAGAAAAGTCATTTTAACTTTGTATTTGAAAAAACTCGTAGTTATTGATTTACTTGGTAAAACTTTATTTTTTTGTATTATATATATAAAATTAATATTTTTCTTTCAATAAAAAAAACGTGAATTTGTAATAAACTTGTAATTTCCTAATTATTTTATTGTGAGAAAATGATATTTAAATTTTTATAAAGTAATTATATTATCATTTTTACGTTTTACGTCAATCAACCAACCAGAAATAAAATAAAATTTACAATATTACAAAACCACAGATACTAAATAAAAGATGGGCTTATGCCCTTACAGACCATTTTACATAAATTGAATAAGAGAAAAGGTTAGTTAGCTCTCAATAATATCCTATACTTTAATTACTAAAACAAAATAAATAAATTAAAATAAATATTATTAAGAGTCCCAGACTTGGTCCAATCGTCATAATTTAGCTAATGCCTCAACGTCTGGCCTGACCGGTTTCGTTTGCATTTCGCTAGGACCCATGGACCGGTACGGTCGTCGCCCAAAATCCAATTTAAAAATATTTCCGAAATCCGATTTAAAAATATTCCTTTATAAATTTTATAAATTTCGGCAGCATTCCCTCTATTTTCGGGATAACCCAAAACTGGAAAAATACGCAACAATACCAAAATATATATATATATATATATATATATATATATATATATATATATATATATATATATATATATATATATTATATTTATATATATATATATTTTATTATATATATATATATATATATATATATATATATATATATATATATATATATCCCAAACCAGGGAAAACCCATAATTTAAATTCCACAAGGATTAATAATTCACAAAAATATGTTTCCGAAGAATACTCGGAAAAA
This sequence comes from Iris pallida, assembly GCA_029216955.1. Lineage (NCBI taxonomy): Eukaryota > Viridiplantae > Streptophyta > Magnoliopsida > Asparagales > Iridaceae > Iris > Iris pallida. The sequence continues at coordinate 5,117,525 of JANAVB010036619.1, forward strand.
CCCAAAATTACTCGAAAACCCGAGAATTCACAGAAATAAACCAACATAAAGATTAAATTCTCAAAACAAATCCAACAGAATTCTTTAAATGAAACCGACAGAACTTTCCGAAACTAACTCAAAATTTCCGAGAAGCCACTAGGAAGAAACCACCAATCCATAGTACAAAATTAACTTCGAAATTTCTGAATTTGAATCGTCTAGCCGAATCCCGTAATGGGATCGGAGACCAAATCATCAGCGACTACGGAACGGAAACGTGAAAAGCAATTATACCTGGGGTTGCTCGGCTAGAGCTCTCAGATGTTAAAAATGGAGAAAAGAAAATCCACGGACGAATGAAGATAGCTCGGAATAGTACCTCGCCGGATTGCGGCTGCGCTATACATACCGAACCGGGATCGGACAGCAAATTCGAGTACGCCTACGGGAACAGAAGATCGGGCCTGGAATAGAAGATCAGAAAAACTACGGGGTGCTGGACAGAGGACACGGGGCTCGCCTGGGCTCAACCTCGGATCGGGGCCGAAGTTGGATCGACGCCGGGGTGGCGGCGAACGCTGGAATCGGGGCCGCTCGGGTATGGCCAGGCGGAGGCGAAGGGGGTCGGCCCGAGGCTGGGTCGGGCGGCCTGGCGGTGGCGCCGGGGAAAGGTCGATCGGCGTCGGGGTGGCGGAGCTCCGGGCTAGGGCACAAAATTAGGAAAATTTCTAGGGATTTGAGGGATGATGGAGATGGTGATGGAGGGGGTTTAAATAGGGAAAGGGGAAGAGAGGTTACGGGAGAGGAAGAGGAGGGGCGCGACCGTTTGGCCGTTCGGGAAGCCGAAGGGTCGACCGAGAGGCTCGGGGAGTAAAGGCTCGGCCATGTAGCCGTTTCCTTTCCAGGTGAGAGGAAAAGAAAGTTTTAAGATTTTATGAGAGTTTAATGAAGAAAATTTTGTTTTATAGGAAAAATTTAATGGGTATTAATTATAGTATTCTTTTCTTTTTACTAAGGAACAATATATTCATATATATAATTATATTATGCTAACAGATTTGTTTCGGGAAAACCAAAATTTGGGTTCGGTTTCAAAAATAGATCGAGATGGGCTCAAGACAGGTCAGGACCAACATTTAAAATTTCAGGATTAAAAAAATGTTTCTTAAAAACATGTTTTTTTTTCTTAAAATGATAATAATTGATAATTTAGCAAATAAATTATAAAAATTTTACGGGTTTGACCGACAATAAAATTCCAGAAATAATAATAAATTATTTAAATAAAACTAAAATTTACAGGTTTCACAACCTTCCCTCCTTAGAAAATTGTCTTCGAAATTAAAGGAAAGGGTCAGGGTTTTAATCATGCAATCATGCCTGAAATCAGTTTGGACACCTTCCTTAACAGTCTTATTCCCAAGTAGGTTAACAATCCCAAAACTCATCTAATGGTATATATTCATCAATTTTATCCACTATTTAATTTACATTCTTCCCTCCTTTAGAAATAATGTTATTCTCCATGGTTACTAAATTCTTGATTATATTCCTAAATTGCCAATCACCTTAAAAAAAAATTTCGTCCACATTTTCACATATCATCTATCTTGCAATATAGTATGTACTTCTTTCAGTTTTCTAACATGTTCAAATTTTTAACTCTATGACTATGTCTTGTCTTACTACTTTAGTATCAAGCCTCGGTAACCCAATAACCCAATATCATATTTTAGAATCCAACATCATACTTCTATACTCCAATTTGTCATGATTAGAAAAATTTATCATTCCTTACCCATACGTGATCACTCTGTAATTTATTTAGATGTCCATTTTTATCAACATGTGTATATCTTGATTCTAAATCCTCATTTTTCATATTTGATCCCGAAATCTCAACAAAATTTAATCATCATGCTTAAGCTCGAATCCTTTATCTTGATTTTACTGTATCATTTGACTAAACATTTCTCTGTAAAAATCTTATTAAAATCTTTCCACCTTGTATTATTTACAACTTTTCTATCTATGGTTTCTGATTTGTAATCTTTTGCATCCTTCAATTCATACGTTTACAACCTTAATTAGTTACATCTTAACTCCATAGTTTCTTGTTTCGATTGTCCCTTTCCTGATTCATCATGCATCTTCCTATAGTGCATCTCTATACTTATCATTTAACTACCTCTAATCCGCACTGTCCATTTGCTTAACATTCACATCATTAATTTATCCCTTCCTGGGTTTAAGTTCAATCACGAGTGTTTCATATTTATCTCATAATTCATGTACTCCATAAGTTCCTTCAATAGATCATTCCAATTTAATTCATCAGACATAATCAGATTCGAGGCATGATTGCTAAATATAAAGATAAAAAGTAAACATGTTTAGAATCTTCTAGATAGAGTTTAGAATATTTTCTT
>JANAVB010036619.1:5124935-5419935 GCA_029216955.1 Iris pallida
GTCTTATCGGACATATATGTTAGTGGGCTGCAGACCACGACCCATAGTGTTCATTCATGTTTATTATTCCTATTGTGGATTGAGATATAGTTTTGTCTTGTCTTGATTAGGCCCATTGCCATAGCAGTGACAGCGTTTACGTATTCGAGTTGGGCTGGAGTCCGCTTGATGCGTAGCTGGCTTGCTCACGAGCTCGCGTCCGAAAATCGGGTGCGGGTCGTGACAGAGTTTATGCCTCGCCAGTGCACAACTAGCTGCAGTAAACTTGCAGTTTTTTATAATTCAGATAAATGACTATTACGTAAATGTGCGGAGTCATGTTAGGTTGCTAAATATTTTCTCAACTTTGTCCATGTGAATTTTAGAGAAATTTCGAAAATTCAAACGAGTTTAAAGTTCTAAACATGATAGAAAATGTAGATGACTGTTCTTCTGAGATTAAGGGATTTATCAAAATATGTGTTTGAGATTTAAGAGACTGGGGCTAAAATCAAGAGGAGTATCTGTTCTCCTATTTTCTTTTCCAAAGATGAAACGATCAACCTTGATTTGAATAATTGAGTCAAACACTAGATAAGATAGAAGCATCACAGATTCGGATTAAGTAAGAAAAACCAATGAAAATATTCCTAACAAATCACTCAGGGAATACAGAAAATTATTTTGAGAAGAATAATTCCATAACTAAGGAAAGTTGGAAATTTGAGAGAAGATAAGTTTCATTAATTCAAGGAAATCAAATTGAAATTGTCTAGTAACACCAAGAAATTAAAAGCTTTGGGACAACTCAAAATTTCCATGACTAAAGGAAATTCAATAATAGAATGGATTCAAAATGTGATTAATTTTCTGACCGTTCCTGCTTCTTGGTATTCAATCATAGAAACTTTTAGGCCTTTGATTTGATCAAAACAAATTTGCATAGAGAGAGTAGGGTTTCAAGATGAATGGAGGAAGTCAACAGATGAGAATATTCTCGGTCTTTGGAATAACTCAGGAGATAACAATCAATATTGAAATTAAAAATAACCCCTTTATAAGAATCATGAACTAAACTAATTCTTCTGGTAATAATTGACCTTGAGGTTTAAATGATCCCAGAAGAATTTTGATTTAGGATTGATTCCGAGAAAGTTAGTCAATTGGAAAGGAGATCAAGACAAAAGGTTGGATAATGGTTGTAGATATATATTGGGTAAATAAGAATTTATCAGGGTTGCTAAGAGAATTCAAAATTCTACATAGCGAACGAATCAAGATTTCAATTAAAGGTAGAGAAGTAATGAAGAATTCAAAATTTAGGTTTGATAAAGAAGAAGAAGACCAAAGAATTCAATCTTATTCCAAAAATAATATGAATCCTAAGGTATACTAGAACCTGAAAATTATGGTAGGAAAATAATCTCGAAAGTCATGGGACACTCAAAGGTACAATCAGCCTAATCTAGATAAGGTTTAGGTACAAACACAAACAAGGTATCGTACGAATCTATAAGCAGGCAAAAATAGATATTTAAGTAAATAATTTTTGGCCCTATAATGTAACATGGTGTATATCATCTAAGTGTTCTAGTTGTTTCTAAAGTCTGTTTTCCTAAAGTCTCAACTATCCCTAAGTCAGGTTACAGAACTGCGCGATGGTCTAAACTAAGTTGACTAGACCAATTCATAGATCTGACCTACATGGGCCACCACTAAAAATATGTCATGACCCAGTCCCAATTTTTTGGGTCAAATCAGATCATGCCCAGCCTGTACCGTTGTTGAGACGACGGCAGTAAGCTGTATTAAGCAATGAAACACGTGCAGATAAAATTCTAACGAAATATAAAAACATTTTATTCAATTTGAAAAGCCTGAAATGTAACAAACATTAATACAACATTCAATTATTACACTTGTTTCCAAAAGAAAAATAAATACTCATCTAGCTCTTAAGATTCGGGGGTTCCAAGTTCTGCGGGTCCAGAGTTAGACATCAGATCTTCGATGACGCAATCACCTAAAAATGTTGGTCTCCAGTCAGGAGGAAGCAAAGTACAATTTATGATAATCTAACAATTGAAATAATAATAGAGTTATGCACTTTTAAACAATTTGAAATAAATAGTTCTCCAGTAGTTAAAACATTGTGATGTGAATAGGCAATAAATATGACCGGATTGGGTTGTACAGTTGTATCCTATTGATACGATATGGCTTATCCCCGTGTGTATGAAGGGTAAGCTAACAGTCAGCATACTACTTTGGATGTGGTCATACTCATTATACTACTCCCTCAGTACCCAACAGTCAATCAGTCAATGCTCTCAGAGAGAGTTCCGTATTGCATCGTGGTTTAAACTTGCAATAAAACGATTACTAAATAATTGGTAAACTAACACAAATTGTACTTGCCTTTGTTTAATGACTGGATTGAGATGTCTGAACCGAAGAAGATGTCAAGTATGTTCTTGAAATCCTACAATTTGATAATTCTATCTTAGAACCAATGTTGAACCATATCTAGGTGTGCTAGTTGAAATCTCTAGAACAGAACCCTAGTCTAATTTTAGTTTTTATTTACAACTCTACTTAGAGTGCGCTTATCTAGGTGAGTTACTATCTTACGATGAAAAGTCATTTTAACTTTGTATTTGGAAAAACTCGTAGTTATTAATTTACTTGGTAAAACTTTGTTTTTTATATTATATATATAAAATTAATATTTTTCTTTAAATGAGAAAACGTTAATTTATAATAAACTTGTAATTTTCTAATTATTTTATTGTGAGAAAATGATATTTAAATTTTTATAAAGTAATTATATTATCATTTTTACGTTTTACGTCAATCAACCAACCAGAAATAAAATAAAATTTACAATATTACAAAACCACAGATAATAAATAAAAGATGGGCTTATGCCCTTACAGACCATTTTACATAAATTAAAATAAGAGAAAAGGTTAGTTAGCTCTAAATAATATCTTGCACTTTAATTACTAAAATAAAATAAATAAATTAAAATAAATATTATTAAGAGTCTCAGACTTTGTCCAATCGTCATAATTTAGCTAATGCCTCAACGTCCGGCCTGACCGGTTTCGTTTGTATTTCGCTAGGACCCATGGACCGGTACGGTCGTCGTCCAAAATCCAATTTAAAAATATTTTCGAAATCCGATTTAAAAATATTCCTTTATAAATTTTATAAAAATTTCGGCAGCATTCCCTCTATTTTCGGGATTACCCAAAACTGAAAAAATGCTCCACAATACCAATATATATATATATATATATATATATATATATATATATATATATATCCCAAACCAGGGAAAACCCATAATTTAAATTCCACCACAAGGATTAATAACTCACAAAAATATGTTTCCGAAGAATACTCGGAAAACCCGAAATTACTCCGAAACCCGAGAATTCACAGAAACAAACCAACATAAAGATTAAACTCTCAAAACCAATCCAACAGAATTCTTCAAAATGAAACCAACAGAACTTCCGAAACTAACTTGAAATTTCCTAGAAGCCACTAGGAAGAAACCACCAATCCACAGTACAAAATTAACTTCGGAATTTTCGAATTCGAATCGTCTAACCGAATCCTGTAATGGGATCGGGGACCAAATCATCACCGACTACGGAATGGAAACGGGGAAGGCAATTATACCTAGGGTTGCTCGGCTAGAGCTCTCAAATGTTAAAAATAGAGAAACGAAATCCACGGAGGACTAAAAATAGCTCGGAAAAGCACCTCGCCGGATCGCGGCTGCGCTATACGTACCGAACCGGGATCGGACAGCAAATTCGAGCACGCCTACGGAAACAGAAGATCGGGCCTGGAATAGAAGATCAGAAAAACCACGGGGTGCTGGACAGGGGACACGGGGCTCGCCTGGGCTCGACTTCGAATCGGGGCCGAAGTGGGATCGACGCCGGGGTGGCGGTGAACGCTGGAATCGGGGCCGCTCGGGTATGGCCAGCCGGAGGCGAAGGGGGTCGGCCCGTGGCTGGGTCGGGCGGCCTGGCGGTGGCGCCGGAGAAAGGTCAATCGACGTCGGGGTGGCGGAGCTCCGGGCTAGGGCACAAATTTGGGGAAATTTCTAGGGATTTGAGGAGGGATGATGGAGATGGTGATGGATGGGGTTGAAATAGGGAGAGGGGAAGAGAGGTTACGGGAGAGGAAGAGGAGGGGCACGGCCGTTTGGCCGTTCGGGAAGCTGAAGGGTCGACCGAGAGGCTCGGGGAGTAAAGGCTCGGCCATGTAGCCGTTTCCTTTCCAGGTGAGAGAAAAAGGAAGTTTTAAGAGTTTATGAGAGTTAATGAAGAAAATTTTGTTTTATAGGAAAAATTAAATGGGTATTAATTATAGTATTCTTTTTTTTTTTTACTAAGGAACAATATGTTCATGTATATAATTATATTATGCTAACAGATTTGTTTGGGGAAAACCAAAATTTGGGTTCGGTTTCAAAAATAGATCGAGATGGGCTCAAGACAGGTCAGGACCAACATTCAAAATTTCAGGATTAAAAAAATATTTCTTAAAAATATGTTTTTTAAAAAAATGATAATAATTGATAATTTAGCAAATAAATTATAAAATTTTTACGGGTTTGACCAACAATAAAATTCCAGAAATAATAATAAATTATTTAAATAAAACTAAAATTTACGGGTTTCACAGCGTCTATCTCAAAGTTTCAATTCCTTCAAGTGCATCCTAATAGGGGATATACTTTTAACTTGATATTAATCACAAATATAGAGAAGTTACTTTGGGGTTGTATGTTTACTAATAACTTACTCTAGATAAGGTTCAACTTCAGCCATATTGAACAATACATAATGGTGAGCACTTTATAGTTTATGTTTATCCAATATCATTATTGTCCCCTTCGAAATTGGTCGACCATAAAAAATTGCATCATTCTGAATATCTTCATTTCTATTTGGACGATTATCCATCTCAGCTACTTGTTTCATGTACCCACTAACAAATCTCATGCTTTCGTCAGTAAGATAACATTTTACTATACAACCTTCTGAACGTGCACGATTTCTAACATATCCTTTCAGCATCTTTATATACCTACAAGGCAAAAAAATAATTCTGATTTAAAGTAAGCAAATGAATGATGAAAATCAATAAGAAGAAAAGTAAACAATCACCTTTCAAACGAATACATCCAACGACAATGGACATGGCCATCTAATTTTGCTTCACGTCCCAAGTGGATTGATAAATGAATCATGATATCAAAAAATGAAAGAGGAAAGTACCTTTCAAACAAGCATAATATCTCAACAACTTCTTCCTCTAATTTCTCTATTTGTTCTCTATCAATGACTCTTTGGCACAAGACGTTGAAAAATGCATATATTCGAAATATTACATTCCTTGGTCCTTTTGGAAGAAGACCTCTCAATGCTACTGGCAACAACTATTGCATTAACACGTGACAATCATGAGACTTGAGTCCTATAATTTTGCATTCTTCCACTGATGTACAGTTCCCGATATTTGAACAGTAACCATCGGGCAACTTCAAGTTATATAATCTCTTGCAAAAAGTTTCTTTTTCTTTCTTTGAAAGTGTGTGTTATCGTAGTGGAAGAAAAATTCTCTTATTTCATCGTTTTAGATGCAAAACATGTCTGATTTCCATATTTTCCAAATCCATACGCGATTCTATGCCATCCTTTGATTTTTCCTTCAAATTTAGCAATATACCAACAATGCTATCACACCAATTTTTTTCTATGTGCATTAGATACAAATTATGGCACAAAATGAGATGCTACAAAACAAAGAAATTATATTAAAAAATTGTTAAAATAATGGAAATCTCAATTGAAAATATTTACAAAACACAGAGAAAAATAACATGATATTACCTCCCAATACAGTAGTGAAAAAAATATTGACTTCTTCTTCCACATCTTTGGAGTTTTCTTCTTTATTTTGCCATTGTTTTTTCCTTCCCAAAATCATCTCATATTTTTCAGCCCTTCTAAATTTTTTGATCCAGTCATTAATCTAGGTGGCTCCCTATGCTCTTGGTTACCATCAACCAGTTTTTTTTTTTCCGACCGAAATGGATGCTTGGATGGAAGAAAACACCTGTATCCCATGTAAATGGTTTTCCTATACATTTTAACCATTTTGAACATGTATTCACTCTTCATATGGGACATCCTAATTTTCTATTGGTAGTACTGTCATGACCCACACCCTGATTAGGGGTACGAGCACGTGGGTACGTCCAGCCTACGCCGCAGAATCGGCGGTAGAATGATGTATAGGTCTACTAGAAAGTATAGCATCTAGACACAATATATAAGTACCTGTCATCTCCGCACGGAGGTATATAATCTCAACTTAATCACAAGACATCTAAGGAAGATAGGCACGGATATCATAAAGATATGATGGAAATATATGAATTGAAAAAGATGCGAAGTCATAACACAGTTTAGGGTTAAATATATAACACAAGAATCCCAAAATATAATATATAACATAAGTCTCAATACTAGCTGGAACACCGTCCAGTCAAACCTATCTAACAGTCTAAGCAGGAGGTAAATCCTCTACTGGCACCAAGGGTAATGTCTCATCAAAATCTCTATCCTGGCCATACCCGTAAAAGGTAGAGCAATCAGCCAACATGTCCTCTGTAAACATCAACGGTTATCTTATCAAAAAAATGAGCAAGTACACCTCCAACAACAGTTCCATAGTATTGACAAATGCTATAAGAGACAATCATAATGGAATACAAGGTGATATATCAAGACTATAAGTAAAACATGATATATAAACTGGAAATTATGTCAGGGTGTAATATACAGGAAAGTAGAACAGTACAGGAATATCTGATGTATAATGTAAACATAAAATGTGCGTTGAGATATTATAGCATTATGTGATCGGCTTGGGTCAAGATCAGGCTATTCCATTTGGCCCGGCTATCACAGAAAAATCTCAAGAAGGGTCAAGCCGGCCAACATGGAAAGCGAGCACAAGAAATATAAGATCTCGCTACACCCTACATGCAGTGAGGGTGACACAAGCACAAGAAATAGTGACATGGGGGTATTGATCACATAACCTATAATAACTCTCCATTTTCGGATAGTATATAGATCCAGACATAGCACGTCATGACACGGGATTCTCCAAGAGGGTAGCTAATCCCCCTCAGGAATCGGTGTATATACAAGTACACAAAACAAGATCGAACAATGTACCAATATACCAATAAAGTCCAGGAATAACATCTCATGCTAGGATCCTACGTATACTAGTCCGTGCACCATCGTGACAAGAATAAAGTAAAACACTATAACTGAATCAGATACAGAAAATATCAAGACAAGGAACTACTATCAGAGAATGTACTCGCCTGCGGTCCTGAGCTGTCAAATAGGGTTGATGCTTAAAGTGATGTCACAGACCTAAAGATGAGATATATATAAGATAATTAGGGTTCAACTGTATTGGGCATCATTATATAATATAAGCAATGTAATTTAGGTCAAACTCATTCAACTAAGTCAAATAGGTCGTATAAAGTCAAACTAGGTCAAACTAGGTTACACAAAGTCAAACTAGGTTCAAACTAGGTTTCACAGAGTTAAATTAGGTTCAAACTAGGCTAATAGTTGACTCACAGTTGACTTTTGGTCAATTGGTTAACTCTGGTCAAGTTCTTGTCAATTCTAGGCCAAGTGTTGACTTGTAGTTGACTTTTGGTCAAAATAGTCAAACTTGGTCAATTGAGGCCAAAATTAGTCTAAGTATCATATTTCTAACATTTACCTACCAAGATACCATATATCTTGGTCAAACAGGATCAACTCTAATCTAAGAATTAAAATATCAAGTTGTACCTCGTTATTCGTACATCGAAACCAACAACACGCAAATCGAGATAAGATAATCAATGGTAAGGTTTAATATTCTTATCATAGTGATCCACATGGTCATCTTGTCAATTTTAGCGATGTGAGATCACTGGAATCGACTGATCTCAGTTTCGTTGTACTAATTCCGAAATACGAACATAATAAGAATTAATTATAATAAAAGGTGATACATAGAGAAATATCTACAAACATTGTCGGATGATGAAAAAAATATCACCAACGTGTCCAGAAAGGTCCAATCAGTTAGGATAGCCTATCCATAAGTCTAATTTGGATACATGGGCAAAAATGTAATTTCGAATCAAAACGGTGTCCATGTTGGACCCACTTTGCATCAAAAAATGTACAAGGATACTAGTCCACAAAACCTAACAAATTATATGTCCACGAATTCAGAATGATGATACGAACCCAACTGTATATACAGAATTGGATTCCGTTGACCCGATCTCAAATTGGTCCGTTGACCAGGACATTAAAATTTTGATTTGCACGGAAAGGCTTGTCGGAGCCAATGTCCTCAAAACTCAGCAAATTATATGTTAACGATTCCAGAATGACAATACATACTCAACGATATATCCGAAATTGGATTTTGATGAGCCGATCTTAAAATGACCCGTTAACTCGGACTGTGGGGCCCGCTTTGCACCGAAATACGTGCCAGGGCCCACGTCCTCCAAATTTTACAAACTTTATATGAATTCGTGCCAGAATGATGCCACAAATCTACTCGTGGTGTCAGAATTGAAATCTGGAGTCCCGAGTTCAAAAATAGAATTTTACAAGTTAGAAATTACAAATTTGGACGGTCAACTTTGGCGTCAAATTCAACCAATCAAATATGCTCACAATGAAAGAAAACTTAAGGAGCAGGAAGAGGGTTATACTAGCAGTGCACAAAAATTGGTAGCACGTCAAATGGAGCTGCAATGGCGGAGATACGAGCCGACGAAGTTGGCTCCGCAAAACTGTCCAAAAATTATACAATTTAAACGGTCAACTTGGCGACCGATTTTGATGTATCAAACGATGACATTAATGGATGTAACTTGATAGGGTTGAAGGGGTATATACCGAGATTATGACGGAGCAAAGAGTTTGTGGATCCAATGGTCAAATTTTTCGGAAGACGTACGCAAAGTCGTTGTCCCGAAACATACTTTCTGAATATAGTTTCGCGGGCGTCACGGCGGGATTCCGTACGAAATGTACGAATCGCCTATCTTGCGTATCGGGGAGGTCGACTGCTATCAAGGGGAGGTCGTCGGAGACCTACAGTTGTGGGGGAGTGGTCGTGGTGGTGCACGCGGCGTACTGGCCGCGGCGGTGCGGTTTGGCCGACGGTTGCCACCGTACGGCTGCTGCTGCTTGCAGTTACTGGCCAAGCGAGGTGCATGGCGTCGGAGTTGGGGTGCATGGGGATGGTGTGGTGGTGATAGAAGAAGATGGTGTTGATGGTGATGAATTAGTGAGGAGGAGGAAAAGAAAATAAAATGAAGATAGTGGTGGTGTCGGCTGATGATGATGGTAATGGTGTCGGCTGTGGAGGAGATGTGAAGGGAGAGGTGTTCGACCATGGAGGAATGGTGGGGCTGCTGTTGATGGATAGGGAGAGAGAGTGATTTATTTAGAAAAGAGGGAGAGAGATTCTACATTGAAGTTAGGGCCGGTCAATATGGAGGGGTTGTGTTTGTTGTCATGAGGAGATGTGGGGTTGAGATGGGTTGTAGGAACTATGTGGTGGAGATTAATGGAGGCAAAATCAAGGGCTAGGATTTAAATGTAGCTAAAATTTGTCATTCTCTGATTATTTAATCAAAGGGTTGTACATTGAATATTTTGGAGTGGAAATACTAGGTATTTAATATTTTGTAGGGAAAAAGAGTGTGTGGCTATTCGTGAAGGGTAACATGAAGCTTGGGTTGGATTCAGTTGAGCCGGATCGGGTCAAAACAGACTTGGTGCAATAAATAATTTAAATTTAGGTACTTATGATCATGGGTAAATAAGTAGCATGCGGAAGCTAAATTAAATGGGACACAAGTGTCATGTGGGTAGTAGGCTTAATGTGGGCCGTGTCTATATTTTGGGTTGACAGATTTGGGTCGAAAGGGTGTCCCCAATTCAAGTCGAAAATAAATATGACTCCATAGGATGAATTAAAATTGGATCTCATGTCAGGTAAGTTGTGAGAAGCAAATAAAGCACAAGATGGTGTATCTAAGTGGGACACGAAGGTCATGAGTGTAGGGTGTCTCGAGTAGATCATGTATGAGAAGTTGGTTTCGGGAAAATGACTAGTCTTGTGCTCCTAAATTAAAAGTCACGGTAACGTGCATACGATGATCAAAGAAAAGTGTGGGAATTTAATTAATAATTATTCAACGATCAATTGGTCTAAATTGATCCGAAGTTGTGCGATGCAAAAAGTGTACAAGGGAACAAGTTTCAGTGGGACATGATATATCAACATTAAGATAATCTTGTCTACTACAAACTCATGAAGAAAGTTTCCAGAGATTGGTATCTCTGACGCTCTAGAAGTCAAAGTCACGGAAAAGAACATTAAACAAAATAATAATCACATAACTATATTTATTGTAAATAATTGATTTAGAAAATTGAAAAAAAATCAACCCTAAATTCAGGGGGCTTACATCCTACCCACCTTATAAAAATTTCGTCCTCAAAATTAAAAATTATCTAATAGGTCAAGCAAAAGGATGCAACTGCTACGGTTACAGTACTCAATCTGCTACCCTTGTGATCATCTATGTTATTTCTCTCTACAAATATTTTGGTTCAGGTTCAACTAACTTATTTCATTTAAATTATGTCATTTTATCCCTTAGAATCTTCATATCAATAAGAACCTTTACGTATATTCTAAAATATAGGTCATCCTCGAGATACGTATATATATATATATATATATATATATATATATATATATATATATATATATATATATATATATATATATATATATATATATATATATATATATATATATATCAACAATGATTGGACATCAACCAAAATTCCAATCTCAATAGCAATTTGTTTGTTTCCTTATCCCATCCTAAGTATCTTTATCGTATTAATCACAAGCTCCTTGAAATTATACATTCAAAACCTATTCTTGGCATTGAGCCTTCTCTCTTTTTACTCAAGAACTCTTGAATATAAACCCTCAAGTTCAAACTCTTGATTCCTTTACCGATTTATTTATTACTTATGTACATATGTTCTTGTTTTGTTCCTGCTATCTTCCGATCTTGCACGCAATGTTATCTCCTTCTATTTTATTCCACATATCGATCTATCCTCCAATCATAAGTAAATGGCTTGTAGATAACCAATAATCACTTGGTCATCAAAGTCCTACAATGCTCAACCCTCGAACCTAAGCACAAGATTCTAGTCTTTAATCCGTAGTCACAAAAATATAATATTTCATTACCCCATCTTAGATACCTTATTATCAATCTATACTATCAAACTAATCATTCTTAATGGTTTCTAAGTCTACTATAGTTAGTCACTCATATCTGTCCTATAAGCTTAATCTAATAAATCTCCAAGAAAATATACTCATCACAATCACATAATAACATATCATAGTTATAAAATCTGTTAATGAGGTTTGGCTATTTCAGTCGTCAATTAAATAGAAGGTAACAAGGGCCCGAGACTGGGTCGAGTAATCCATATCAATATTCAGACAAGTTAAGGGTCAAGCATGACAAGAAAGATTGTCGAAATATTTCCAAGAATAGTACGAGGCCAAACGAGATGCATAGGATATAGTCGAAGTAAAACTCGAGAACCATATACTTCCGTAATCATGTCACATGAAGTTACTATCGCGCTAGTGTGCATCTGGCTGCGATTAACTTTCTTGTTCCATAATACGACGGATGGCTGTAGTGCACAGCTGCCACGCCAGATAATATAGATTCCTGAACTTAACTTGGCCAAATCCGTAAAATATTTCCAAACTAACTTTCTGGAAAGTAAAGGAGAAGATGTCAGTCAAGATGCTTAGGGAGTGGTCCAAGTAGAATTCGAGAAACATATTTAACCGCTATCTGAAGTCATGCCTCGCCAGTATTTCTCTGGATGCAAACTCCTGATTCCGTAATACAAGGATAAACATACTTTTTGAACTTTTCTTGAATCAATCCTTGAGGCACTTTCAACAATTATCGAGAAGGACGAGAAGAATTATCCAAGAGATTAGCGAAGAAGAGTTTAGTCAAATCATAGGAAAGATGGAACACAAAACAGTCATGTTGAGAAAATCCTAATTGTGGCTATAGATAGACAGAGTTAATCAAGACGAAGAGAATGATGATAAGAATTCGTTCTTGCTCTTGGTCATAACGACGTAATCCGATTTAAGATATAATCTAATAACCATACACGTCTTCCTGAAATTATGTTGCCAGAATTTTCGTACATCAGTAAGCATAGCTGCAATAAACGATAGAGTCCATAACTAAGGTATACACCCTAAAATTATGTCATCTAGAATTCTTACCACGCCAACATGTATGGCTGTAAGAAAATCTAAATTCCATAACTAGGATAAGCATATTTAAAATCAGGCTCTATGTCCTTGTTATGCTAGCTAGTATGACGATGATAAATTCTAAACTCCATAAATAAAGCAGACATTTACCTTATCAAGATATACCTTAATTCAATCCACAAAATTTATCTCGATACAAGATCAAAGTCAATAACGAAAATCAGGAATCAAAGTCAACGATAAATCAAGGAAGAGTAAATTGGGACAAGCAAAAACAGATTTCGAGATAGGGTTTAGAAAGAGATTCACAAGGGTTATCCCAAAGATATTATCTAGGTTAAGATTCAAAATTCCTTGAATATATAGTCTAGAATAAATCCCAACCTAAATGGTTATAGGTTCAACTTCTACTTTCTAATTCTCTAGGGGGTCCATAAACTCATCCTAGTGCAGGAATAAGGTTTGATAACAGGCAGATATTCAAGATCAGGATGAGCGAAAGCAAGTGGGAATAGACTCAAGAGTTTTCGAAGTAAGATTCTCAGGGGTTATCCCTGGAATCTATCAAGAGTTCCTAACTGTGATTGAGTAACTCCCTATATAGCCTATTACCTATATCCTAATAGCAGGCTCGTAGCAGCGCTGTAAGTCGAGCACCACTACGAAATCGTACTAGTTGCGACTCTGACCTGCATGGGCCACCACAAAAATATGTCACGACCTGCACCCTGATTAGGGGCACGAGCACGTGGGTATGTCCAGCCTACGCCACAGAATCAGCGGTTGAACACTGTATAGGTCTACTAGAAAGTATAGCATCTAGACACAATATATAAGTTCCTGTCATCTCCGTATGGAGGTATATAATCTCAACTCAATCATAAGACATCTAAGTAAGATAGACACGAATATCATAAAGATATGATAGAAATGTATGAATTGAAAAATATGTGAAGTCACAACACAGTTTAGGGTTAAAGATATAACACAAGAATCCCAAAATATAACATATAACATAAGTCTCAATACTAGCTGGAACGCAGTCCAGTCAAACTTATCTAATAGTCTAAGTAAAAGGTAAATCCTCTACTGGCAACAAGGGTAATGTCTCATCAAAATCTCTATCCTGGCCATACACGTAAAAGATAGAGTAATCAGCCAACATGTCCTCTATAAACATCAACGGTTATCCTGTCAGAAAAATGAGCAAGTACACCTCCAACAACAGTTCCATAGTATTGACAAATGCTATAAGAGACAATCATAATGGAATACAAGATGATATATCATGACTGTAAGTAAAACATGATATATAAACTGGAAATCATGTCAGGGTGTAACGTACAAGAAAGTAGAATAGTACAGGAATATTTGATGTATAATATAAACATAAAATGTGTATTGAGATATTATAGCATTATGTGATCGGCTTGGGTCAAGATCAGGCTATTCTATTTGGCCCGGCTATAACAAAAAAATATTAAGAAGGGTCAAGCCAGCCAACATAGAAAGCGAGCACAAGAAATATAAGATCTCGCTAAACCCTACGTGCAGTGAGGGTGAAGCAAGCACAAGAAATAGTAACATGGGGGTATTGATCACATAACCTATAATACCTTTCCATTCCCGAATAGTATATGGATCCGGACATAGCACATCATGACACAGGATTCTCCAAGAGGGTAGCTAATCCCCCTCAGAAATCGGTGTCTATACAAGTACAAGAAACAAGATCGAACAATGTACCAAAATACCAAGAAAGTCTAGGAATAACATCTCATCCAGGATCCGACGAATACTAGCCCATGCACCATCGTGACAAGAATCAAGTAAAATACTATAACTGAATCGGATACAAAAAATATCAAGACAAGGAACTACTATCAGAGAATTTACTCGCCTGCGTCCTGAACTGTCAAATGGGGTCGATGCTAAAAGTGATGTTACAGACCTAAAGATGAGATATATATATATATAAGCTAATTAGGGTTCAACAGTATTAGGCATCATTATATAATATAAGCCATGTAATCTAGGTCAAACTCAGTCAACTAAGTCAAATAGGTCGCATAAAGTCAAACTAGGTCAAACTAGGTTACACAAAGTCAAACTAGGTTCAAACTAGGTTACACAAAGTCAAACTAGGTTCAAACTAGTGTAATGGTTGACTCACAGTTGACTTTTGGTCAACTGGTCAACTCTGGTCAAGTTCTAGTCAATTCTAGGCCAAGTGTTGACTTGTAGTTGACTTTTGGTTAAAACAGTCAAACTTGGTCAATTGAGGTCAAAACTAGTCTAAGTATCATATTTTTAACATTTATCTACCAAGATACCATATATCTTGGTCAAACAGGATCAACTCTAATATAAGAATTAAAATATAAAGTTGTATCTCGTTATTCGTACATCGAAACCTACAACACACAAATCGAGATAAGATAATCAACGGTAAGGTTTAATAATCTTATCATAGTGATCCACATGGTTATCTTGTTAATTTTAGCGATGTGAGATCACTGGAATCGACTGATCTCAGTTTCGTTGTACTAATTCCGAAATACGAACATAATAAGAATTAATTAAAATAAAAGTGATACATAGAGAAATATCTACGAACATTGTCGAATGATGAAACAAACATCACCAATGTGTCTAGAATGGTCCAATCAGTTAGGATAGCCTATCCATAAGTCCAATTTGGATATAGGGGAAAAAGATAATTTTGGATCAAAACGGTGTTCATGTCGGACCCGCTTTGCCCCAAAAAATGTACAAGGATACTAGTCCACAAAACCTAACAAATTATATGTCCACGAATCCAAAATGACGATACGAACCCAACGGTATATCCAGAATTGGATTCCGTTGACCCGATCTCAAATTGGTCTGTTGACCAGGACATTAAAATTCTGATTTGCACAGAAAGGCGTGTCGGATCCAATGTCCTTAAAACTTAGCAAATTATATGTCAACGAGTCCAGAATGACGATATAAACTCAACGATATATCCGAAATTGAATTCTGATGAGCCGATCTCAAAATGACCTGTTAACTCGGACTGTGGGGCCCGCTTTGCACCAAAATACATGCCAGGGCCCACGTCCTCCAAATTTAACAAACTTTATATGAATTCGTGCCAGAACGATGCCACAAATCTACTGGTGGTATCGAAATTGAATTCCGGAGTCCCGATTTCAAAAATAGAATTTTACAAGTTGAAAATTTTAAATTCGGACGACCAACTTTGGTGTCAAATTCAACCAATCAAATGTGCTCACAATAAAATGAAACTTAAAAAGCAGGAAGAGGGTTATACCAGCTGTGTACAAAAACTGGTAATATGCCAAAAAAGTTACGATGGCGGAGATACGAGCCGACGAAGTTGGCTCAAAACTGTCAAAAAATTATATAATTTAAACGGTCAATTTGGCGGCCGATTTTGATGTATCAAACGACAAAATTAACGGATGAAACTTGAAAGGGATGAAGGGGTATATATCAAGATTATGAAAAAGCAAAGTGTTCGTCGATCCAACGATCAAATTTCTCGAAAAACGTGCACAAAGTCGTTGTCCCAAAACGTACTTTCTGAATTCAGTTTTGCGCGCGTCACAGCGGAATTCCGTACGAAACGCACGAATCGCCTATGCTGCGTATCGGAGAGGTCGACTGCTATCAAGGGGAGGTCGTCGAAGACCTACGATCGTGGGAGAGTGGTCGTAGTGGTGCACGACGGCGTGGTGGCAGCGACGGCGTACGGTTGGCCGGCGGTTGCCATCGTACGGCTGTTGCTGCTCGCAGTTGCTGTGCACGCTGCTGTTCGAAGTTGCTGGCCACACAAGGTACATGGCGGCAGAGTTGGGGTGCATGGGGATGGTGTGGTGGTGATAGAAGAAGATGGTGTTGATGGTGATGAAGTAGTGAGGAGGAGGAGGAGGAGAAAATAAAAATAAAGATGGTGGTGGCGTCGGTTGATGATGATGGTGATGGTGTCGGCTGTGGAGGAGCTGTGTAGGGAGAGGTGTTTGGCCATGGAGAAAGGGTGGGGCCGCCGTTGAAGGATAGGGAGAGAGAGAGTAATTTATTTAGAAAAGAGGGACAGAGAGAGATTCTACATTAAAGTTAGGGCCGACCAATATGGAGGGTGTGTGTTTGTTATCATGAGGAGATGTGGGGTTGAGATGGGTTGTAGAAAATATGTGGTGGAGATTAATGGAGGCAAAATCAAGGGCTAGGATTTAAATGTAGCTAAAATAGGTCATTCTCTAATTATTTAATCAAAGGGTTGTACATTGAATATTTTGGAGTGGGAACACTAGGTATTTAATATTTTGTAGAAAAAAGAGTATGTGGGTAATCATGAAGGGTAACATAAAGCTTGGGTTGGGTTCAGTTGAGTCGAGTCAGGTCAAAACAGACTTGGTGCAATAAATAATTTAATTTTAGGTATTTATGATCATGGGTAAATAAGTAGCATGCGGGAGCTAAATGAAATGGGACACAAGTGTCATGTGGGTAGTAGGCTTAATGTAGGCCGTGCCCGTATTTTTGGTTGACAAGTTTGGGTCGAAAGGGTGTCCCCAATTCAAGTCAAAAATAAATGTGACTCCGTGGGTTGAATTAAAATTAGATCTCATGTCAGATAAGTTGAGCGAAGCAAATGAAGCACAAGATGGTGTATCTGAGTGGGACACAAAGGTCATGAGTGTAGGGTGTCTCGAGTAGATCATTCATGAGAAATTGGTTTAAAAAAAATGACTAGTCTTGTGCTCCTAAATTAAAAGTCACGGTAACGTGCATACGATGATCAAATAAAAGAGTGAAAATTTAATTAATAATTATTCAACGATCAATTAGTCTAAATTGACCCGAAGTTGTGTGATGCAAAAAGAGTACAAGGGAACAAATTTCAGTAGGAAATGATATATCAACATGAAGATAATCTTGTCTACTACAAACTCATGAAGAAAGTTTCCAGAGATTGGTATCTCTGACGCTCCAGATGTCAAAGTTACGAAAAAGAACATTAAATAAAATAATAATCACATAACTATATTTATTGTAAATAATTGATTTAGAAAATTGAAAAAAATTAACCCTAAATTCAGTGGGATTACAATTACATCTTGCTAGGTTACCATAATCCGAAAAATCATTTATCGTCCACATCAAAATTGCTTTCAAGTTGATTTTTTTTGGTGAATGCATTATAAGCATGCACTCCATTATTCCATAGCTCTACAAATTACCTATGAGTGGCTGTAAATAAATATCTATATCATTTCCAAGTTGCTTTGATCTAGTTATTAGTAGTGTCAACATTATATTTTCTTTTCGCTTGTATAGCCATGGTGGAAGATTGTATGTCGTGAGCATCACTGGCCAACAACAATATGAAGAACTAAGATTGCCGAAAGGATTAAACCCATCCGCAGCAAGACCAAGTCTAAGATTATGTGGCTCTTCTGAGAAAGAGGGCCACTTCATATCAATTGTCTTCCATGCCAAGGAATCCACATGATGGCTCATGATGTCATCTTCACTTTTGTGATTGTGAGACACCTTAAGTTTTCAGCCGATTCAGCTGAGTGAAACATCCTTCTGAACCTTGGAATTATTGAAAAGTATATTATTACTTTTGCCGAAACTCCTTTCTGAATTTTACCAGTCTTATTTTTCTTCCACCATTCAAATACACATTTTTTACACTTTTCCTCAATTTTTAATTCTTTTCTATATAGACAACAATCATTGGGGGACACATCTATCTTCTCACAGTCAAGCTCAAATGTCTTAAGCAATGATCCATTGACACGTAAAGATTCTTGAATTGTATTTTCAGCAGGTAACATATCATGCAATATTTCTAAAATATGACTAAAGCATTTATCAGAAATTCTATACATAGACTTATGCTTGTATAAAACAACAGTTGCTGATAACCTAGTATATTTTGTGCAAGTTGGGTATAATGGATTATTTGCTTCCTTCAATAAGGTTGTCAATCCATCCTCTCTTTCCTCTTCAATAGGTTCAGGATTGGGTTCATCTTTAATTATTTCAGTTATCTTAGTCTGTTCCACATTTGAAATTCTATTGTTCAACCCTTTCCTATGCCAAATCCAAATGGTATAAGACATATCCATCCCACGTCTTAGCAAATGAAGTAAAATCATATCTTCATTTCCACGACATAAATTCTTACAATCAATGCAAGGACATAACATCAAATCTAGATTCTTTTCATTTGACTTGGCAAATTCCACAAACTGGCGGACAGATTGCTTATACAATGTTGTATTCCTAAAAACAAATGCAAAAGAATTATTAAATAAATAAGTGATACAAATGGATTCAATTTAGGTGAACACATTAGTATAGAGATGGATTTCAATACTTGTTAAGATGAACCCAATCTTTACTCATCATGACGACACCCAGCACGTGCTTATATCGAACTTGACAACACCAAAAAAAATTCGTAAGAGGATCTAAAGGGTTTTAGATAAAATATCTTAGACTTTGCAAAGCATCATTTATTCAAACTTAACAATAAAGGTTAGGGTTTGTTTTGCCATACCTTGGTTGGAAAGACACGACTGGTAGATGCACAATAAAGCTAAAAAAAAAAAAGTAATGGAGGTTAAATATTGATTTTTTTTTGGGTTCCATGCCTTATTTGTAGAACATGCATGGAAACTTCTTTTGCAATTGAAAAATTAGGGCAGATGTCTCTGTTCGCAAGCGAGTGGTATGACCATTACCAATACAAAGCAAAGAATATCACGATCCTGCCATTATGCCCTCTCAAAAACAAAGGAGAAGAAGATGAAGAATTTTTGGGTTTATGCCCGAAGAAGGAGAATTTTTGGTTTTGATCGACAAAACGAAGAAGGAGATTCTTCTCTTAATTGAAAAAAAATTAAGGAGGAGGGAGAGATGTACCTTATCATCAGCGAGAGATGGGTTAGGGTTCTTGCTTCAGCGCGTGGGAGGAGGGTTTTATGGGAAGATTTGGCTTCTGTGGGATGGGTTAGGTTTTTGTGGGAAAATTTTTCGTGGGATCTGTGGCGGAAGTTAATAGTAAATAAAATTGAGAAGCTACCAGTAAACTAACACAAGTAAGTTGTAGCTTAAGTGTTGAGTTATTGAGTAGTTGTATGGAAGGCAAAGGTTTGAATCCTTTGGCTGTGTTGTTAGATTATATAATTTTTCTATTTTTTGACTTCTAACATGATTTTTTTTTCTCTTCTAGCCCCCTCTAAAAGATTTTTCTGGCTGTGCCCTTGCATGGGATGGGTTAGGTTATGAGAAAAGTTTTAGGGCCGATAGTTATGCACAGAATAAGAAAATATTAGGGGGTTAGACTATGAGTTTTGTATGTCCAATTTTTAATACATAAAATTCAAAGAATTGCTGAAATCTTTAGAAAAGTCTAGTAATAAAAAATAAGTAGTTATTTTAAAAAAACTCAATCAGTTTAAAATCAATTATAAGTCTTTTAGGAACACAATAAGTCTAAAATTAATTATATTTATTTTAAAAACTAATATTTTTTAAAATTATAATTAAATAACTAGTAGAATACGGAAGAAATTGGAATAAAAAATATCTAACCTATGGGAGAAATTAAAATATTGGAGAACCAATTTAACGATGATAATTATAGGATCCTCTTTCGACATACATAAATAGCAAAAAGAATTCTATAACTGCTGTAGCATTCCAAATATGATATAGTCTGTTTTTCTATCATGTAAAATAAAAATCTATACTACTTCTCCTAGGATTTGAACATGAGATCTGCTTTAACATACAAACATATGAATGTTATAGATTCTACAACAACTAGGAAATGCTATAGATAGAGATTTTTATAGAGCTGCAGAAATAACGCTGTTGTTGATAACATTCTATAGCGGGGACACTTGAACGCTATAGAAAAACTGCTATTGTAGGCCCTATTTGTTGTAGTGAGATCGCATACTCCATTTCAACAGATTTTTATACTTTATTTTATATTTTTCTTTTATTGAGTCTAGAAAATTTGTGTCGGGATCACTAACAAATTTAGAAGACCCTGCTCTCAGAATCCATTTTTTCTGACACAAAATAAAAGCCTAAACCCTTGCTTGTCCAAAAACTCCACAAACCAAAATGACCTAGTTTTCACCTAACCAAACTCGGCCAGAGTTCTGCCCGAACTAGGATCGAACTCGTATAGACACTTACAAAAAATAGAAGAATAACTGCCTTTTCTTATTAGCGTAAGGCACCACGAATCGAGTACACCTGAGAGATCCTGCACTGAGAGTCCCAGAGTACAAAAAGAATTATGGGAAATTGGATGATGGAGATCGAGCGACAGTTGCTCCTTTACTCCGTTGACACTCCGATTTACAAAAGTGGGAGAAAACCTAAAAAAATTGCTAACTCTCGGCTCACTGGCAAGAAGGACAGCAATTTGGCTCTGAAATGCTCTATGTTCTGTTCATTTGAAGAGGCATATGTCCTTTATGTATAGTCATTTTGTACTGAAATGACTGCTATGTGCACACAGGTAAAGAATATACTGATCTTCCTGTGGGCGCATAGTATTGCTTTGGGTGCATAGGATGTAGGCGCATAAGAACTGGATGATCGTGGGTAGATCATGGGGTTGACGTGGCCGTATGCTTCGGTGCACGACTGCTCGTGGAGACTGGCGTGGCCGCATGCCTCGGCCCATGACTGATCGTGGATGTTGACCGAGTCGTAGAGCTATTTTAACTTGGGTGCATAGTGTAGGAAGACAACCATGTGCCTACCTCTGGAAAAATCATGCGGGCGCATAGAATTGCTATATGTGGACGCATAGTCACTTCTTTATGTGGGCGTATAGTATGGATATTTTCATGCTTCTACAAGACCCTTTTCAAAGTTTTTGATACTTGAACGAGTTTGAAATACTTTGAAAGAAGCATGGGAGACTGTCTTCTTATGGCTATATGGGCTCATAACAGACCATCTCTTTGGACGCATAGATGATGCCAGGCTATCAAAGATGACTGTTGAGATCTTTCTCAAATATCTGAACTGACATATTCATTGGAACGAAATTTAAAGGGGTCCATCCTTTTTGTGATGTCTACACATAGTCCACATCAGCAAAATAGTTGGTGCATAGTGTACAAAGAACGAGTCTTTGCGTGGGTGCATAGACCATGTGGGCGCATAACTTCTCGTTCGTGCCTATAAATAGGCCTTGAGGAGATAGAAAATTCATTCTCCTCTCTTTTTCTCAAAACCTTCCAAGTGACTTTTTATATCTTTTCTGCAAGAACATGTCTTCCAAGGCTGTCAAAAAGTTCGCGAAGGGCAATGAGGCTGTACCGGGCGGTTCTCATCCTTCGATAACGTCTCCGCTAGTCTAAGGCCCCATTCTAGGAGAGGCTATGCTTTAAAACAAAGTCTCGAGCGTTAATTTGTGACACTTGGACTTCTCTCTGCTTGGGCTCATAACCATTGATATGTGCCCAAAGCAATATACCTCTGTTTAGCATTCTTATGCGTCCACAGAAATATGTGCCCACACACTTGTTGTGTGTCATGCGCCCACACAGAACACTTCTATGTTTGAAAATTCTTATGCACCTACAGGCTGTTTGGGCGCATAGAAACTGGTCGCATAGAATTTTTTTAGCACTTAGCTCTTTTTTTGTAGATTCTATGTCTGACTTTTTTCTATGTCTTTGTAGTTGACATGGTCGTCCCGAAACTCGATGGAATTCCTCTCAGCTCTGCTCGCCAAGCTCTTGGTTCAAGCCTCGTCACTACCGTGATTAGGAATCTTCAGGTTAAGATCAGCCAGAACCAGCCTTCAGTGCGAATGATCGCTATGCTTGAATATGATAAGATATTCTTATTTTTTGGCGACAGCCTGGGGTTTGAGGACGGCGAGACGATACGCCTGAAAGACCCTCTAGTGGTCAGGTTGAACAACCTAAGGATGTGGTTGCCGTCCATGGATCTCCAATATCCTCTGTCGGCGTTCACCGATCTAGCTGTACGGAGACAGATGAAATGGGACCTAACCCCTGAACTTCATGGGGTTGTCTTCGAAAAGATATACTTTAACTTCGGTGATTGGAAGAAAGACACATTTAAGTATGTCAAGGGCTCCACGTCCTATTCCACAAGGGGGCTGCACCCTGGTGCCGTAATAAACGATATTCCTACCGACCTTCATCCTTATGCTGCCGACACCATTTTTAATCTGATAATGTCGAAGAATAGGTTGTATCCCGTAGGGAAGCTGCGAATGGAAGGTTGGTACCCCATTTCGCTTTGGAGTGACTTTACTGAATGGGTGCTTTTAACCTATGAAGGCACCCTGAAGGCTGTCGGCCTTTTTCATGCCATTAGAGCCACTCAATATGGCATAAAGACAAATTGGCCTATGTTTGTCTCTTTGGCGGAGTTATACAATCATCACACCTGTACCTTCTTTACTCTGGGCTGGGAGATGGCTCTGGCTCTACATAAGATACAGGAGATATCGAAGCTTTCCTGGGGAACAGAACCATACGAAGAATATGTCCCTTGTGATGAAGAACTCTTGGACCTGGAGAAAGAAAACTCCGAGATAACGGACGTGTATAAAGAGTTATTCTGTCACTTTCTTATCTATCACAAGATCACAAAGAAGGGTGGGATTAAGGGGGCCAAATTTTGGGAAGCCAAGAAATGAAGCCCAATATTGCTATTTCTTGAAGAAGACGAGGCTTTGGTTACGACTCTTGCAGAAGAGGAAGATACTTTCCAAGCAAGAAGGGATGCCCTTGCTAAATAGATCAGTGAGTTGGCTGATCAATATGAACAGTTCAACGCTGTGAGCGAGGCTCGTATTGCTTCGAAGAATAAGCTGGCCGCCCAGATCACCAAAAAGTATAATCACATTGCGCATATCCACAATGAGATTGCCCAACTAGAGGCCAACTTAAGAACAGTTGCATCTGAGAATAAAGACTATACGGTTCGGGCTGTTATGACTGCCACAACTTCAGACCAATTGAAAGAACAACTTGTGAAGTTAGAGGGTGAGCACGCAAAACTGATCCCCTTCAAGGATGAAGCTGCTCGGCAGGAAGAAGCGCGTCGTTGTACCACTGTCAAGTCTCAGACTGAGATTACGGCTTTAAGGGATAGCATCAATCAGTTGTGTATTCCTTAGGTCTTCTTTTGTAATTGGCTCATTTAGCTATAAAAACTCTTGTATCTTTTCCTTTCTCTGCTTTTTGAGAGAAGTTTTTAATAAAGAATCTTTTGGCTTTCGAAACTCATGAATGTAGTTTATGAAATTTCAGAACTAGAGGTAATGTGGACGTAGTAGGAATATTTCTGGTAGGTATTCCTCTGGGGAATTTGAT
This sequence comes from Iris pallida, assembly GCA_029216955.1. Taxonomy (NCBI): domain Eukaryota; kingdom Viridiplantae; phylum Streptophyta; class Magnoliopsida; order Asparagales; family Iridaceae; genus Iris; species Iris pallida. Next base: position 5,148,812 of record JANAVB010036619.1, read on the forward strand.
GTGGACTTATTATCCATTTTATATTCAAGATTCTCAAACATAGATAATAAGTTAAAATAAATTTCTAATAGAGGTAGTGTGGACATAATAGCAGAGGATGTTTTATATCTGACCAGATGTAATATGGACGTAGACGGATATATAACATTAAGTAGGAGTCAGCAAATAATTCAGAGGTAATATGGACGTGATTATCTTTGACTAATGTTTTGCTCAGAGGTTATATGGACGTGGCAAAACATTTCTTAATTATCCCACTGGGGAATAATTATTGAAAAATAGTTCAGAGGTAATATGGACGTGACCGTTTTCATAAGATCGAGTTTGGACAGAGTTCAAAAGAAGATAATTCCACTGAGGAATCTTTTTAGAGGACCTATTATCCATGGTGTATTCAAGACTCTTGAAATACGGATAATAGTTAGATGATTTTTCGAATCACATAAACATTGCACTGTACATTTACATGATTAAAATAGAGTATCTGTGAACTCTGTATATGAAGGTTACACATAATATTTCTTCAGGAACTTGTCATTGATCGACATCATAAGCAAGTTACCATCAGGCTTGGTTAGTCGATACACACCGTTAGAATACACCGATTCTATAACGAAAGGACCTTCCCATTTAGGCTAAAATTTTCTTTTTGTCTTGTGCATCATGACCATTGGTCTTCTCACTGCTAAGACCAGATCACCAACTTGAAAGAATCTTTCCTTCACCTTCTTATTAAAGGCTCTAGAAATACGTGCTTGGTATAGCTCAATACGCTGTTGAGCTAATAAGCATTTTTATCTAGCACTTCCAACTCTTGTAGTCGCAGACGACAACTTTCTTCGACAGTCAACTCACTGGCTATGGCTACTCGAAGAGAAGGAATCTGGATTTTTAGGAAAAAACTACTTCACTTCCATAAACCAGAAAGAATGGCGTACTGCCTGTTGGAGTCCGAACCGTTGTACAGTAGGCCCAGAGACATTCGCTGAGCTTTTCATTCCAATCGCGCTTGTTTGAAGACACGAACTTCTTAAAATTTTTGATGATAGTCTTATTGAAAGTTTCTGCTAATCCATTAGCTGCTGGATTGTAAGCGGTAGAAGCTACATTCTGAATTCGATTCTTATCGTAGAACCGATGGAATGTATGGCTCACAAATTGTGGATCATGATCATGGATGATCCTGCGAGGTAGGCCGAAGCAGTAGATAACATGATGTTTGACGAAACTGATCACGTTTGATATTTTTACTTCGATGAGCGGTATAGCTTCTGCCTATTTGGAGAAGTAATCGGTTATAGCCAGGATAAACCGATGTCCTCTGGAGGATAGCGGGCTGATTGGACCGATGACGTCCATACCCCAGGCTTCAAAAGGCCAAGATACCGCCGTCGGGTGTAGAAACTCCGAAGGTTGATAAAAGAAATCAGCATAGAATTGACAAGCCCTAGACTTCTTTGCATATTCAACAACATCTGCTATCATTGTGGGCTAATAATAACCCATTCGTCTGAGACGATCCTATAATTTGGGGCCTGGTTGGTGTGCACCACAAATTTTGTCATAAGCCTCACGTAGTGCATGTTTGGCTTCTGTGTCTGATAAATATCATAATAGTAACCCATCGTAAGAACGTCGGTACAACATTTTGGTAGCTATATCATAGTAAAATATGAGAGATTGTCATTAGATAGATATTGCTTCCTTTGGGTCATCAGGGAGGATTTCGTAGACAGCGTAGTCTATAAAAGAAAATCTCCAGCCTTTGATGTCGACGTTCGTCTCTGCTACGTAGCTATGATGAATATGTAAGGCATCTTTCGTACAGAACAACTCTCGACCAGACACTATGATCGAATGCTGAGTGTTGGTAGGAACAGTCAAGGAAGCAGCCAGACCGACTAAAGCATCTTCTTCTATATTCTGTAATCGAGGTACATGCTCGATGTAGAATCCAGCGAATGTAGAAGCCAACTCAATCATCGTTTTATGATATCTTCATGACGAACTTCATAATCCCCTCGAACCTGACTTACTATTAGCTTAGAATCACCATAAGCTTCAAGATAGTCAACTCCCAGTTGTTTTGCCAGTTGAAGGCCAATCAGTAGGGCATTATATTCGGCCATATTATTGGTGCAAGGTTCTACGAGAGAATACACACGGTGTATAACCCGATGATCGGATGAAACAAGCACGATCCCTACTACGGCCACAATATTTTCTTTAGGTCCTTTTCTTGACGCACCGTCAAAGAACATTCGCCAAATGGAGATTTTCTCAGTTGCAGTGTTAGACTCAACCACTTTATCTGAAATTTCATCATAGAGTTTGGAAGATTTTGGCACTGGATGAGCTATTGAGAAGTCAGCTAATGCTTGGCCTTTTACTGCCTTCTGAGGAACGAACATCATATTGTATGGAGTGAACAACATTGCCTATGTAGCTAAACGGGAATTAAGGGAACCCGGTTTAGTCATGAGTATTCTGAGAGGATTAACTCTAGATATGATATAGATAGTCTGTCCAGACATGTAACTCCTCTTACCGAATTTTTTAAAATATTTTTATTATTTATTTGATTTAAATGGTGATTTTTAGATTTTTATAAATAATTATTTAGTTAATTATTACGGTAGATGAGTTTAGCTATGATTGAGTTTTGAAGTACAAGGTGATTAGGAATCGTGGCACGGATAGTGCAATGGCATGCTTTGACATTAGCCCTGGTAGGGAAGGCCGAGCCATAGGGACATCCTAACTAGGAAAACCAGGCCAAGTTGCGACTTAACCCTTACCGAAGATTTTATTTATTATTTAATTATATTATTGAGTTTTAGGAAACCCGGTTGTACCAAACCAGTCCAGACTGGACCCGTACCAAGCCCAAGCCCATGTAGTCATGCGAGACATCCAATGACATTCGTGTTGATGTAATTTGGTATGAGTGTGTTGTCTTCCGTTTTAATGATCTAATAATATTTCCTAAGTATTCGTCAATTAAATATTATAATTATCATTATTAGTTGATATTCAATAACATTTGTATAAAATAGGTCCTTGCGCATCTTGGGATTTCTAGACTGTACATAATGATATAGACCATTATTGATTTATGGAATTTCGTTAGTTTTGTTATTACTATTATTGTTATTATTATTATTTTTATTATCAATATTTCTGAGGTCATTATTATATAATATTATTCTATTATTATTAGTTATATTATTTTTTCAAATAAAAGTATAATATATATATATATATATATATATATATATATATATATATATATATATATATATATATATATATATATTATATATATATATATATATATATATATATATATATATTAGTATATACATACACATACTAATATAATAAGATCCATAAAATCTAAATAAGACCCCGATATTATTTATTCCTAGTATAGGGCCTATATATATATATATATATATATATATTTATATATATATATATATATATATATATATATATATATATATATGGTTATTAATAAAAAAAAGAAAAAGGAAAATAAATCAAATCCACATTGTTCCCTTGCAGGAACAGTGGACCCAAAGCAACGCACAGGCCACAGGCCCATGTGAACGACTAACCAGCAAATAAAACCCCCAGCAGCCCAGGCAAAAGCCCAGGCCGAACCCGACCCCCCCTAAGCTACTAGCAGTCTGCTAGTAGTATATTTAGATACATCAACCCGAGAGCATCAGAGTATATATACGGTTATATATCAGCGAGAGAGAGGAGAAGCAATTGACAAAACCCTAACCCCGATCCTACCCAGCGCTATACTCCTTTCCTGGGCGACCCACCCGTACCGCTCGCCGCCGGCGTCGCCACCACATACGGCCGGGAACCGCCGCCCGAACCTAGGCCGCGCACGCTGGTTGAGACAGAGAATAGCGACAACCAGGCCGAACACCCATATTTTGGGGTAAATTTCTCCTCTATTTTGTAATCATTTTTCTTTCTAGCAAATGTAGATTGAAGCCCACATAAACCTCTCTGAATCCCAACTAGTGGAGTTGTATATCGCTGATCGACCAGCCCAAAAGGTCGACGTAAAGTCGAGTAAAAACTATCTCGAAAATAGGGTATTATGCAAGTTTGAAACCAAATTTGGAAGACAAAATTTTGTCGATTCCTCGGCTGTATTAAAAATCTGCTTGAACGGGATTGATAACAACATATACAAAATGGAAACCCAACTCATAGTTTTATTTTTCATGGGTTAATTTGTGATTAATTCAGTTTCAAACTTTTAGAAAAAACTAGTTTCGAAACTATAGAAATTCGATAAAACCCCTCGGTACGACGTACGTTCCGCCAATCCGGGCGACGTGGTCACGAACCGAAAGCATCGAAAGGTACATAATGGTTTTGTGGACGTGTGGGCTTTGACGAAATTCAAATTGGTCGCGTGTGCGCGACGAATTTGATGCGTATCCGTCAAAATTTACCGTATCGACCTCTGTGCAAATTTCCCAATTACTTTGTGCACGTTCGTCAGATCGTGACGAAACATGCGCCATCAGGATCGTATCATTTTTTTGGTCATGTATGCCAAGATTGGTCCGATTCTGAGACAGTTGATCGGATCGTTGTTTTGTGGGCCCCACGATCCGATTCAACGGGCGATTTTGTGCACGGCCCACCGGAATCCAAAATTAGACATACTGTTGGTTCGTATCATCAAAACGAATTCGTAGATATGTAGTTTGACGACTTTAGAGACCATTGACTCAGACACATTTTTTGGTGCAAAGCGGGTCCAACGGTGGACACCATTTTGGCCCAAAATTATCGTTTTACCCCTGTGTCCAGAATTGGACTCAAGGACAGAAAATCCTAGCTAATTTGACTATTTTGAGAATGTTGGAAATGTCTATTTCAGCTTTCGGAGACAGTTGTGAGATTTGGACTTATTGGCTTACTAGTTGACAGTTTATTGATGGTTCTTTGCGCTACCACCAGACAAGTATACATTGTCTTCCTCTACAGTTTATTTACATACATATTTCTATTATTATATAGCTTTTCTTGTTGATTATTTACATGTAATTTGTATATCGTGCATGCTAGTATAGATATAGTCCTTGTTCATAGTTAGCTTTGTAGTTCATATTGGATTGGTTCTCTCGTGTATCGTGATTGGGTCATGTCATATTATTACCTGTACTTGGACTGAGTCGTATCGTATCATAGGATGATTAAGTCATAATGGAACTGCTGTACCTTGAATTCCTGAAGCTAACCTGCGAGTCCATACTAGGGGGGAGGGTTAGTAGTTATCTGTATCTTGATTCCTGAAGCTAACCTGCGAGTCCACACTATGGGCGAGGGTTAGTAGATATTTGTCCGTACCTGCGAGTCTACACTAGGGGCGAGGGTGATTTCTTAAAGCTAATATGCGAGTCCACACTAGGGGCGAGGGTTAGTAGTTGTTCAAACCCGCGAGTCCGCCCTAAGGACGAGGGTTTGAGTATTCGACTGGTTATCCGTTGACATCGTGACATCGTGTTCTTTTGTTCTCCTCCAGCAGTTCATTTATGCGTAGTGGTTCTTCCAGTCATGTATAGTCATATTTTCGTGTTGGTTGGACTTTTCCCGTTTATTTCCTGTATTTTCTTTATTGCATGATAAACTGCTAGATAGGCATATTTTATGTATCTTGCTATGTCCCCTAAGGACATGATGATCTTTTCAGGATTAGTTATTACGTGGAGTTAGTTAGCAGTTCTGGATGGCGGATGAGTATGACACTTACGGGTTTCAGATGATTACAATGTTGCTTGTGAGATTTAGGTATTGATATCATGTTTATTATCCAGTTCGTGCTTTTCTTTCATTATCATGCGATATCCTATTTATTGATTCTGTTTATAGACTCTGGTTATATTCTATGGATTCTTATCGGACATTTATGCTAGTGGGCTGCAGACCACAACCCATAGTGTTCATTCATGTTTCGTACACTTATTGTGGATTTGAGATATAGATTTACTTTTGCCATGATTTGGCAGTTTACCATAGCCGTGACAGCGTTTACGTATTCGAGTCAGGCTGGAGTCCGCTTGATGCGTAGCTGTATTGCTCACGTACTTGAATCCCGAAAAGTGGGTACGGATCGTGACAAGACACATAGTAACGTGTCTTCTGGATAATAAATACCAGTACGAGACATTCCTTTTCAACAGGTGTGTATCTGTGTTCGGCACCAACCATCGTGCGACTGAGGTAATAGATTGCCTGTGATGACCGCCTTTATTTTTCTGAGCTAATAGGGCACCAAGAGAATGATCCATAGCGCGAACATATAACAAGAAAGGCTTTCCGACTATCGGAGCCACCAATACTGGGGGGCTTGTGATATACTTCTTGATGTCGTCAAATGTACGCTGACATTGTTCAGTCTAGACAAAAGATACTCCTTTCTTTATGAGCTGAGTAAACAGTTGACACCTTCGAGAAAGACTTGAAATAAATCGTCTGATGTAGGCTAACCTTCCTTGAAGTCTGTGTAGCTCTTTGAGATTTCTTGGAGGACACATATCGAGGATAGCTTTAACCATCTCCGGGTCAAGATGTATACCCTTTGAAGTGATAACAAAACAAAGGAACTTGCTGCTGGAGACTCCCAGAAAGGACTTGGTTGGATTCATCTTGAGTTGGTGTGTACGCATCAGTTCGAACATCGTTCACAAATCTTGGAGGTGGTTGCCCTTGAGACGACTTTTAACTGTAATATCATCTACATAGCATTCTACTATTTTGCACAAATGATCGCAAAAAATTGTGTTCATAGCTCGCTGGTATGTCGCACCCGCATTTTTTAATTCGAAGGGCATCACCGTATAGCAATATACCCCCAATGCTGTTCGAAAAGATGTGTATTTCTCATCATCGGGAAATATCTTCATCTGTTGTAGCCTGAGACCCATCCATAAAGGACATTCGTTCGAAGTCACAAGTATTGTCGATCATTACGTCGATGATCAGTAGAGGGAACTTATCTTTTAGGCATGTAGAGTTCAAATCACGATAATCGATACAGACTCGAACTTTACCGTTCTTTTTCATGATCGGAACAATGTTAGCGATCCAGTTAGGGTGTTGTTTTTCATGAATAAAACCACTTGAAATAAGCTTTTTTACTTTACTTTCGATTGCCTCCATGATATCTGGTCGGAACCGCCGTTGCTGCTGCTTCACTGGCTTAGCTTTAGACGAGATATTTAGGCAGTGCATAGCAACTTTAGGGTCTAAGCCTGGCATGTCTTCATAGCTCCATGCAAATACGTCGATATATTCTCTTATAAGCTGTATAAGAGATTGTCGTTCTTTACCAGACAGACTTTTGCTGATAAAGATTGGTTTAGAAGATGATTCATCTCCTAAATTAACTTGGACGACTTCATCTTCAGTAGGTGGTTCACGTTGTTCGAAACGTAACTTCTACCTGGTGTCCATCTTTTGAACCCATTGTTCGAGCTCAATTGATTGGACATCTTCTATAATTTGGTCAACTGACACCATGTTGACGGATAGAGTTACTTTGAACATGTCTCCAATGTTGGAGTCTGAATCCCAGAGGCAGGAATTAGAAGAATGAGAACAACGATCAACTTCAACGTCTGATCCTTCAGGAGTTGTTGGAGGAGTAACATAACCCAAACCAACACCATTTCGTTGATAATAGTTCTCGGGTTTGTCGGAAGGAGCAAAGTGACGTATTGGCAATCATCGTCCTTTATCGTGGTTTTAGTCCCGGGTCGCTATTTATATCATATCCTATATTCTAGATGACATTTTTTTCTACTTCCATAGTGCTATGGCAATGAGGACAAGAGACCGGATCTTCAGCATGAGCTTTGACTTCAGCGAGATAAGAGTCGACATGTAGTAATGCCTCACTTAAAGCTTTACGCGTCTCTTTTGAGAGCCGCAGTAGATCGAACAATGACAATCTGGCAGGTGTATTGGCCAGTTGTGCCAATATGTCAAAGTTGTAAAGCCGATCCATGCCTTCGGGAGCTGGTGACTTCAGAGATTTATCAAATCGTGTCTCCTTCTGTTTCGCTTTGTCGGCAGTTGATGACTTAGACGGACCAGCTTCTGAACTTGTGGGGGGCAGCAGGAGCTTGAGAAGGCATTACGTATTCCTGTGTGGGGTCATAAGTCCGCAGGTAAGTCTTGCTGGATCGTATCTCACCAGATAGGACTTCATAAATAGGAGAAGACACCATATGACATGGCTTGTATTTCTTACCCTTCTTTGCTTTGGAAGACACTACCCCCTGCTTTATTTCTTGTATAAGGTCGGGATGGACCCACATAATCTCACCATGTTCCGTCGTGAGTGGCACCAGAGTTGATGTTGAATCTTGAGCTGGCGACAGGTTGATGACTTCCATTACTGCCTTAGGAACTGGAACTACGTCGTCTGGAACTTCTGTGGAAGAAAAGTCACCAAATTAAAGAGAGATCATGTTAGAAGACACGACCTTGTCTTCAGCTTCGAGGTTGATAACTTGGCTGTCGATGAGCTGTTGTATCTTCCTCTTTATGAGGATGCAATCCTTGGTAGAATCGTGCACATACTGATGATAGAGACAGTACCTGGGGTCGCTGAGTCAGCTTGCCTCCTCAGGACATCGTGGTATAGGCAATACCAGTTTATCACCCTTCATCAACATATTAAAAATGGTAAAAACATCATCCTCGTCAAAGGAGAAAGTTTCCTTGGTTCTGTCAGGAGCACTCTGAGAATTAGGAGCTCCCTTGGAAGTGTCAACCTTTAAGACATCTTTTCCTTTACCCCCACGGATAGGGATAGTTTGGGGGTGCTTGCCTTTGTCTTCAGATTTGGGGGTCTTCAACCCCAGTAGTTCCAGATTAGGAACATCATTTTCAGCAGCATCAGCGGCCCCGATGAAAGCGGGCCATGTATCATACTTATGTATACCCAGACAGAACTTCACTATAGGAAGGAAGTTATGCCAAAAGGTATCCATAAGCTCCGAGTCTGGTATAGCGAAGGGCATCTTCAAGGCTAGTCGCCTGAAGCGTTCGATAAAAGCAATAACAGTCTCACTCTTCCTCTGCTTGGTTTCGATGAGGGTGGACATACTAACATGCATACCACTCTCGTAAAACCTATTGAGGAATAGCCTCTTCAAGTCTTTGAAGGAGTTAATAAAATCGTCAGGCAGACTGTAGAACCATTCAAAAGCTACTCCCTACAAGGTGCTGATAAATAGCTTTGACAAGAACGCATCGTCTCTTGGTAAGTGCTGATGGAACTGGGGATTCCCAGGACCCTTACTTTGGTGTGCGTATTGATCGATAGAAAGTTAAACAGATTTAATACGTGTTCTAACCCTTTATAGGCGGAAACTAGGGTTCACGAATTATACTTGCGGCAGAAAGAAAACAAGTAATTCCCGGCAATCTCGAGCGGACGACCCCAAGATCTTCTGTACGTATTCCTTCCTCGAGTTGGACGTCGTATGGGCGACGATCTCTCAACCTTTTCTTCTCCTTGGCAGCCCTCTCTTTCTCTCCTTACGTGAATCACGAATTTAGAGAAAGCTTCAGATTTTTGATCAATAATTTGGCGGCCAGAGAATAGAGGATATATATAGGCTACGGCAGAGACCATGAGGAGAAATTTGGGTTAGGCCTCCTAACGGATATGGATATCCCGTGTTCAGCCCGAACACACAATCCAGGCCCATTAACAATATCTCGGTCCACTAATGAGCTATTGTTGCACTACCTTCCTAATCCCAAATTATGTTTGTGGGCTCCTTTTATTATATGCTCATTTGGCTTCCCATGTTAAGATATCGTATGTCCGTCAATCAAATTAAGTTACTGACAACTATATTGATTCAACATCTTTTATCCTTAAGTAGTACCGCTCAACTTTATTTGTCATGTCGGATATAATCCACCTGCAGGGTTTACATGACAATCCTTATGAGCTCCTTAAGGGGACATCATCATCCCGATGTATCAGGACATGGATTCCATTTATAATCAACAGCCCATCAATCATACAATGTTATTACCCAATTCATAGAGGTTGTTGATCCATAATGAGTCTCACTCTTTTATGAGTCAAAGTAATGCACACTGCATATACATGTCTGTTATTACATCCGAATTAAGAGCAAAAGCATCCATAATAACTGAGGTGTTTGTTCTCTTATGTAGTCAGTACAAAGAGAACAACCTCAAGTGGTCCTGTTCAATACACACAAAGTGTACTAGTGTAAACCTATAGTCAAGATAGATTAATACCAGATTGCACTACAACCTTTCCAATAGATTGTCCAAGTCCATCTAGGTTGTGAACTATTTATATACTCCATAGGGAACTGATAATATGATCTTCTGTGTGACACCACACACCATATTATCTATAATATAGAATATCATACATTTGCATTAACATTTACAACAAATACAATATGCAAACATTTGCCCGTATAATTTTCATTCAAAATTTAAGGAAATAAGATTACTACAAAAGTGATGCTTTTAGTATATAACCCTAACAATCTCCCACTTATACTCAAAGTATTATTTTTCAGTATACTGTTACAAATCTCCCACTTATACTTAAAGCCATGCTGCTACACATCTGACTCCCATTCCCTCAACATGAATATCAAAGCCTTAGCTGGTAAGCTCTTTGTAAAGGGATCAGCTAGGTTGTCGGCTGATGCTATCTTGATCACAACAACTTTTCCTTTCTTTATGAAATCTCGTATCATATGGTACTTGCACTCAATGTGTTTACCTATCTTATGGGCTCGTGGTTCCTTTGAGTTTGCAACTGCACCACTATTATCACAATAAAGTGTAATAGACTTAGGCAAACTAGGTACCACATCGAAGTCCAACATAAAGTTTCTGAGCCAAAATGCTTCTTTGGCTGCCTCAGAGACTGCCACATACTTGTCTTCCATGGTGGAATCAGTAATACATTTTTGCTTGATACTCCTCCACACAATGGCTCCACCTCCTAAAGTAAACACATAACCTGAAGTAGATTTCCTGGAATCCCTATCTGATTGAAAATCTGAGTCTGTATACCCCAAGGGAACTAAACTATCTGCCTGGTAAACTAACATATACTCTTTAGTCCTTTTCAGGTACTTTAAAATATGCTTTACGGCAGTCCAGTGCTCTTGTCTTGGGTTAGACTGATATCTGCTGATCATGTCTACGACAAAGCAGATGTCTGGTCTCGTACATTGTATTGCATATATTAAGCTTCCTACTACTGAAGCATAAGGAACTTCCTTCATGTTCTCTATCTCTTTAGGTGTCCTTGGACACTGCTCCTTTGATAGAGCAATTCCATGTCTAAAAGGTAAGAAACCTTTCTTAGAATTTTGCATACTAAAACGAGTTAGTACAGTATCGATATAGGAAGCTTGGGATAAGCCCAACATCCTTTTCTTACAATCTCGTAAAACTTTGATCCCAAGGATGTGACCTACTTCTCCCAAGTCCTTCATATCAAATTGTTTGGATAACCATACCCTTACATCAGATAACACCTTCATATTGTTTCCAATGAGCAAAATATCATCCACATAAAGTACTAGGAACACCACCACGTTTTCGTCATACTTTCTGTATACACATGATTCATCCTGACATTGATCAAATCCATAGGATTTTATCACCTGATCAAAACATATTTCCAAGATCTGGAAGCTTGCTTAAGTCCATAAATGGACTTCTTGAGCTTACAAACAAGATGCTCTTGACCCTTTTCAATGAACCCGTCTGGTTGCTTCATATAGATGTCTTCCTCAAGACTTCTATTAAGGAAAGCTGTCTTGACATCCATTTGCCAAATCTGATAATCGAGATGAGTTGCAATAGATAAAAGAATTCGGATAGACTTAAGCATGGTTACTGGAGAAAAGGTTTCCTTATAATCGATACCCTCTCTTTGAGTAAAACCTTTTGCAACAAGCCGAGCTTTAAAGATTTCAACCTTATCGTCTGATCCTCTTTTTCTCCTATAGACCCACTTGCATCCAATGGCTTTTACACCAACGGGTGGTTCTATAAGCTCCCAGACCTGATTAGAATCCCTAGATTCTATTTCAGATATTATTGCTTTTTGCCAAGACTCTGCATCTTTATCTTGGAGTGCTTCATTGTAGGTACAGGGATCATAATCTTGTTCCTTAGGGACAAAGTCTGACGACTCTCCCAAAAACATATATCTATCAGGTTGTATCACAACCCTCCCACTACGACGAGGCACTATCGGTTGTGGTGTAATATTTGTGACATGTTGTTATTTGTGGTTCATCCTCTTGTACTATTGGTACTGAAGTACTTGGTGTCTCACCTCTCAGTTCTTCTAGAACAACTCTACTTGTGGGTTTATGGTTCATTACATAGTCTTCCTCTAAGAATCGGACATTGGTGCTAACAATGACCTTCTGATCCTTAAGACTATAAAATAAACCTCCTTTCGTTCCTCTTGGATAGCCTACAAACAAGCGTACTTTTGTACAAGATTCTAACTTATCTGCTTTCCCATTCAGCACATATGCTGGACTACCCCAAATGCGAACATATTTTAGACTAGGCTTACGCCCAATCCACAGCTATGTGGGAGTCAGAGGTACTGACTTAGAAGGAACCAAGTTCAAAATTTAAGCTACAGTCTCTAAGGCATATCCCCAAAACGAATCTGATAAATCTGAATAACTCATCATTGACCTAACCATCTCCATAAGAGTTCTATTCCTTCTTTCTGCTATACCATTCTGCTGGGGCATTCTAGGTGCAGTCAATTAGGATGCAATCCCAGCCTCTGATAAATGATCCCTAAACTCTCCAAAGATGTACTCGCCACCACGATCTGATCGTAATGACTTGATACATTTTCTATGACGTTTCTTCGTTTCAGCCTTGTACTATTTAAATTTCTCAAAGCACTCAGACTTACGGCGCATCAAATAAATGTATCCATACCTTGAATAATCGTCAATAAATGTGACAAAATATTCAAAGCCACCTCTAGCTTGGATAGTCATGGGTCCACACAAATCAGAATGAACCAATTCCAACACATCTTTGGCCCTATACCCCTTTGCCGTAAAAGGCCTCTTGGTCATTTTACCTTCCAAGCAGGATTCACAGACTGGTAGTGCCTCCACTTCCAATGAATTCAAAGGTCCATCTTCAACCAGTCTTTGAATCCTTCTTAGGTTAATATGCCCCAATCGCAAGTGCCAAATATATGTTTGGTTCATACAAGAAAGTTCTTTTCTCTTATTTAAGTTAGATGACATATTATTCATTTCCATAAGTTGCATTGTGGGCAAAATAGGATTAATGACATACAGATTATCAACCAATGCACCAGAACAGATAAAATGTTTATTCTTTCTAATATTAATATTGTCATTAAAATAAACTGAATATCCATCCTTAACTAACATAGAAAAAGAAATTAAATTCCTTCTAAGTGAAGGTGCATAAAGACAATCTCTCAATGTCAAAGACTTATTTCTACCAAAAGATATAGTAACATCTCCTAATGCAACGACCGATACTTTTGTAGCATCACCCATGAACAAGCATATCTCTCCATCACTGAGCCGTATGGTTTCATGGAACCCCTGTAATGTATTACAGACATGATTAGTGGCTCCTGTATCGACACACCAGGTGCCGGTAGATAACACCGCTAAATATTTTTTAACTACTAGTAAATGAGATATACCTTCTTTGTTCCTTTGTTTGAGAAGTGGACAATCAGTCTTCCAATGTCCTGACCCTTTGCACTTGAAATATTTGTCTTTCGGCTTTTTCATCGTGCCTTGAGGTCCCATGCCCTTCTTTGCAGAGTTTGCCTGTTTCTGAATGTTATTCTTCTTTTTACCACCTTTTGGCTTAGAAGTAGAAGCCTTTTCAGAAATAAAAACATGACGACTCTGTCTAAAGAGAGATTCAGCATCCTGTAGCTCTTTTGCAAGTTCTGCCAAACTATACAACCGTTTGTTCATATTGTAATTAAGGCATAAATTGTTAAAACTTTTAGGCAGAGTCCCGAGAATGATATCGACCTGGAATTCCCCATCGATTTCAGCTCCAAGGATCTCCATCTCATTCACATGACCCATCATCTTGAGAACATGATCCCTTACTGGTATACCCTCGGCCATTTTTGTATTCATCAAACATTTCATAGCAAACTACCTAGCTGCTCTACTCTGATGTCCGAAGAGTTCCTTGAGGTTATACATCATGTCATAAGCTGTGGCTATGGCCTGATGCTGATGTTGCAGTATATTTGACATAGATGTCAGAATGTAACACCGTGCCATCTCATCTGCCTTTTTCCACTTCTTATTAGCCTCTTTGACCTCTTCATCAGAGTTAGCATCAGGCTTAGGTGGGCATTCCTCAACAAGTACATATTTGTACTCCTCAGCAGTCAGAACAATGTCCAAATTACGTTTCCAGTCAATATAATTAGGTCCAGTAAGTTTGTTTTCTTTAAGAATCACCATAAGTGGACTGAAAGAACCCATTTTTGAAATCCTGAGAATCACATAAATAAAATTATGTAGGGCAAATTTTTTTTAAATTAATTAAATATTGATTCCCTCAAAACAATAATAAGAAATTCACCAACCCCTTGAACACCATGAATTTATCATGCCACGATAGTGTGGACGTATACAAATTCAACTTTGTTTAAGTAGGTTTTTCTTATTAATTTTACTATCATGTCAACATAACTTTATGACAAATAAAATTAATATGTTGGTCTTGCTCTGGTCATATAAATAATAGCAGTGACTCCGATGGAGAGGATACCATTATTTGTATCTAAGTGTATACCATTACTTAATGCTAAGTCCATTACCTTGTAATGAGTTCCTTCAGATGGAGAAGTGAACACATACTAGGTAACTTTCTCCAATTATTCCTAAGGAAGTTTGTACTGGTGATCCATAATTATACTCATCCGATATGGAGGAAGGCACTAAAGCCAACGCGCAAGTATAATTACATCACCTACAAACCAGTAATGGAGACCATAGGATTTATATTAAATAAATATTTCTTCCACTTAGTTATTTAACAATGAGGGTTGTTCTACTAGTTGATATTATGTGCATGTTGTCCATTATTAATGTAGGCTTAGTTTTTTAAAAAAATATCCACACAATAATAAACATGCATAATCAGAAAAAGCAAAATGATAAAAAATAAGAGAAAAATATCCAACTATTATGGTCATCTTTTCTGCTCTGTCCTCAATTATCCGAATCTAAAATCTGGTGCTGCGCAGATCTATTCGGGGTTCGACCTGCCCGGTCCGATCGCGGGGTTCGAGGCAGCGCCCCATTTTTTTTAATAGGTTTTGGCTTTCGATTCCTTCATCGAAAATCATCTATCTGTCTCTAGACTGCTAAAACCAGCATCTCGTCCGACGTCAGAAACAGCTACCATCGCCACCACGATTGATCAAAAATAATTAAAATTACATCAATCATATGCCTCCCGAAAGAGTTCACACATAATCTAGATTGAAAAATTCAAATAATAAGCACGATCGACCCTCGTGATTTTAATTACATCCACAGCAACAACAACATCCACGACATGTCCGTGGTTTAAACAACACAATCAAAAAATGCATTGGACCATAATAGATAGATCTAAGAAGCCTGTAAAACCGAGTTAGAACAAATCTACATCTACCAACTATTACACAACACAGATTTTATTGGACAACATGGACGTATCAATCAATACACAGATCCAAAGTGGCTCTGATACCAATTGATGGAACTGGGAATTCCCAGGACCCTTACGTTGGTGTGCGTATTGATCGATAGAAAGTTAAACAAATTTAATACGTGTTCTAACCCTTCATAGACGGAAACTAGGGTTCACGAATTATACCTGCGGCAGAAAAAAGACAAGTAATTCCTGGCAATCTCGAGCGGACGACCCCAAGATCTTCTGCATGTATTCCTTCCTCGAGTTGGACGTCGTATGGGCGACGATCTTCCAACCTTTTCTTCTCCTTGGCAGCCCTCTCTTTCTCTCCTTACGTGAATCACGAATTTATAGAAAGCTTCAGATTTTTGATCAGTAATTTGGCGGGCAAAGGATAGAGGATATATATAGGCTACGGCATGGACCATGAGAAGAAATTAGGGTTAGGCCACCTAACGAATTTGGATATCTCGTGTTCAGCACGAGCACACAATCTAGGCCCATTAACAATAGCTCGGTCCACTAATGAGCTATTGTTGCACTACCTCCATAATCCCAAATAATGTTTGTGGGCTCTTTTTATTATATGCTCGTTTGGCTCCCCATGTTAAGATATCGTATGTCCGTCGATCAAATTAAGTTACTGACAACTATATTGATTCGACATGTTTTATCCTTACGTAGTACCGTTCAACTTTATTTGTCATGTCGGATATAATCCACCTGCAGGATTTACATGACAATCCTTATGAGCTCCTTAAGGGGACATCATCAACCCGATGCATCGGGACATGGATTCCATTTATAATCAATAGCCCATCATACATATAATGTTATTACCTAATTCATAGAGGTTTTTGATCCATAATGAATCTCACTCTTTTATGAGTCAATGTAATGCATATTACATATACATGTCTGTTATTATATCCGGATTAAGAGCACAAGCATCCATAATAACTGAGGTATTTGTTCTCTTATGTAGTTAGTACAAGGAGAACAACCTCAAGTGGTCCTGTTTAATACACACAAAGTGTACAAGTGTAAACCTGTAGTCAAGATAGACTAATACCAGATTATACTACAACCTTTCTAATAAATTGTCCAAGTCCATCTAGGTTGTGAACTATTTATATACTCTATAGGGAACTGATAATATGATCTTCTGTGTGACACCACACACCATATTATCTACAATATAGAATATCAGACATTTGCATTAACACTTACGACAAATACAATATGCAAACATTTGCCCATATGATTCTCATTCAAAATTTAAGAAAATAAGGATACTACAAAAGTGATGCTTTTAGTATATAACCCTAACAAGTGCAGCATCTGCGTATTGAAGTACGTCTTGTGTTGGCAAGGAGAAGTCATCCCGTCAAATGAATTTAGCGTCAATGGCTTGTAGTTAGAAGGACAAGTGGCATTCTCTTATTCAGGAGGATAAGTTTGAGATATTCCCATCTTCTGAAGCTCGTCTTTGTATGAGATGGTATCGAGACGGGCAATAAGAGAATCAATTACATCCTGCTGATTGAGCAGATGTTGAGAAACGACTGCTGTACGGTTGTCAAGTGTTGTCGACGAAGGACCACCCCCAGTATTTACGGGATTTGGAGGAGGTACAACGGAATGGTGCTCCCTTTGTAGTGAAGGAAGGTTGTTGCTATGAACCGGACTAGCGTGTACTGAAAGTTCAGTTGAAGTGGGGGAACAACCCCAGCAGTTTGGACAACCATGATGCTAGTAAGCATGTCAGTGATCTTGGCGAACGCCATTTTAAGATTCTCCAGCCGCTTGTTGGTATGATCACTGGCTTTTTTAGGTCTCTCTACGCATATAACATGCGAGGATAAAAAGAGAAGACAGTACAAATGGTGTTGATGCTATCTGTCTCTGAGTTGAAAATGCCTTCGTCTTCAAGCAAGAGAGGTAGATAGTCACTGTCGGACTCGAAAAGATCATCATCATCTGGAAGGCTATACCCGGCATGGAGGTCGTCTGCTTCAGATTCTGAGGGAGTACTACCCCCAGCTTGTGATTCTGAAGGAACACCACCCCCGGCTTGAGAGTCCTCACCATCTATAAGGGATCTTGTTCTCGATCGAGTACCCATATAGACTCCTTCAAGTGAAATACCTCGCTGGCTGTTTGCTGGCAGACTTCTTCTTCTCCTGTTTACATAATTAAAAGAAAAGGTTGGATTAGTGGTCCATCTTCTTTGATTGGGGCTCCCATAGGGAGGACCCTATGAAGCCATGTTGGATGAAACACATAATGTCTCTTCATCATCAGAATGATACAGTCGTCGAAACACAGACTACCTTGGAGGAACTTTCGTTGCTTTGGAGTAGCAGCAGTTGATGATAATACTAGTGCATCGACGCTCTTGTAGAGGTACCTCATTAGTCGCAGTGATCTCTCTCGCCTTACGCGTATGATTTATCATGTCGCACAAATCGACGGAAGGGAGCTTTGCCTTAGAACCTATTTCACATGCATTTCCCCGCTTTGCATATGGGCTTGTAAGGAAAATCGGCACATCGGAACTTAGTTCGTGCGAAGGGGCAACCCCCACATCTGAGTTCCATGATGACCTTGAAGACAGCCCCATGCTATATGTGTTGGGGTTTTTCTTTTTTCTATGGGCGCATAGACCCTAGAGCATGACCTTCGGCGCATGCTTTCCAAAAATTCTGGCAGCATACTTGGCCTTCCTGGCTATGGGCGAATAGAATAGATCATCAAAGCCTGGGCGCATAGAGGTAGACAGCCTACAGAAAATAGAAGTCTTTTGACCCGAGTTATGCGCCCACACCATCCTTCGGGCGCATAGCCCTGGGCGCATGCTTTGGAAAACAATACTGTTTTTCTCCAGTTTTGCCCTCTTTGTTTGCAAGCTTCGCTGAGTTTTCCCAGAGTGTCGAACACTTCGATTGTTGGCATCGTAGTGTTTTTCTTTGCCAAGTCTCGAGAGTTGAACACTCTGTTGTTGATTGAACAAGAGAGAAGTCGCTGGGCTAGTAGAGCCCTGAACAGTATGTGCCTTCTTTGCATTGGGAGCTTATGTGGAAGAGTTATGCGCCCACGTGACAGAGTTCCCCTTCGGTTGAAAATCTTCTACGGTACTGGCAGGATATGCAGCATGAGCCTTTGGAATCCAAGTCTTGCGAGACTTGTTTTGCTTCACTAATTTTGAGGGAGTAGAACCATCCCTCGAGAGCATCTCTTCGAACGCTTGTTGATCGAACTTCAAGATCAACATCTTTTGAGTGCTCCCCACTTTAGCGGTATCAGATTGCGTCACCACCTTTTTGTTAGAGGAAAAGGTAGTCCCCAGCAGAGTCGTCATTTTTGTAGACATTTACAAAAAAGAGAAGAATCACTTGTCTTTTCTTATTAGCATAATGCACCACAAATCGATACACCTGAGAGATCCTGTACTGAGAATCCTCGAGTACAAAAAGAATTCTGAAAAATGGGACGATGGAGATCGAGCGGCAGTTGCTCCTTTACTCCGTTGACACTCCGATTTGCAAAAGTGGGAGAAAACCTAAGAAAATTGCTAACTCTCGGCTCATTGGCAAGAAGGGCAGCAATTTGGCTCTGAAATGCTTTCTGTTTTGTTCATTTGAAGAGGCATATGTCCTCTATTTATAGTCGTTTTGCACTGAAACGACTGTTATGTGCACACAGATAGAGAATACACTGATCTTCCTGTGGGCTCATAGTATTGCTTTGGGCACATAGGATGTAGGCGCATAAGAACTGGATGATCATGGATAGATCATAGGGTTGACGTGGCCGTATGCTTCAGTGGACGAATGCTCGTAGAGACTGGCGTGGCCGTATGCCTCGGCCCATGACTGATCGTGGATGTTGACCGAGTCCTAGAGCTGTTCTGACTTGGGCGCATAGTGTATGAAGACAACCATGCGCCCACCTCTGGAAAAATCTTATGGGCGCATAGAATTGCTACATGTGGGCGCATAGTCACTTTTTTATGTGGACACATAATATGGATATTTTTATGCTTCTACAACTCGGTCAAGTCAAATCACTCATGGTCAGCTGCAAATTTCTACTCCTTTGGATCTGTAACGTTCAAAATTTTGAACGTTAGCCCTATCGAGTTCTGCCCGAACTTTGTCCCAGAAAATTTTATAAATAGAGAAGAATTTCACATTTCTACTCATTCATTCTTCGTCTTCTCTATCTGTTCCAAAGCTTCCTTTCTACTTAAAGATCTTTAATCTTCCTATTTCCATGACAACTCCTATTCTTCTAAGTGCCGGTGGTTTTTGATTAGGAGTATTCGAGTTGTACAAGCTTCGAGTATAAAAGATTTCTACAGAAAGGTTCTTAAAGTTTGTTCGTGGGCTTCGGATAAAAATACGACGGTGTTGAAGTTGGCGTGTTCTTCGGAGTAAAGTACGCGGTGTAATCTCTATTAAAAAATAGTAGATTGTAGCGAGCAAGAGTTCTCGTGAACTAGACTAGTCTTCTCAGAGGAAAACTTATATAAACCTCGGTATTTGCGTATTGCTTTCTTTCCTTCGCTTACTTATTGCTTTACTTCATTGTATTAAAGTTCTATTTATATACTTGCCTCACCTGCTTAGTTTTAATTGGGGAATATTTTTTGCTGCACTCTATTCACCCGCCTCTAGAGGTGCCATTGATCCTACAATTGTTATTAGAGCACGGTTTCTCTCTAGTTGGATTTAATATCCTTTGAGATATGGCATCATTATACCCAAGCAATGGTGAAGGCCAATCAACAAATAGGCCACCCCTATTTGGTAGCACAAACTATACGTATTGGAAGACACGTATGAGCTTTTACCCCATGTCTCTTGATTTTGATTTATGGTCAATTGTCACGAATGGTTAGAAGAAACCACTACCTATTGTGGTAGAGGGTAATCTAGTTGAAAAACTATTTGACACATATAATGACAATGAAAAAAATAAGTAAGTCTTGATGCAAAAGCTATAAATGCTTTATTCTGTGCAGTAGATAGAACTGAGTTTAACAGAGTATCAACATGTGTTACATCTCACGATATTTAGAAACTTTTTGAGGTTACTCATGAAGGCACTTCACAAGTGAAGGAGCCCAAAATCTCACGACTAACACAAGAGTATGATGTATTCAAAATGAAGCCTAATGAGACTATTACAAATATGTTTACTCGATTTCTAGATATTATTAATCCTCTATCTTCCCTTGTAAAAGAATACAACAATCATGAGAAGATTCGAAAGGTACTTTACGGGTTTAACCAAGAACTGAAATCGTAAAGCGACGACCATTATTGAAGGAAATGATCTCACAACGATGACTCTTGAAACCCTTATAGGAAAGCTTATGACACATGAGCTAGACCTTAAAGATTTTGAAGAGTCAGCACCAAAAGAGAAGGCGATAACATTCAAAGCTAACCATAAGACAACCTTCGATGACAAAAGTGAGACAGAAAGCTCTGACAATGAGAAGATGGCCCTCATGACAAGGAACTTCAGAAGATTCCTTAAGTATGAGAAGTCAAGTAAGAAAAAGAAAGATCTCAGAGACGACGAAGAACCAATTTGCTATAGCTGTAAGATAATATGTCACATCAAGAAAGATTATCCTGTTGTAAGAAAGGAAAGCAGCCATAATCAATCAAGCAAGAGAAGGACTTCGACTAGAAACTATGCTAATACTAGCATCTGGTTTAAAAGAGAAACTAGTGCTCTGAAGAAGAAGAGAAGCGTCGCAATACAGCAAATCTTTGCTTTATGGCCACATATGCTAAGCTAATATCGAACCCTCTCTATGAAGAATTTACATTTGATGAACTGTCTGATACCTTCACTGATCTGTTAGAAGATCATAAGAAAATGATAGATTTGTACAAAAGCGCCAAGAAAGAGCTAAAATTTATACAATCTGAATTTTCTAAGCAATTTCATATGCTAAAAGATATTCGAAATTCTTCTAGTCACACGGACGATGTTACTTCTTTAAAGCTGAGTCTACATTATGCTCTTGAAAAGCTTGAGAAAGCTAATCAAGAAAATGTAAAACTTAGCGATATCTATGAACTAGAGAAAAAGAAGTACAACATTGCTCCTTAGAGAATAAATACACTCACGGCTAAGTACAATGAAGCCTGTGACATCTCTAAAAAGTTAGAGATTAAGCTGGGCAAACAGGTTGTCAAACCTATAGCTCAAGTGAACGCAAGTTAGAAGGCTAGGCACAAAGACAATACGACCAACACGGCTAGAGCTACTAGAAGCCATACATATATGTATAACTTTTCACATAACAAGAAAACACTTCTTCAAAAACACATATATATGATCTTCAAACTTCACCTAATACTAACATATTTGCTATATGTCATTATTATGGTATAAAAAGACATGTATCACACCAATGTAAGATTAGAAAGCTAGTAGATATGAATGTGTATGTATGGGTTCCAAAAGCTAACAAATCAGGACCCTTAAGAAAGTGGGTACCAAAGGTTACATTTTCAACTTGTGTTGTAGGTGGACCTTCCTCCTCCTAGTAGGAGCAAGTGGACCCTCGATAGTGGTTGCTCCAGGCATATGACAGGTGATAACACATTGTTTGTAACTCTATCGATGAAGAAAGAAGTCTATGTCTTCTTTGGAAATAACTTGAAAGGACATAATTGGAGTTGGAGACATAGGTACTTTTCCCTCATCCATTATTAAAGATGTATATTTAGTAACAGAATTAAAACATAACCTGCTAAGTATTAGTCAATTGACTGATCATGGTTATGAAATTAATTTTGTTAAGAATAAATATTTTGTTTATGATAAAACTTATGGAATAACTTTCTTTCAGGGAATAAGAAAGGACAATATATATGTATTATATTTGTCAGAGATTACTAACAGTACAGGAAAGTGTCTGTTCACAACTCAAGACGAAAGCTGGGTATGTCATATGCGTCTTGGACATGCGAACATAGACACTATTGCAAGATTGTCCACAAAGAAACTGGTAAGATGCTTACCTGATATTACATTTAAGAAAGATATTGTCTGTGTCGAATGTGGACAGAACAAGACATCTAGATCATCTTTCAAATAAATAAATGTTGTAAGTACCTCTGGACTACTGTAATTATTACATATGGACTTGTTTGGACCAAGTAGAGTCGTCAGTCATGGCGGTAAGCTATATGCTTACGTGATAGTTGATGACTATTCATGGTATACTTGGATTTACTTTCTTGCAAATAAAAGTGGGACCTTTTCTGAATTTGTGTCTTTTTGTAAAAAGGTACAAAATGAGAAAGGATTCATGATTACTCGCATACGAAGTGATCATGGAGGAGAATTTGATAATCATGAATTTAAATCCTTCTCTGATTCAAATGGATTATCACATGAATTCTCTTGACCCATAACTACCCAACAAAATGGCATTGTGGAGAGAAATAATAGAAATCTTGGCTATATGGCCAGAGTTATGCTTAATGTAAACCCCCTAAATTTTCATTATGATTTTATAAAATTAATTTATTTTGGTATTCGTTTTTATTTTTGGTATTTGTACGACGAGTGTAAATTACGTATACGCGAGGTATATATTTTTTCTTAAAAAGTTCTATGATAAAACTTTCTCCATTTTATTTAAATAAGTATATTTTTTAAAAAATAGTAAGATAAATATTTTTATACACCGAGCTGTGATTTGACAAACTTTATTTATACTAAAAAGATGCTAATTTATTTGTGGTAAAAGTATAACTAGTAATTTAGAAAAATAATGTTTTATCTACATACGAGGTATATAAAATTTAATTCATGTATATTTTGATTTTCAAAAACTAATTATAATTATTTTATTATTTATAAAAAGATATTTCAAGTAATTAAACATTTATTATGATTTTTGAAATTAATTGTTATTATATTTTTATTACTTTAAAGGATAATTTGGAATTTGTTTGATTTAAATGTTTAATTTTTATGGTAATTTAAATTGAGATTTGATTTTATGGATTACGATTTTAAATAGTTTTAACTTGTTTTAAATTTAGATTTGGATTTATTGAGTTAGTTTTAATTTGATTTAAATTTAATAGTAAAATTATCTATTTTGGGTTTAAATAAGTCATAATCTTTATCTACCAAGGATTCCTCAACGCTATATATAGGGGAGCTTTTCCATTGATTTCTCTACAATTATTCCATAAATAATTCTCCACCAATGTAAGTGCACCGTGTCGGTGTCTAATTACTCCGTGTCAGCCGTGACGACATCGGGTCCGTCCCCAGGTGTTTTTCCATTATTCATCAAGTCCACATACAAATACAGTTATTCTTTTTCCGTGTCCAACATCCTGGACACAATACCCATGATAATCACCCTGTGTCGGACACTTTCCGAAAAGACACAAATTCTCTAACCGTAATTCCAGCCATAGCCGTCCTCACATCGTACCACCGTCGAGGCCCTGTCTCCACCTCTGACTACCATTGCACCACCCGCCATAATCACCACAGACACGCACCAAGAACCCCATCTCTGCCACCCGTGGTGTTCGGCCACGTCCGACTAGAGTCGACGAACATCGCCACCAAAATCCCAAAAATTATCACCACCATAAAGAGCATGAGAAAAGAAAAACACACGCCACCACCGCCCTTACCTCGACCGACAGCACCCGTCACCGCGCGCCCGGCCAGGCCCCGTCGAGCGTCGTCACGTAGAGTATCTTCGACCACGCCGGCAACTGCCCTTGTCCCATCGCCTCCATACTAGCGCTGACGCCAGTGCTGCATAGACTCCTCGAAGCCGGCCGACGACCTTTCACCTGTCTGTCTCGGTTGGCAACCCCCCATTGGAGCCTACAAATTGTAGCGCACCGCCTTGGTCGTGTTCGAAGAGCACCGGATAGGCTCTTACCTGGACTTCGGCCGCCGCCTCACTCCTGGTGAGTCTCCGCTTCCTGCCCCATATTCTTTCTCCATACGAACTTTGCTCTTTCCCCCTCTCTCAATTTCTTTTTCACTAAACACTCTCTCACCTTTCTTTCTAAAGTCTTCCTCAAGTATTTTTATGCTTTTGTTTGTATAACGAGCTTGCTCACTTTCTCTTTCCCCTCACTTTACGAGAGGAGACTCTCACTTTGCAAAGAGAAGAGGCTCTCTATTCGAGAAGATCCCTTTTCCAGAGGAGCAAGCTGCAACGATTATTTTGTTTGTTTTTATTATTATTATTAGGAATTTTTTGACTTGTCTCCCACTTTATTTACCCTATTTCACGGTGCAGTCCATTGTTTTACAAAAATGTACAACACCGCCCACTTTGGTCGAATTCCGTTAGAAATTAACGGTCAACCGTTTTGACCAAAATGCCCCTCCGATTTTCTTCTTCCTCTTTCCTCTCCCCCTTCCCCCCACGGCCGTCGCCCCCGCTCATCCCCTTCCCGCCTCCGTCGGGCGCTACCCCCTTCCTGCCTCCGCCGTCGCTACTTGACGCCGCTGCTGCTACCGCCACCATTGTTGTTGCCGCTGCTGCGGCTGCGGGAAGGGGAGGGGGAGCGGAGGGAGGGGGCGGTGGCGGAGAGGGTGGAGCGGAGGCAGGGAGGGGGAGCGGAGGCGAAGGCGGAGGCGAAGGCGGTGGCGGGGAGGAGGAAGTGGAGGCAGGGAGAGGGAGTGCACGACGGAGGTGGGGAGCCGGGGCGGTGGCCGCAGTAGGGGAGGGGGTCAGAGGAAAGAAGAATAAGACAAGGGTATTTTGGTCAAAAAATATTTTTGACGGATTCCTTCCAGAGTGGGGGGTGCTGTACATTAATGCAAAATAGTAGGGTGCACCCTTAATAGTGGTAAACAAAGTGGGAGGTAAGTCAAACTTTTTATATTATTATTTTAGTATATTACTGCTTGTTTCGTTTCTCTTTTACCATTATCATTATTATTATTAAAGATACTGTTATTTTATAGCTAATAATAATGCTAATATTATTATTATTCTTTCCTACATATTATAGCTGTGGACTTTTAGAAGAAAACAATATATATAAATATATTATTAACACTTGTTACAAATTAATTTTTTTATAATTTTTTTATTAACAATATTTGTATCACTTGTATTAAAAGGTTATATATATATATATATATATATATATATATATATATATATATATATATATATATATATATATGTGTGTGTGTGTGTGTGTGTGTGTGTGGGTGTGTGTGTGTGTGTGTGTGTGTCTATTTTTTTAGTATTGATTTAGTAACTCTATATGATAAATAAATATGTAATTATTTCCAAATTATATGATATGGTATTGGGCTTATATATTTTCAACTTGGCTTAGAAGATTTACATATATAATTTTATAGTTTTGAGCTAAAAGTATCTTTATAAATTAAGGATTGTATCTAAAAATAATTTTTGTGTAATTTTGAATATATATCTAAATTATTTTTCTACCTAGACATTCTATTTTTTTATACAAACTTTGAGTTTTATTAAACTGATTTCTTTTATATATTTACGTGATTATAGATATTTCTCTAAAAATTAGTGTATGTATCTATCTCCACAAATTCTCCTTGAATATCACTATTGATCATAACTAATTGTGCACTCCTATTTTCTTGCGAATTTGGACCCCTTCATGTCGACCATAGCTACTGGACAAATCAGGATATGTCAGATCATCGTACACCCTCAGGCAAGATACCTTGCCTTATTTACAGCTTATATGTATTCTGCACCTTTTGTTTAGTTACTACATGTTTACTTTTGTCTATTCTACTTTGTCCAGTTGCATCTCTCTTAACTGTTTATAGTTACTTATTGTGCTTTCCAGTTATATAGGGTACAATATTATTAGTCATATTTCTATTGTTGTACATGTGGACCTAGAGTTAGGAGACTACCGTCTGTTTAGTGCATTCGATTAACTTTGTTACGATTGTAACACGAGTTGTGTGTGAGTTATGAGTAACATATAGAGGTCACTTGCGTGTTGGCTAATCACCCGTGCACATGCATTAGGAATAACTGCCAATAGGTGTATGTTAGAAGACTTGACAGTTATTAGGAATAAACCATGTTGTGGAAGCGACACTTGTTTCTGTGTTGTGGTTATGACGCATGAATAGTATCGTGGGGAGGGAAAGGACAACTATTAGTGTTGGGGCTACTATTTATTTTTACACACATTTTGGGGCCGGTAGTGACTCGTATGAGCGCTACTTACTGTCCATGGCCGATAGTGACTCAGATGAGCACTACTTATTGCAACTTTCTCTTTTTATTTGCGTTGCTAATCATAAAGCCCCCGCGTGGAACGCTGTCCTCAAAGTGCATATCACGTAGACGGTTAGGGAACCATTTGTGTTGTTGTCATGTGGTGTTTAAATATTCAGTTTATATGGTATGTTCTTTATGTATCTTGTTACGTCCCTCTGAGGACCTGATGAATTCTCCAGGTGTGTGTTATGACTTTCCGTAGGTGTTCTAGCCAAGGCCGTGATCTTCTCCATTCTTTCAAAGATGATTGCTCTTGGGTCGTCTTGTTACTTTTTGCAAATTCTTTTCTTGTATTTTTCTTCTCGTTTAAAATAGTTGGTAGTGGATTTGTCACCGTCCAACATTTTGTACAAAATGACAAAATTCAAAGTTGATTATATTTATTCTCTTATTTGTGGATGAGATTAGTCATCATGGTTTACTACATTTTATAGCTTACATATATTTATTATACAACTGGCATGTCTACGTACCTAGTCCTACGTATTATGGGACTGGGCGTTATATGTTTTAGTAGTGGCCCATGCTTGTCGAGTTTGCCATTTCGGTTACGTTACTGTCCCGAGCGGGCCTGCATATAGGATTAGAATCTAGAAAATCTCATCCACATGCTTGAACTCCTTCCTTGATTCCAAATTTCGAACTCTCGCTTGCTTTCATTGATTTGCATCATTCTTGAACTCTTTTTACCATAATCTTATTTTTTATTTCGTGCTTAATAGAGGTTAGGAAAATGACCTGTATTCCCCATTGATTCAAAACCAATACTAGTGGAACTCTTGTAAGTTGGGTAGAATGACTCACGACCTAACATTTCCTTTGACCTTAACCAATGCCTTAGACAAGAAGACAGTAGGACGACTGTATAGGTCCGAACACAAGACAAGATTTAGATTCTTAAGGAGCTTTAACTATTTATATTTTCTTTCATCATTATCTCGCATACTTAAATTTTAAATTATCTTGAATAATGTTGCTAATATAGCCTATTTTGTAAGCTTATCCTTTTATCGGGCTTGTTCAAGACATGTTATTTGGGGGCACCCACTAGCATATTGTCTAATCAGGACTGGTGCATGATGGTCTGATCAACCTAGTGCACTTGGTTCGCCCTCATATGATTATTCTACGTGGATTGAGATATAGTTAACTTGCCCTCTAGGATCTCATCCGCAACTGACAACTCCCTTTTCGAACTATTAAAACGCCTTTGAACTCTGTAACTACATTCGCTCACATCTCCCTTGAACTCTTTATTAATTTTCAACTTCGGAAAAACAAACGTTCATGCTTGAGGTTAGATAGACACAAAGTAACCCACTTAGTTTATCATACCACCCATGACCATGAGAATAATATATACACAAGTGTAGTTAGTCATCGACCAAGCCATGTGACTATATCTCATCTTGACTTACTAGACCTTCCCTCAACTCTAGATCTACTATCGTGACCTTCTAATCATTTAAAATTGGAAAGTGATTAGAATCGTTTCCTTGACCGTACCATAACCTAAAGACTATCTTCTCTATAGAAACCATGACTCATGAGTTTTTAACCTATTTTATGTTGATCTACTTGATTCCTTAATATGCTTTACGTTGTGTTTTATCTTGATTACTTAAACCTTATCCTTTTATTTTCTTGCATTGAACCATCATTTATCACCCATACCCTTACCAAGACCATTAAACCTAACCATATCTTTTCCTTCCAACTGAATTGCTTCACTAATAAATTTTTTTTTTTAAAACTTCTTCGTGATTCATGCAAACTTGTCCTTAGTATATTTTTCTTAGATACGAATCGAGTCATGACACCCTTCAGTGACAACATGAGGATACTACGGTATAGTTGATTAAGATGACTATACTATTAGAAGGTATAAATAAGATTGGACTGTATGTTAAAATTCAAAGTAAGTATGGAGCAAGCACTAGTAGATGAAATGTTAAAGAATAATGCCATGCGAGAAAAAAAATTGTTTTGGTGTTACTAGTTTCTAAGGTTACTCAATTAGTGACAAAGGAAAAGATTTAAATTCTTGAAGATTAAGGAATTAAGTTGCTATGATGGTTATGAAGGTGAATTTCAATATATGAAAAAAAAATTCTTTTAAACATTTGGGAAGTTATTGAATTTCTACTTTTAAGGAGATTATGAAAGACAAAATTTAGCTCGAGAAAAAATATAGATATGTACATAAATATAGATATGTTGATAAGAGGTAGATTAGAGATTTATTTGACTTCAAAGTTTTTGGATTTATTGGAATTCTAATATGTTATATCGGAGTGAAATTAAATACTTTGGAATAAGGCAAAATGTTGTCGTTCATTTTTGAAAAAAAAAATGTTTCAAGTAAATTTGCATTTTATGGAATAAATTTTGAGAAGGAAATAATAAAATAGATGAAGAAATTATAACGATATCAAAAGATTGAGGAGGTTATTTCCTATTTATAAGGTTGCATGTTTATATGATTAATGTTAGTATTGATGAAATTTAGACATTTATGGGTTGTCATGCACATGGTCATTTTTAAATGATATTCGCTGTTTCTTCCAGCCAACTAAATAGCCCAATTTCATAAGTGTCATTTTCCTCTCCTCGCCCAAATGTTTGGAACTGTTTTCATATTAAGAAAGTTCTTCAACATACTTAACCCCACTTACCCTAATTATTTCTAAATTTCGAGGACGAAATCCTTGTAAGTTGGGTAGGATGTAAACTCCCTAAATTTTCATTATGAGTTTATAAAATTAATTTATTTTGGTATTTATTTTTATTTTTAGTATTTGTACGACGAGTGCAAATTACGTTTACGCAAGGTATTTCTTTCCTAAAAAGTTCTATTATAAACTTTCTCCATTTTATTTAAATAAGTATTTTTTTTAAAAAAGTATAAGATAAATATTTTTATACGTCGAGATGTGATTTGACAAACTTTATTTATTTACTTATACTAAAAAGTTGCTATTTTATTTGTGGTAAAAGTATAACTAGTAATTTAGAAAAATAATGTTTTATCTACATACAAGGTACATGAAATTTTAATTCATGTATATTTTGATTTTCAAAACTAATTATAATTATTTTATTATTTACAAAAAGATATTTCAAGTAATTAAAAATTTATTATGATTTTCAAAATTAATTATTATTATATTTTTATTATTTACAAAAAGATAATTTGGAATTTGTTTGATTTATATGTTTAATTGGCATGGTAATTTAAATTGAGATTTGATTTTATAGATTATGATTTTAAATAGTTTTAACTTGTTTTAAATTTAGATTTGGATTTATTGAGTTACTTTTAATTTGATTTAAATTTAATAGTAAAATTATCTATTTGGGGTTTAAATAAGTCATAATATTTATATATCAAGGACTCCTCAACCCTATAAGGAAGTTTTTCTATTGATTTCTCCACAATTATCTCAACAAATATTTTTCCACCAATGTGAGTGCACCGTATCGGTGTCCAATTACTCTGTGTCAGCCATGACGGCATCGGGTCTGACCCCGGGTATCTATCCATTATTCATCAAGTCCACATACAAACACAGTTATTCTTTTTTCGTGTCCAACATCCTGGACACAACACCCACGACAATCACCCCGTGTCTTTCCGATACAACACAAATTCCCTAACCCCAATTCCAGCCACAACCATCCTCACGCCGTACCACCGCCGAGGCCCTGTCTCCACCTCCGACCACCATCGCACCATCCGCCATAATCACCGCAGACGTGCCCTAAGAACCCCATCTTCGCCACCCCCTGGTGTTCGGCCACGTCAGACTAGAGCTGACGAATACCGCCACCAAAATCTCCAAAATCATCACCACCATAAAGATCAAGAGAAAAAACACACGCCACCACCGCCCTTACCTCGACCCACAACGCCCATCACCATCGCGCCCGGCCAGGCCCTGTCGTGTGCCGCCGCGTGGAGTCTCCTCGACCACGCCGAAGACCGCCCTTGTCACCTCGTCTCCATACCAGCGCTGACTCCAGCACCGCGCTGACTCCTCGAAGCTGGCCGGCGAGCTTTCGCCTGGCTGTCTCGGTTGGCAACCACCCATCGGAGCCTCCGAAGTGCGGTGCACCGCCTTGGTTGCACTCGGCGAGCGCCGGAAGGCGCTGACCTAGACTTCGGCCGCCGCTTCGCTCCTGGTTAGTCTCCGCCTCCTGCCCCGTATTCTTTCTCCACACGAACTTTCCTCTTTCCCTCTCTCTCAATTTCTCTTTCACTAAACACTCTCTCACCTTTCTTTCTTAAGTCTTCCTTAAGTATTTTTATGTTGTTGTTTGTTTAACGAGCTTCCTCACTCTCTCTTTTCCCTAACTTTACGAGAGGAGACTCTCTTTACAAAGAGAAGGGGCTCGCTATTCGAGAAGCTCCCTTTTCCAGAGGAGCAAGCTACAATGATTATTTTGTTTGTTTGTTTTTATTATTATTTTATTATATTACTATTTGTTTTGTTTCTCTTTTATCATTATCAACATTATTATTATTAGATATACTATTATTTTATAGCTATTAATAATGCTAATATTATTATTCTTTTTTCCTACATATTATAGCTGTGGGCTTTTAGAAGAAAATAGTATATATAAATATATTATTAATACTTATTACAAATTAATTTTCTTATAAATTTTTTTATTAACAATATTTGTATCACTTGTATTAAAAGATTACATGTATATGTGTCTATTTTTTAGTATTGATTTAGTAACTCTATATGATAAATAAATATATAATTATTTCCAAATTATATGATATGGTATTGGGCTTATATATTTTCAACTTGGCTTAGAAGATTTACGTATATAATGGTATAGTTTTGAGCTAAACGTATTTTTATAAATTAAGGATTGTATCTAAAAATAATTTTTGTGTAATTTCAAATATATATCTAAATTATTTTTCTACATAGACATTCTATTTTTTTTTTACAAACTTTGAGTTTTAGTAAAAGGATTTCTTTTATATATTTACGTGATTATAGATATTTTTCTAAAAATTAGTATATGTATCTATCTCCACAATTCTCCTTGAATAACACCATTGATCATAACTAATCGTGCACTCCTACTTTCTTGCGAATTTGGACACCATCACGTCGACCATGGCTATTGGTCAAATCAGGATATGTCAGATTATCGCACACCCTCAGGCAAGATACCTTGCCTTATTTTCTACTTATATGTATTATGCACCTTTTGTCTAGTTACTACATATTTGCTTTTGTCTATTCTAGTTTGTCCAGTTGCATCTCTCTTAACTGTTTATAGTTACTTATTGTGCTTTCCAGTTATATAGGGTGCAATATTATTAGTCATATTTCCATTGTTGTGCATGTGGATCTAGAGTTAGGAGACTACCGTCTGTTTAGTGCATTCGATTAACTTTGTCACGATTGTACCACGAGTTATGTGTGAGTTATGAGTAACATATAGAGGTCACTTGCGTGTTGGCTGATCACTCGTGCGCATGCATTAGGAATAACTGCAAATAGGTGCATGTTAGAAGACTTGACAGTTATTAGGAATAAACCATGTTGTGGAAGCGACACTTGTTTGTGTGTTGTGGTTACGACGCATGTATAGTATCATGAGGACGGAGAGGACAACTATTAGCGTTGGGGCTAATATTTATTTTTACACATATTTTGGGGCCGGTAGTGACTCGTATGAGCACTACTTACTGTCCATGGCCGATAGTGACTCGGATGAGCACTACTTATTGCAAATTCCTCTTTTTATTTGCGTTGCCAATCATAAAGCCCCCGCGTGGAATGCTGTCCTCAAAGTGCATATCACATATGAAGTACGTATAGGCAACTCTAGAGGGGGGTGAATAGAGTTTGTGTCGATAATAACCAAATAAAAATTAACTCTTTCACCAACAGAATAATTAATCAGAGTATTAATGTAGAAATAAAAGACATCAGAAAAGCATACACAAACACATCAGTTTTTACCTAATTTTCCTCGTCGAGGACTAGTCCAGGCCTGAGAAATCTTGCTAAGGATTGAAATTCACTATTTGTGAAATAGCGAACACCACGTGCCTTTAGTCCGAAGAGCACGCAAACTTCTTTATAAAATACGATCTTTTAGATCGAAGCGCTAAACTTGGAATTTTCCAAGTGACTTTTCTTTCACTCTTGCACACAACTTCTAGCTGATATCGCACTGAGCACCTTAGGCTAAGGAGAGTTACGGCTTAGGAGATATGGAAAAATGAGGCTTGGAGTAGTAGAGCTTAGAAGGCTTGAATATTTGACGGTAAGAGATGATTTGAAATGAGAGAATTCAAGCTCTATTTATACTAGTATGGGGAGGCAGAGTTCGACCCGAATTTTGTCCCGAGAATTCAAATTTTTGAACGTTGAACAACTTGTATCAAGTCGGCCCTAAAAATTAGGGTGCTGAAAATTAGGGGGCAAAGTTTGGCCCGGACTCTGTCTCCCTTGGGACATAAGTTCTCAATGGGCTATGGTGGTTTGGTTTGGTTTAGAAATTGGTCTATTTGTATGGTAGAGCTTGGACATATATGTTTAGGGGTGAGATGACACAATGCGACTCAACGTACACATTCTCCTAGACTCAATAAATTGAAGATTACAGACTTGGAACAAGTAGGAAAACCAAGAGCCCTTTGATGACGCATTTCTTCTGATATTTGAGAAGAACTGAAGACGACTTTTTTATTAATAGTAGTCGTCCAAAGATAAATAGATTTGTAAATCCGAATACCTTGTATGACAGCGGAACCCCGATGCGAGGCCCTGGATAGGTCATTAGGCGGTTCAGGGAAATCTTCTTGTATGACGCCATTTTTGGCCCATCATTAATTCTCTATTGCATATGTCCTGGTTTGATCATGTTTGATCTTGCTTACTTCATATCTACAAATACATGTTAGGCGAACAAAACAATATGTTGTAGTACGATACAAGCATAACAATATGGTATATAACAATTAGGACAATGCTAAGTTTAAGTAGCAACATGATAGTGAGTATATGAATATTAGTGACATCATTATGTTAAACTTAATTGATTAGCCATATTCAAAAGCATGATGTAATCATTGGTCTAACAATCTCTCCCTTTTTGATTATGGCAAATCGGTTAAGTCTAAGACAGATACGATAGATACAGGTATCACTAATAAACACATATTGTGTGCTAACTTAAACTTATTTTGAGTTTAAGACATATACGATAGATGCATGTATCACTAATAAACACATATTGTGTGCTAACTTAAACTTATTTCTCCTCCTTTGACATGATAAAAAATAAGCTCTCCCGTAATAAGAGATAAAACAAACTCAAGCATAAGTAAAAGAGGAAGGCATAGACAATCATGATCAACTAAATGAGGAACAATAGGAGAAGTGTGTAAAGACAAGTATAGAAACTACATACCAAATGTAGAGAGCCAAATAGAAAATAGCTTATCAAAACACAAATAGTTGGTAAAACTAAAAGAATTGAAAATAATCAATAGATAGTTTACCAACATGAAATCTAAGAAAGACATCCAAAAACATAATATGATATGAAATATTGCTCTAGTTTTGGAAGTCAATTATGAAATAAAGAATTTCAGTCAAAAACTATGGGGATTAGATAATTGTAAATAATATATATCAAAGAACAAAGATACCAATTGAGATCTTGAAATATAAAAACTTGATATCAATTGAAATATATAAACTTGAAACATTGATCAATGAAACTATGATCGTCACAATTGTCCACAGATAAGTAGTGGAACAAAATAAATGAATGATCAATATAAAATAGAACAATTGATATAAAATAATCTCATTATTTGCAAATCTATTTGCTTATCCAACATTCATGCATTTGAAATCAATTACCTTATCATGCTATATGAATACCCTTTAGATAAACATGCAGGTAAAGGAGAAAAAATACTTGAGAAGGAGAAAGTCAGTCGACTTGAATGCTCCCCTTCAAACTATTACCAATATAGATAAAATCATGAATTTTGTGTGAGTCCTCAACGAGGAAAGCCAAATCAATTAAGCATACAAGGAAAGTCAATTCAATGAAAGCACAATAGTCATCAAGATAAGATACAAAAGTTAATATTAACGAGATGACTTATTTAACTCATATAAGAGAGAGAGATAATATGATGAAAACAATTGCATACACTCTCATAAACCCTTTAAAAAATGTCATAACCTCAATGAGATATAAAAATTGAAGAGAATATGGGTCCATGATGAACTAGGTATACGACATATTTAATGGGTATAAATGAATTGAACCAATTTATTTGCTCCCCCTTAAAATATGCGTATCTAGTTCCAAAGCACTTATAGCATAAAAAATTATAACTACAAGATCTAGGGGTAAATTGACTATGGATTTCTTCCCCTTGCTCAATTCATATAAGGCTATAAAATCGTCATAAAACAAATAATGTCATCTTTAGTCAAGAAAAGATATCCACTTAATAGCTACTAAAGATAAGAAATCAAAAGAATATTTTATTTTAGCACATGTAATCAAAGGATGACATACACTAACCTATATAGAAAAATTTCATATTTAAATATGATAGATCAATATATGTTTCCTTTTGGAAAAATGTCATCATGAAAAGGAAGAAAGTCAATTAAATCAATCATGATGAAAGTCAAAATATAGCTCAAAAATACAAAAAAATAAAACTCAAATATCATGTCTATGATTATCTAATTAAGAAATGATCGACCAATTTATTGCTTTGCATGGACTATGTATGTTTTACCACATATGTACCCATCAACGGGTAATAATCCAACCTTGCTGTAAGCCCACTTCCTCATTTTTTATTTTTTATTATTTTTATTTGATTACGATTTACTTTTATGGTCATTATAAGTCATACCTAAGCTCATAAGAGAGCTATAATCATATTATGGTCATTTGGACCTTAGTAAGCGCTGTATAGCTATTTTATACCTTACTATAATTTTTAGATAATTATTTTATTTAGTTTTATATAGTTTAAAGGCTTCCATTATTTATTATGAGGCCATTTGGGGATAATTTGAGGTAAAGTATTTTTAATTATATTTTAGAAGGTTAAATATATTTTCTATAATTTTTATAATTTTTCTAGAATTATTTTGATAATTTTAATATTGGAAAACCTATTTTCTAGGACCTCTAGAATTTATTGTGCTAGAATATCAGCAAATATTGACCCTAAATGTTTTTCTTGGGTTCATTATACTATTTTATATTTTCTAGAATTTTTTCATAATTTTTGGGAATTTTTAAGTATTTATTTATTAAGGTTTATATATTTTTAAAGGCTTCCAATATTTATTATGAGGCCATTTTGGACTAATATGAGGTAAAGTATTTTTATCTATATTCTAGAAGGTTAAGTATATTTTCTATAATTTTCTATAATTTTTTAGGATTTTATTTGAGTTTATTTGGACTTAAAATAATTTTCTAAATTAAATAAATAATTATCCCGTCATTCACCAAGGGGCTCACCTGTCGGTGCCAACTTCTACAGTTAACCGCCTCTTTCTCTCTCCTATATATATCTTAAAGTATTTTGTAAACCCTAATATTCACTTGGCCGTTTTGAGAGAGTTGCTCTCTGGAGACCCCAACTTCACGGAGTGATTGCCGTTAATCGCAACGATGATTTAGCGTGCCATTTTTTTATTGGATTCATCTCGAGGTAAACTTTCTGATTATGTAATTTATTTTTGTATACTTTGTTCCTAAATTTCTGGAGAATTCGTAGAGTGTCGGTTGTCCGAAACTTAACACGTTTTGGTGTTTTCGAGATTTCGGGAGGACCGAAAATCGAAATCATGAACGTTTGAAGTTTCAGAAAGCTAACACAAAGCTCTACGACATATATTTTTTCCAAAATTAATTCGTTCATCTCATATTTTAGTCATTCTGTTGAACTCAGAATTGATCGATGAATCACTGTTTTGGTCATGATTAGCCATAACGACGATGTCTTTTGATCAAAACGTAAATTTGCAGCATGGTTGATTCCAGCGCACTTGTGGCGCTAAAATCTACCAAGTGCATTTTCAAAATCTAGTGTTCATGATGTTTGACTAGATAATCAACGACACGCCTTGATTTGCGTGCCATGGTTTCCAAAATTGGAAACATGACTTTTTATGGCCAAACTTCCATGTTTAGATTATATTCAGATTATTATTAGGTTAAATTAGGTTTTTAAGTAATTTATTCCAGAATTAACTATTATTAGATTAGTCAACCCATTAGCCACTTATTCCATGAATTTAGAACTAGAACCTTAGAATTGACTTGTGGTTTTCGTGCATGGTTTGTGGTACATTATCTGTTATAGGTTGACAGCTTCTAGATTGGCAATCCCCTCATCCTCGACTTGTGACTACGGTTTGTGTAAGGATTCAGGCAAGTACACTTTCTGATTGCTTTCGATTCATATTAGTCTTTCCATTTCATATTTATGTATATGCTCTCTTGCTTGTTGACACATTGTTACACGGATTATTGTCATGGTTCTCTACATACTCTATTTCGTGATTATCGTGTTTTCATGTTTCGTGACTGGTTCGAGTCCATGAGTACTACTCGGGATGAAAAATATCTTAGTAGACATGTGGACTACCCAGAACTATCTTCCATGTCTTTCGTGGAGAATAGCAACTGTACACGACACGTGTAGGGTGCCTGATTTACCCCCTAGCCGTTGACATGTCAAAACTGGTATTTCAAAACACATAGATAGTTATCTTTATTTGTTTTCCTTATTTTCTTCACCACTTACCATGTCATCCTAGTTACATGTTCCTTTTTGTCACGACCCGCACCCTAGAGTAAGGGCACGAGAAGTGGGTATGTCCAGCCTACGCCGCAGTGTCGGCGGTAGAACGCTGTCCTAGGTAAATCATCTAACAGTATAAAGGTACCTGTACAGTTCATACTCTCCGAATGAAGGTAACATCAGAACATATAGTCTCAATCACATCTAAGGTAGAAGAATGAAGAACAGATAGATAGTAACTCAAGAGAACCATAGCATAGATGAAATAAGACTAAGTGTCTAAGATACATAACATCCAGAATGTCAACTCATAATACAATAAGTCTAAGAGTCTATACATCTCCACATCTCAAAATACAACTCAGAATGTGAGACAAAATGATATAGAAAAGACTGCCTAGACTAAACTGGTCTAGACTACTGGAACAACATCCTCAGCTGCAGGTGGATCCTGCTGAGGGTCCTCAATACAAGTGTCATCTAGTCCTGCTCCATAATAAGTAGTCACCCATGCCTCGTCCTCATCCTCTGTAATATTTTCAACAGGTCCAATCAGGAAAGGAACGAGCACAATACATCTCACACAGTGCATATCAGGTTAGGAAATACGATACAGGCAATAGAGTAAGATACATGAACTGCTGAAAGGAAATATACGCTGTAAAAGTAATAGCTGTAATGAAATATCTACTGTATAGAGAACTGTAGTGACTAGTGATGTAGAGCACAAGATAGGCATGTGAATGGCTAGAATTTATACATGATTACACTACTGAGTTTGCACATGATTACACTACTTTGGAATTATTCACATGTCCACTTCTACTCCCCCGTTTCCCCAATCAATACACAAGGATCTATACAAGTTACGTTATTGTACATGATATCACATGGGGCCCATGAAAGGGTGCACATGATAGTATACATGAGGGCTCAGTAAACATGAGAGTACATGATCACATGAGTGCACATGAATGATGGAAGCATAGGAGTACATGATGATAGTGAAACACACATAACATGAAGTACCCGATGCTCCCGAGAGGGATAACATCTCATGTAAAGATCCATATAGTACCAATCCGTGTTACCAATGTGACAGCAACAAGTAAAGTAATCTAGAGCGAGAAGTAAAGCCTGAACAAGTATGAAACGGTCAGAGAATGTACTCGCCTGCTGTATGAATGTCTGTAGAGAATATGCAGTCTGAGGAGAGGTGTCTGGCTCCTGATCAGAGCAACATAAGTCACAATGTATTCTAAATAGTAAAAATGAAGTCTACTATGCATACTACATGATTCTAGGTCAATCTGGTCAAAAGTCAACTCTTGGTCAACTCTAAAGTCAAACTAGTCAAAGTTGGGTCAACACTAGTCAACTAGTTAGGGTTTTAGTCAAACTAGTCAAACTAGTTGTTTTAGGTCATTCCTAGTCATTTCTAGGTTAACTAGGTCACTTTGACCTAAGGTTGACTTTGGTCAACCCTTAGTCAACAAGGGTCCACTAGTTGGGTTTTGGGCCATTAGGGTTAGCCCCTAGCCATAGGCTAATGATGGGGTTTTCATATAAACCTATACTAGAAATCATATATATATGTATATATCTATATATAGATATATATATCTATCTACTACCCATATACCCATATATGAATACTAAGTATAATACAAACCCACACTCACACATTAATATATAGTGACCTAATGTAACTAATACAAATATATATATATCAATATATATATATATATATATATATATATATATATATATATATATATATATATATATATATATATATATATATATATATATACCTATATATATAAACTCATATATATACTATATATATAGAGAGACATAGAGAGAGACAAAGGGTGAGAGAGAGAATGAGAGAGAGAGACTTAATAGGTCAGGACAGGGGGGGGGAAATGGTTCCCAGATTTCTGGAACCAAGTTCCAGGCCCCAAACACACACACACACACAGAACACATATATACATACCTATGTATATATATACATAACTACACGAATACCCAACCAAATACTCCCAAAATTGACCCACACTTACATATACATATATACTACATATATATGTACTAAAATACACTCTCTCAAAGTATTAATCTCAAACAAAATCGATTTGAATTTCGATTTTGCAAAATCTGGAAAAACCCAAAACAGTGAACTGTGCACTGTGCACTCGAAATGGGGTAATTCGAATTACCCATACTAAATCGAGCTAAGACTCGAAACAAACGGTTGGTAACTAATGCCCCATAGATACTCTAGTGTCCCAAGTCACTGACACGACACCACGACACAGTTTCACGTGTCCAAACACGCAAAACATCCACCCGGGTAAACACTGATACGCGCACACGAAAACAGTGTCGTGCACGCGTTCCAGGAGCTCGTGGACACACCACGAGACACGACACGTCTCGTGGTCGTGCATATGTGTAGCCCTACGTATGGGCTACACGTATGCACGACTACGAGACGTGTCGTGTCTCGTGGTGTGTCCACGAGCTCCTGGAACGCGTGCACGATACTGTTTTCGTGTGCGCGTATCACTTTTCTAGCTGATATATCATGTTGTAGAGTTATCTACTTTCTTTCGTGATTTATCATGATATCGGTCTTATTTTCTTGATCGTCTCACATATGTTATTTTCATGTCTTGTGAATTCTATTGTGTTTTCGATTTGTTGTTGGTTTGTGTGCTTGTTTCATTCCTGACTGGAAACCAATAATTTTTAGGTTTAGCTATGGCTTCACTTAGCATGGGGAGATACGGGTGTACTTCTAGGCAGAAACCTAGAAATTAGATAGAAGTGGTATCATTTTCATTAATTGTAAGAACCTTGTATTTTCTTTAAATATAAATGTTGTAAAAGTTCTAATCAATTTAGAAATGCAAATGAGCAATAAATGTTATATTTTATGATTTTGAGCATCTTGGCCGTGACAGCGTTCTACCGCCGACTCTGCGACTTAGGCTGGTTTGGACACGTCTTGTATCCGAAAAGTGGGTGCGGGTCGTGACAAGTTTTTTTGGTGGCCCATGCAGGCCCGTTTTCATAAAAGATTGCAAACTCATGATAGTACTTAAGTTAGTCGTACTATTGCGAGCGTGCGACTAGGAAAATGCACATTCACAATTAGGACTATTTAACTTCATGAGAAGGAATAATAATAGGAAACCCTTATTCAACTGACTGTTTGGGTAGTTAAGGTTGCTATATATGCCACGTGATTTACGTAGAAATTTATTTAATTCTAAACACTATTATATAACTTGGGGATCCTCCTAGAAGGATATTAGTTTTATTTAATACGAGGGTATGACCCAAGGTGGGTAGACTCTTTGTTTAGTAATCTAGGCCTCCCTCATTCCTAATCATTGTGCAATTTTATTTTCTCCCCTCTAAACACCATCGTCATATCATAAAAGTTGTATTGCCCATTTATTTCTTATTAGCCATAGTAATCTATCTTTCTAAGAAACATTGTTTTAACTCCACCAATTGTGTTTGAGCCTAACATGATCGTAACATATCCATATATTTATTCCGTGCTAGATTTTGATGAAATTTAAGATACGCATGTGTCCCCTTCGATTCTTGAATACTAGAGAAATAAAAATTAGAAACTTTTGTTCTCTTTTGTTCAACCACCTTCATAATCGAATCGTTTGGTCTTCACCATTGATATCAAAGTGATCATTTTATTTAAAATTGATATTTTCTTCAAGGACAGATACTTACACCATTCTATCATGATCAATTTGTTGGAATTCTAGAAGCTTCTTTGAAAATTTATGAATATAGTTGGAATAATTTTTGATGACTCATAATGGCAAGACAGCAGCGCACTGTCGCCATTTATTTGAATTATGGAGACTACGGGTTCACTGCAGCCAGCAGCGCACTGGCGAGACATGACCCCTAAGTTGAAGTAATTCCAAATAAGCGTGGGTGATCGAGAATTATTAAAACTATGTCTTGGTTGTCCTATTTCATTGTTTAATTGTTATGTCAAGATTAGATATAGTTGATAGGTATTCGTTATCGTATCATTACTTGATTTGTGGAACCAAGAGTTTATTGCAGCTAGCTGTACACTGGCGAGGCATAAATTCTCGATAAAGTGACTTCGGATATGTGTATGAGTTTCGAATACCATAGATGCTACATCTTTTACTGGCATATGACTATTAAGTTTTCAAATTGACTTGTACCTTATTCTTAGTTACCATCTTCTCAATAAACTTGTTGTTCTTCCTCCTCCCTTCTCCTTCTATTTTTTTGAATTGTCATTTTTAAACCTAGTTTGATTTCCTTCCCCTAGATTCCTAAAATGTAGCTAGATTTTGGGTTTTAAAACTCGTGCCTAAATGATTATGGATAAATAT
The DNA here is from genome assembly GCA_029216955.1 of Iris pallida. NCBI lineage: Eukaryota > Viridiplantae > Streptophyta > Magnoliopsida > Asparagales > Iridaceae > Iris > Iris pallida. The sequence goes on from JANAVB010036619.1 coordinate 5,191,188, forward strand.
TTAAGCGTATCGAAACGATTTTGTTTTGATCATCCTTAAATAATTTCGATCGCGACCAGACTACTTTTATACTTCGATCATGCCAATTCGCAAGTTTTCCTAAATTCTGATTCTATAATCGTGCCTAAATAAATTTTGCTTAACTAGTTAATCATGCCTATACTACGACTCAATTATCGCTAATATCTAAATTTCCACTATGATCATGACTATCTTCAACATGTTCATACTCGTGCCAAATATTTCAAATTTCGATCATACTAGAATGACTCGCATGATTAACTGTGATCGTCACTGTATCTTACTTGAATCTAAATAATTTAACCATATTTTGACCTTGACTAAATTTTGATAGTGATCGCGCCTATCTAATTCCAACAACAATTAGTCGTACTTGATGACTTTCTTGTTTAGTTCTTTTGATTATACTTTAATCCTGCCACGTAACATCTTTTCTTGGGGTTCGACCTTATCCACGATCTAACTCATTTTGATCATTGATCCTATCATTACTTGATTATATTATCACTCATGACTAAACGTATTTTTTCGAAATTTCGAAGAAGAAATTTCTAAGATGGGTAGAGTCTTCCACTGACGAATTATCCTTAAGGTTATTATTAGTTTTATGTAAGGACTCAAGACTATAGCCTAAGGTCCCAACACAAAGCCACCTATATCTACTTATTCTATTTTTTACCTTAACTGATAAATAATATTATTAAAGACTTTTCTTTTTTTTTAATTTTTAATTTAATTTATTAAAATTTCTTACTAACTTTTCTCACCGATTAATCTAGTTCCTCTATCTTAGTAAACCCTTAAATTCGAGGACGAATTTATTTCTAAGTGACTTCAACTTCAACTTCGCAAAAATCAAAACTTAGAATTTTTCAAGAGACTTTTCTTTCACTCTTGCACACAACTTCTAGCTGATATCGCACTGAGCACCTTGTGCTAAGGAGAGTTGTGGCTTAGGAGATATGGAAGAATGAGGCTTGGAGTAGTAGGGCTTAAAAGGCTTGAATATTTGAAGGTAAGATATGATTTGAAATGAGAGAATTCAAGCTCTATTTATACTACTCTGGGGAAGAGGAGTTCGGCCCGAATTCTGTCCCGAGAATTCAAATTTTTGAACGTTGGACAGCTTGTTTCAAGCAGGCCCTAAAAATTAGGGTGCTGAAAATTAGGGGGCAGAGTTCGACCCAAAATCTATCTCGCTTGGGACAGAAGTTTTCAATGGGATATGGTGGTTTGGTTTGGTTCAAGAATTAGTCTGTTTGTATGGTAGAGCTTGGATATATATATGTCTAGGGGTGAGATGACACAGTGCGACTCAACGTTCACATTCTCCTAGACTCAATAAATTAAAGATTACAGACTTGAAACAAATAGGAAAACCAAGAGCCCTTTGATGATACCTTTCTTCTGATAATTGAGCAGACCTGAAGACGTCTTTTTTATTGACAACAGTCGTCCAAAGATAAACAGATCTGTAAATTCGAATACCTTGTATGATAGCGGAACCCCCGATGCGAGACCTCGGATAGGTCGTTAGGCGGTTCATAGAAATCTTCTTGTATGGCGCTATTTTTGGCCCATCATTAATGTCACGACCCGCTCCCGAATAATCGAACACGAGTCGGACACGCCCAGCCTTCGTCGTTAGACACGATGAAGTAAGCTGTACCAAACTAGGAAAGTCTAACCAGATAATCATAAATGTATATAATCGTAACATCTAAAACGTATCCCAAAATGTGTTGGCCCAATGATTGTATCATGTTTTTTGAATATGGTTAATATGTTTAGTTTAGCATTTCATTATCACTAATCTTTATTCTATCACTATAGCATTTCTACTTATACTTATACCTTTGGTGATATATGCCTATTGGTTTACATATTAGTGATATGAGCTTTCTATCTTAAATTTAATCGAGTTGCCAAAATCAAAACTATATTTTTGATTGTGGTTATTCAATTAAGTTTAATCATTATGATATCACTAACATTTATGCTATCACCTTAGCACTTATACTTAATCTCAGCATTGTCCTAATATGCATTAAACTTATCGCACTTGCTACTATGTATATTGCTTTGTTCGTCTAACATGTACATGCAGAAAAGTAATAAACAAGATCAATGTGGACATATGCAATGAAGAAATCATGGTGGGCCAAAGACGACGGATCCCACAAGATTTCTCTAAACCACCCGACGACATCTCCGGAGCCACGCACTCGGGGGTTCCGCTGCCCGGTCAGCGGACGGGGGTCGAGGGGGCAGCGCCCCTCGTCGGGGGTTCGGGGGCGAAGCTCCCGAAAGGTATTCAGTTTTTACAAACTGGATATCTTTGGACAGTTTTCGCCAAGAAAAAAAGCTAACATCTATCAAAGAAAGAAGCCATGCCATGCCATCATCATTTCAAGACTCTGAAGAACCCTGCACCTGCTACAGTATATCTGGAGTCTGTAATGAGTCTTAGGAATAATTTTAAACACAAGAAATGGATGGTAAAATCGAAAGCTAGGGTAGAAATTAGCCCAGGATCATTTTCGGATGCAAACCGGCATACCGACGGTATACCGGTCTATACCGACGGTATACCAATTTTGTTCACAGAAAGTTTCTGTCTACAAAATCTGCATACCGACGGTATACCGGTTCATACCGACGGTATACCGGTTCAGTAACGTTGAAAGTCCAACGGTCGGATTTCCAGCATTAAATGATCCCAACGGCTATATTTCGAGCCGTTGCAATCCCAGACCGGTATACCGACGGTATGCCGACTCATACCGGCGGTATGCCGATCGCTGACTGAAAAGTTGCCTTTGGCTCTTTTCAATGCTTTGGTTATAAATAATCTTGAACCCCTTCATTCAAGGTTGATGCTTTGAGCCTCAAAATTTCTAAACCACCAAAGCCTATCCACAAACAACTCTACAAAGCTTTCATTTGCCATCCACAAATTGTGTTAGAGTTATTGAGTTGAAAAGTGAGATCTTCATGTTATTGTATAAGGAGATCAAAACCTATTGTGAAAGGTTGAAGTTGGAGAGTCTTCGTATCCAAACTCTCGGTTGGAGTTGGAGAGTCTTCGTATCCAAACTCTCGGTTGAAGTCGGAGAGGCCTTCGGATTAAAGCTCTTGTGTAAGAAGTTGGCGAGTTCTTCGGATCCAAACTCGTGTGTAACTATTTAGTCAAATAGTGGATTAAAGCATGAGAGAGTTCCGGGATTGGAGTGCCTCTTGGGAGGATACCAGGATATATCGTGTGTCGGTATTGTTATTGCTTCTTCTCTTGCACTTATATTTTTAAATTGCCCATTAGCTTGTGCTAAGTGCTTGATTAGTTAGCTTGACCCTATTCACCCCCCCTCTAGGGTTCATATAGAATGATCACCATAATCCACAATTCTATGTATATAAATGTACGAGTCATCAAGAGTGAAATGTACTATGAATTCAAATCAATATCTAAGAGTAAAGCTAACAGTCTAAACCTGAAACCTCAAGCTAAGTCATGACCTATCCTGCTCAGCTAAGATCCCGGGCTCAGGCCCATAAGGTAGAATGATATCCTGCAAGCATACCTACAACTTATCCAGTCGGGAGAAGAGCAAAGTACAATTCTAGGTAATGAACAAGACATCATGATATGAAAGTACAAGTGAACATGGTATGTAAAGCACAAGAAAGAACATGGTGTATAAGTACATGAAAGAACATGGTATGTAAGAACATGAAAGAACAGGGTGTGTAAGAACATGAAAGAACATGGTATCTCAGGAATCACAGGAACTAAGTACATGATATATCTCCTGAACATGTGTGTACAATATTTAAAATATAACTAAGTATGTGACCGACTAGGGGTAAGCACATGAAGCACATGAAAGCACATGAATGGTACGGCTTAGGATCTGCGTGCACGATGTGGGGTCTAAGCTAAACACACCTGAGTTGTTTCTTGGATTTGGTCACATAAATAGTATATTTCTCCTCCCCAGGTACAAATAATAAGAACAAGAAACATGAGCACCAGAAAAACATGTCGTGTCGCAGTGTGTCAATCAAGAAAGCACATGATATAATGAAATGTACAAGACCATACAGTATACTTGCCTTGCTCCGAAAAGTACGGGTGAAGATCAAAGCTAGATGTCTAACTGTATTTAAATAATGATTTGATACAAGTTGGTTAGGATTAATACTAACTTGTTAATTTTGTTCAAAAATTAACCTAAGTTATAACACAAGTTCTATCAAACTTCTAGGATTGAAAAAAACCAACCTCTATTAATGTCTACCCTTACACAGGATCCAAACATGGCCTTATTCCTAGGGTAATGGTACTCATACACTGAAATTGGATTTTGGATCAATATAAATGAGTCAACAAATAGAGTGTAAACTCAGGTTCAATCTGAAATACTCATGTTTTACTGAGATGCTCAGGTTCAACTCTTGGATACTAACACAAGGATTTATAATGTAAAGTACAAACCGAAATTGGTTCCATCTAATACTTAACATGTCTATCTGTTTGAAAATGGAGAAAACAGTCTAATCTTCTAAACTAGACATGGGGACTAATCTTTCAGTCCAGCCCAATCATTTGGCTGCTTTCAAAACCAAAATGCAATATTGCATATACAGGTCAAGTATTCAGGTTCTCAGTTTCAACAATCAGGGCACAGTCTCAACAATCAGAGCACAGTCTCAGGTTTTGGATTGAACTACATACTGCAGTTGAAATTATATACTGCAGTTAAAGAATTTGGGACTGAATTAAACAGTGAGATGCCATCTCAAGTTGAATTAAGTCCAGACTTCTGAATCTCAGGTTCCAACTGGAATTTCCTCTTAGTTCACCCAATAGACCTGGACCAAGAATTAGCCCCGAAAACTAAACTGAGATCCCAGGTAATACATCATCAAGAATCAATCCCCAATGCATCACACAACTCTGAATCAAGTATTCACTAGCTGCTATACTTAACTACAAAATGAAGATTAATTCTCAACTGAAATATCTAATTAAAGACCAACTTCTCTGCTACAACTAATGACAGGTTACCACCTACTGTTGAGTCAAAACAACTCATATGAGTTCACCATGCTTATTTTTGCAACATTACATAGCTTGGATGTAACCCCGTTGGTCCTAAAGTCCCAAAAACTCAATTATACAAACAGAAGAGGCCAGCAGCATAAAAAGAAACAAAGAGTTCATCAAAGTTATACAGCCCCAACCCACACATAAATTCCAATTTCATTACATGCCTACTGCAATGCATCCGGCTTCAATCGAAACTCCCAGAATTGAGTTGGACACGAACAACTGATCACGAACGAAACTGGTCACAACCTGAACGGAACACGGTCAACCCGGACACGAGCTACTGGTCTACACAGGCACGAACATGAACATGGTGCTGCTACTCGGCATACACAACCGCGCACACGAGATACGGGTACGAGCTTGCTGACACAAACCAAATAAACTGAATTTAGACGCAATACTAGACTCCAACACTCTACTCTTTACATATAATCAAACCCCAATTATCTACTAAACTCAATTTGCATCAGTAAAAATTAGAAGAACAAAAATGGATCAATACCTGAACTGAAATGTCTGAAATTAAATGAAGGAGAATAAACGTCGAGACTCCAAAAATCGATCTCCCCTAGACAAAATTAAACAATCGAGAAAATGATCACAAGCTCGATCGATCACCAATCCCCACAGTCGATCCAAAAATTAACTAAAATAGTGATTCCTTACCGAATTGTCGATTAAACCCTAAAAATGATCAATCGGCTCTCTGGAAAGGAAACCTAGGTCGAATTGTTCTCACAGGAAGAATTCCTACACAAATCTGGACAATCAAAGGAAAATATATCGATCAAGGACTTGATCGAGGGACAAATCTGAACAACTACAAATCGGTCGAGGAATTGAATACTTACTGCGATTCTGATCGTCGCTACCACTCCCGATGAATCGTCGAATTTTCAGTCGTCGCCGTTAGGATCGCCGGAGGGTGCTTCGCCGCTGCTCTCAGGAACGGAGAAGACGTCGTTATGGATTGTCGCTGCAACTACTTCGGTCGTCGGAAGCAGAAGGTCGTTGCCCCCTAGTCGCCGAAGAGGAAATAAGCGCCGCCGCCGTCGTCTTCAAAGTTTCGGTAGGGATTAAGTCAGACGAAAAATAAATGGGAGGAGAGATTCTGAGCTCGAATGGAGAGCCTCTCTCTCCTGAGCTCAATAAAAAGAACGAAATGAGAACTTTGCAATAAAGTCCCCCCGCCATCAACATTTTCCCGAAAACCCCCTCCACTCTAAGAATAATTGCAAAAGACCACTCCTACTCTCAGCAAACATGCGAAAAACCCTTCCTTTTTCGAATATTACAAGAACTATTGAGAAATAGTTAAAAACATTTTTTTAAAAATGTTGTGACCACTAAATTGGTTGTAACAACTTTTTAAAATTTAAATTGCTCCTAAATTAAATTCCCTCCAAAATAGATCATCGAAATTATGAGTAAAAAAATATTAACCTTTTATTTGAAACCTAATCAATAATAATTATTTTAAAAATCAATTTTTTTCTCAAAAATCGGGAAGGGAGTTAGAAATCTCCCCTCCTTAAAAAATTTCGTTTTCGAAATTCGAAGACCCAAAAATAAATCTCAGTAAATCACAAAACATCCAAACACCAGTCATTTATTGAAAATAGAATTTCAAAAAAAAACAGAGTACAATCAAATCAATCAAACAGATTGGGATAGCGCTCCCGCATCTCATCCTCGCGCTCCCATATGGACTCTCCTGGAGAGTGGTGCCTCCACATGACGCGGACAAGTGGAATAACCTGATTCTGCAGTTGTTTCTCTCTCCTGTCAAGGATCTCCACTGGCTGCTCCTCGTAGGTCAATCTCGGACCCAGCTGTAGCTTCAAAAAGTCCACCATATGGCTCGGGTCCGGAATGTAGCATCGCAGCTGAGACACGTGGAAAACATCATGCACTCTCTCCAAGCTAGCTGGAAGCGCCAGTCGATATGCCACCTCGCCGATCCGTGCAGTCACATCGAAAGGTCCGATGAATCTCGGACTGAGCTTCCCGCCTCTGCCAAAACGAATCACGCCCCCAGTCGGCGAGATCTTTAGGAACACTCTATCTCCCACTGCGAACTCCCGTGGCCGTCTGCTGCTGTCCGCCCAGTGCTTCCGCCGACCCTGTGCAACTCTGAGACGCTCTCTGAGCCTTGAGACCCTGTACGATAATTACACACAAGAAGTTGGAATAACACAATCAATGATCAAGAATCAAATAGGAACGAGATAGAATGAAGTTCCAATTACAACTTAGAGGAGCAAAATCATGAAGACATAATTATTAAGTACGATCAAAAACCGATAGTTTAACACAGGTAGACTAGAACAAGATAGAAAATCATAGTCAGATAGACATGACTTAAGATCGAAGTTTAGACAAGTGACAAACGAAGTACGGAATCACAATATGGTAATATACAATTTTGAGGAGTTCAATGATCTAACGATAAAATGCTAGAAAGAAAATTTAGCAAGGGTTGATTGAGGAGACGTACGCAATACTCAGGAGGTATTAGTATCAAATCACGATGAACATGCAAGGATTTGTGATTCTCGAAAACCAATAATCATATAAAAAAGAATATAGTTTCCATGGTGTCCGGGAACATATAGCTATTCGAAATTACTTTGCCTAGAATCCCTACCCCGCCAGTATATATCTGACTGCAGTGGACTTTCGGCTCCGTGACTCAAATAACAATATGTCACCGAATAATCTGTCAACCTTATCCATTTTCCAACAATAATTGACGAAGCAACTCGAGAGATCAAGGTATGAAGAATATGATAAGTCCCGACAGTACTCGAAAACCTATGATTGTCTGAAATTACTTCAACTTAGAGTTCCTGCCTCGCCAGTGCGCTACTGGCTGCAGTGAACCCTCAGTCTCCATAATCCAGCTAATGGCTGCAGCGCGCAACTGTCATGCCATAGTAGGTCATTGAATAGCCTCTCGACTTTATCCCTAGGAATTTCAAAAGAGTTCCAAGGAATTCAAAATGAGTTTCAATAGTCCAAGTCATGGAAATGGTGAAGTTACCTGACTGTTAGAATACAAGGATTTATTAGGTACTAAGAGATGACAAGGGATCCCATCAGTGAGTACAAAAGGCAACCAGGGAGATTTAAAATTCCAGACAGGGCGAAGTTTTAAATTATGACAAAATATCAACTAATATCTGGAATGGTAACAAGATTCCATATATGGGACGTTATCCCGAAAGGATAATAGAGTCTCGAAGGATAAACTGAGGCAAGGTATTATATAGGAGACAAGTTTCAAAATAAGAAATAAAATCCCATACATGAAACAAGGTTCAACAACATCTCAATTAACAACGAAACCTCAGAAAAAAATTTGAAGGAAAACAACCTCCCATAGGATACAAGGTCTCAATTAGAGAACCAACATCAACAGGGTCGTGATTAGAAAATAAAATCTCGACTAGAAAATCTTGACGAGGAAACAAGGTTTAGAATAGTGACTAGAAAACAGGTTCTAATAGAAGACAAGGTATTGGATTGTAAACATAAAACAAACGAATCTCAATAGCAACAAAATCGTAAATAGAGAACAAGTCCCGAATAAAGTCAAGAATGGAAAATAGAATCTCAAACAAGCATCAATAGAAGCGAAGGTTCAAACAAGGTTTCAGAATGATATTTCAAGTAGGAATAATTCTGGAATAGTGAAAGTTCGATTAGCGAACTGAATATCAATAAACGAGTAGGAACAAGTATCCATGAAACAAGCAAAATCTTGGATAGGAGACAAGATCGAAACAAAATAGTGGACCAAAAACTCTCGACTAGAAAATCAAAGTCATGAATGAAGAAACAAGTCTCGAATAGGAAATGTAATCTTCAAAACCCTCAAAGGAATTTGCAACAATGTCTTGAATAGGATGGAGCTTAAACAAATTTTTGAATGAGGAACAAGATTTAGAAATAAAGTCTCGAGTAGGAATTAAAATCTCAATTAATGCGAAGTTTGATAAAGGAACAAAATTTGTAAAATAGGAGCAATTACTAGGAAACAAGGTCAGGAATGATGAATATGCAACAATATCTAATAAAGGATTTCAAACAATTATTGAATTGTGGATCTGAAACAAGTTTACCGAAATAAGAAACAATACCTCGAAATAAGTTTTGAATATCCACCAAGGTTCCAAAATAGAAAACAAGAAGTTCTAAGAAATGGTCTAGATGCTAAAAGAATTTTATGGAAAACTGGATTGCTAATCAAGATACATGGTTTTCCCAACCACGCAAAAGAAATCTTCTGTTTTCAGTCTATCTTCAATATTCCTCCGAGACTGGAATCTCTTCAATCTTCTTCAGCTGTCCTGACGTAGACTGGTCCATACAGTAGTGCTCCACGTGATTGCTGAATTTGGAGAGGAGAGTCCTTCTTCTGTAGTCTAATGCTCCTCGTGCTTATTCTTGGCAGTGCGATCAACGATCTCCGAACAATCTTTGACTTGATGGGCAGACGATCCATAGAACAAGCATAGCCTCCATCTTTTGCGGCACTCCTTGAAGCGATGTCCTGGATGGCGGTAGAAAGCACAATTGGTCATTGTCTGAATCTGATGATGCAATTGAAGAAACACTGTCTGAGTCTGATGACGCTTTGCGGATCTACAGTAGTTATCATCCCCGTCATAAGTCTTCATGTCCTTCATGAGCTTCAACTTTCCGTCTCGTTTTATTGTCTGCACTACATTCTTGATCTCCTGTCTGGTGACTCTAATATTCAAAGAAGTTGGGTCCTTAGGAACTTGGGTGGTCTTCAGTGGCAGCTCCAGGTTCTCAATCAGTTCCTCGGTGCAAGATATGCGCTTGGTGTCGGGAAAGTCCAAGGTCTGAGAGTCTAGAAGTCAGGAGTCCTCTCTAACTCGGAAAATGAATTTGTAAGTCTGGATTAGAAAAGGACGGCCTGCTGGTGTCAAGGAACTCTTGAAACGTCTTCGTCAACTGCGTACTACCCATGGGGATAGTAGAATGATAGAAGATAGTGGGAGCTTGTAACCCTCAAGTGTAGGTGGATCAACTGTTCCGGTATCGCATGCTTTTGAACTATCTGAAAAATAGAAAACTGTTAAAATAACCTAGACCTAAATACAACAAGTGTTTATAGAATATCAATATACCTGATATGCCTGATATACCCTTATTTTCTAATTTTTCCTATGCTGTGATCAAGTTTCCCTAGTAAATCAAGTCCTCCAATAGTACGCTAAGACCTAGGTACCATTAGGATAGACCTGCATGGGCCACCACTAAAAATATGTCACGACCCGCTTCCGAATAATCAGACACGAGTCGGACACGCCCAGCCTTCATCATTAGACACGACGAAGTAAGCTGTACCAAACTAGAGAAGTCTAACCAGATAATCATAATGTATATAATCGCATCATCTAAAAACATATCCCAGAATGATCACCATAATCCACAATTCTATGTATATAAATGTACGAGTCATCAAGAGTGAAATGTACTATGAATTCTAAATCAATATCTAAGAGTAAAGCTAACAGTCTAAACCTGAAACCTCAAGCTAAGTCATGACCCATCCTGCTCAGCTAAGATCCTGGGCTCAGGCCCATAAGGTAGAATGATTCATGCAAGCATACCTGCAACTTATCCAGTCAGGAGCGGAGCAAAGTACAGTTCTAGGTAATGAACAAGACATCATGATATGAAAGTACAAAGGAACATGGTATATAAAGCACAAGAAAGAACATGGTGTATAAGTACATGAAATAACATGGTATGTAAGAACATGAAAGAACATGGTGTGTAAGAACATGAAAGAACATGGTATCTCAGGAATCACAGGAACTAAGTACATGATATATCTTCTGAACATGTGTGCACAATATTTAAAATATAACTAAGTATGTGACCGGCTAGGGGTAAGCACATGAAGCACATGAAAGCACATGAATTGTACGGCTTAGGACCCGCGTGCACGATGCGGGGTATAAGCTAAACACACCTGAGTTGTTTCTTGGGTTTGGTCACATAAATAATATATTTCCCCTCCCCAGGTACAAGTAATAAGAATAAGAAACATGAGCACTAGAAAAACATGTTGTATCGCAGTGTGTCAATCAAGAAGCACATGATATAGTAAAATGTACAAGATCATAGAGTGTACTTGCCTTGCTCCGGAAAGTACGGGTGAAGATCGGAGCTAGATGTCTTCCTGTATTTAAATAATGATTTGATACAAGTTGGTTAGGATTAATACTAACATGTTAATTTAGTTCAAAAATTAACCTAAGTTATAACACAAGTTCTATCAAACTTCTAGGATTGAAAAAAAACCAACCTCTATTAATGTCTACCCTTACACAGGATCCAAACATGGCCTTATTCCCAGGGTAATGGTACTCATACACTGAAATTGGATTTTCGTTCAATAGAAATGAGTCAACAAATGGAGTGTAAACTCAGGTTCAATCTGAAATACTCAGGTTTTACTGAGATGCTCAGGTTCAACTCTTGGATACTAACACAAGGATTTATAATGCAACGTACAAACCAAAATTGGTTCCATCTAATACTTAACATGTCTATCTGTTTGAAAATAGAGAAAATAGTCTAATCTTCTAAACTAGACATGGGGACTAATCTTTCAGTCAAGCCCAATCATCTGGCTGCTATCAAAACAAAAATGCAATATTGCATATACTAGTCAAGTATTTAGGTTCTCAGTTTCAACAATCAGGGCACAATCTCAACAATCAGAGCACAGTCTCAGGTTTTAGATTGAACTAAATACTGCAGTTGAAATTACATACTGCAGTTAAAGAATTCGGGACTGAATTAAACAGTGAGATGCCATCTCAAGTTGAATTAAGTCCAGACTTCTGAATCACAGGTTCCAACTGAAATTTCCTTCTCAGTTCACCCAATAGACCTGGACCAAGAATGAGCCCCAAAAACTGAACTGAGATCCCAGGTAATACATCATCAAGAATCAATCCCCAATGCATCACACAACTCAGAATCAAGTATTCACTAGCTGCTATACTTAACTACAAAATGAAGATTAATTCTCAACTGAAATATTGAATTAAAGACCAACTTCTCTGCTACAACTAATGACAGGTTACCACCTATTGTTGAGTCTAAAACACTCATATGAGTTCACCATGCTTATTCTTGTAACATTACATAGCTTGGATGTAACCCAGTTGGTCCTAAAGTCCCAAAAACTCAATTATACAAACAGAAGAGGCCAGCAACATAAAAAAAACAAAGAGTTCGTCAAAGTTATACAGCCCCAACCCACACATAAATTCCAATTTTATTACACGCCTACTGCAATACATCCGGCTTCAATTGACACTCCCAGAAGTGAGCTGGACACGAACAACTGATCACGAACGAAACTGGTCACAACCTAAACGGAACACGGTCAACCCGGACACGAGCTACTGGTCTACACAGGCACAAACACGAACATGGTACTGCTACTCGGCATACACAACTACGCACACGAGATACGGGTACGAGCTTGCTGACACAAACCAAATAAACTGAATTCAGACGCAATATTAGACTCCAACACTCTATTCCCTGCATATAATCAAACCCCAACTATCTACTAAACTCTATTTGTATCAGTAAAAATTAGAAGAACAGAAATGGATCAATACCTGAACTGAAATGTCTGAAATTAAACGAAGGAGAATAAATGTCGAGACTCCAAAAATCGATCTCCCTGGACAGAATTAAACAATCGAGAAAATGATCACAAGCTCGATCGATCACCAATCCACACAGTCAATCCAAAAATTAACTAAAATAGTGATTCCTTACCGAATTGTCGATTAAACCCTAAAAATGATCAATCGGCTCTCTGGAAAGGAAACCTAGGTCGAATTGTTGTCACATGAAGAATTCCTACACAAATCTGGATAATCAAAAGAAAATATATTGATCAAGGACTTGATCGAGGGACAGATCTGAACAACTACGGATCGGTCAAGGAATTGAATACTTACTGCAATTATGATCGTCGCTACCACTCCCGATGAACCGTCGAATCTTCTGTCGTCGTTGTTAGGATCGTCGGAGACAGGGTGCTTTACCGCTGCTCTCAGGAACGGAGAAGACGTCATCGTGGATTGTCGCTGCAACTACTTCGGTCGTCGAAAGCAGAAGGTTGTCGCCTCCTAGTCGACGGAGAGGAAATAAGCGCCGCCGTCGTCGTCTTTAAAGTTTCGAGATTAGGTCAGACGGAAAATAAAGGGGAGGAGAGAAATTCTGAGCTCGAATGGAGTGCCCCTCTCTCCTGAGCTCAATAAAAAGAAAGAAATGAGAACTTTGCAATAAAGTCCCCCCGCCATCAACATTTTCCCGAAAACCCCCTCCACTCTAAGAATAATTGCAAAAGACCACTCCCACTCTCAGCAAACATGCGAAACCCCCATTTTTCGAATATTACAAGAACTATTGAGAAACAGTTGAAAATATTTTTTTTAAAAAATGTTGGGACCACTAAATTGGCTTTAACAACTTCTTGAAATTTAAATTGCTCCTAAATTAAATTCTCTCCAAAATAGATCATCAAAATTATTAGTAAAAGAAATATTAGCCTTTTATTTGAAACCTAATCAATAATAACTATTTTTAGAAATCAATTTTTTCCTAAAAAACTAGGAAGTGGAGTTACAATTAATTCTCCATTGCATATGTCCTGGTTTGATCATGTTTGATCATGCTTACTGCATGTCTACAAATGCATGTTAGGCGAGCAAAATAATATGTTATAGTACGATACAAGCATAGCAATATGATATAGAATAATTAGGACAATGCTAAGTTTAAGTAGCAACATGATAGTGAGTATATGAATATTAGTGACATTATTATGATAAACTTAATTGATTAGCCATATTCAAAAACACGATGTTATCATTGGGCTAACAATCTCCCCCTTTTTGATTATGGCAAATCGGTTAAGTTTAAGACAGATACGATAGATGCATGTATCACTAATAAACACATATTGTGTGCTAATTTAAACTTAATTTGAGTTTAAGATAAATACGATAGATGCATGTATCACTAATAAACACATATTGTGAGCTAACTTAAACTTATTTCTCCCTCTTTGACATGATCAAAAAAAATAAGCTCCCCCGTAATAAGAGATAAAACGAACTCATGCATAAGTAAAGGAGGAAGGCATAGACAATCATGATCAAGATATACTAAATGAGAAACAATGTGAGAAGTGTGTAAAGACAAGTATAGAAACTATATACCAAATGTAGAGTGCCAAATAGAAAATAGCTTGTCAAAACACAAATAGTTGGTAAAACAAAAAGAATTTAAAAATAATCAATAGGTAGTTTACCAACATAAAATTGAAGAAAGACATCCAAAAACATAGTATGATATGAAATATTGCGCTAGTTTTGGAAGGCAATTATGAAATAAAGGATTTCAGTCAAAAACCATGGAGATTAGATAATTGTAAATAATAGATATCAAAGAACAAAGATACCAATTGAGACCTTGAAATATATAAACTTGATATCAATTAAAATATATAAACTTGAAACATTGATCAATGAAACTATGATCGTCACAATTCTCCACAGATAAATAGTGGAACAAAATAGATGAATGATCAATGTAAAATAGAGCAATTGATATAAAATAATCTCATTATTTGCAAATCTATTTGCATATCCAAAATTCGTGCAATTGAACTCAATTACCTTATCATGCTATATGAATACCCTTTAGATAAACATGAAGGTAAAGGAGAAAAAAAATACTTGAGAAGGAGAAATTCCGTCGACTTGAATGCTCCCCCTCAAACTATTACCAATATAGATAAAATCATGAATTTTTGGTAATTCCTTAACGAGGAAAGCCAAATCAATAAAGCATACAAGGAAAGTCAATTCAATGAAAGCACAATAGTCATCAAGATAAGATACGAAAGTTAATATTAACAAGATGACTTATTTAACTCATATAAAAGAGAGAGATAATATGATGAAAACAATTGCATACATTCTCATAAACCCTTCAAAATAAAAAATATCATAACCTCAATAAGATATGAAAATTGAAGAGAATATGGGTCCATGATGAACTAGGTATACGACATATTTAATGGGTATAAATAAATTGAACCAATTTATTTGCTCCCCCTTAAAATATGCGTATCTAGTTCCAAAGCACTTATAGCATAAAAAATGATAACTACAAGAACTAGGCGTAAATCGACTAAGGATTTCTTTCCCTTGCTCAATTCATATAAGGCTATGAAATCATCATAAAACGGATAATGTCATCTTTAGTCAAGAAGAGATATCTACTTAATAGCTATTAAAGATAAGAAATCAAAAGAATATTTCAATTTAGCACATGTAATCAAAGGATGAAATACACTAACCTATATAGAAAAATCTCATATTTAAATATGATAGATCAATGTATGTTACCTTTTGAAAAAATGTCATCTTGAAAATGAAGAAAATCAATTAAATCAATCATGATGAAAGTCAAAATATAGCTCAAAAATACAAAAAAATAAAACTCAAATATCATGTCCATGATTATCTAATTAAGAAATGATCAACCAATTTATTGCTTTGCATGGACTATGTATGTTTTACCACATATGTACCCATTAACGAGTAATAACCCAAACTTGCTGTAAGCCCACTTCCCCATTTTTTATTTTTTATTATTTTTATTTTTATGGTCATTAGGAGTCGTACCTAAGCTCATAAGGGAGCTATAATCATATTATGGTCATTTGGACCTTAGTAAGCATTGTTTAGTTATTTTATAGCTTACTATAATTTTTAGATAATTATTTTATTTAGTTTTATATAGATTGAAGGCTTCCATTATTTATTATGAGGCCATTTGGGGATAATTTGAGGTAAAGTATTTTTAATTATATTTTAGAAGGTTAAATATATTTTCTATAATTTTTATAATTTTTTTGGAATTATTTTGATAATTTTAATATTGGAAAACCTATTTTCTAGGACCTCTAGAATTTATTGTGCTATCATATGAGCAAATATTGGCCCTAAATGTTTTTCTAGGGTTCACTATACTATTTTATATTTTCTAGAATTTTTCTATAATTTTTGGGAATTTTTAAGTATTTATTTATTAAGGTTTATATATTTTTAAAGGCTTCCAATATTTATTATAAGGCCATTTGGGACTAATATGAGGTAAAGTATTTTTATTTATATTTTAGAATGTTAAATATATTTTCTATAATTTTCTATAAGTTTTTAGGAATTTTTAGGATTTTATTTGAGTTTATTTGGACTTAAAATAATTTTTAAATAATTTTCTGAATTAAATAAATAATTATCCAGTCATTCACTAGGGGGCCCATTTGTCGGCGCCAACACCTACATTAACCGCCTCTTTCTCTCTCCTATATATATCTTAAAGTATTTCATAAACCCTAATATTTCCTTGGCCGTTTTGAGAGAGTTGCTCTTTGGAGACCCCGACTTGACAGAGTGATTGCCGTCAACCCCGACGTTGATTTTAGCGTGCCATTTTTTTATTGGATTCGTCTCTAGGTAAATTTTTTGATTATGTAATTTATTTTTGTATAGTTTGTTCCTAAATTTCTGGAGAATTCATAGAGTGTCGGTTGTCCAAAACTTGACACGTTTTGGTGTTTTCGAGATTCAGGGAGGACCGAAAATCGAAATTATGAACCGTTTGAATTTTCAGAAAGTTAACACAGAGCTCTACGACATATATTTTTCTCAGAAATTAATTCATTCATCTAGCATTTTAGTTATTCTATTGAAATCAGAATTGATCGGTGAATCACCGTTTTGGTCACGATTAGCCATAACGGCGATGTCTTTTGACCAAAACGTAAATTTGCGACACGGTTGAT
The DNA here is from genome assembly GCA_029216955.1 of Iris pallida. Taxonomy (NCBI): domain Eukaryota; kingdom Viridiplantae; phylum Streptophyta; class Magnoliopsida; order Asparagales; family Iridaceae; genus Iris; species Iris pallida. The sequence goes on from JANAVB010036619.1 coordinate 5,208,251, forward strand.
TCCAGCGCACTTGTGGCACTAAAATCTACCAAATAGAATATTTAAAATCTAGAGTTCACGATATTTGACTAGATAGTCAACGGCATGCCTCGATTTGTGTGCCATGGTTTTCAAAATTGGAAACATGACTTTTTATGGCCAAACTTCCATGTTTAGATTATATTCAGATTATTATTAGGTTAAATTAGGTTTTTAAGTAATTTATTCTCGAGTTAACTATTATTAGATTAGTCAACCCATTAGCCACTTATTCCATGAATTTAGAACAGAACCTTAGAATTGACTTGTGGTTTTCATACATGGTTTGTGGTATGTTGTATTTTATAGGTTGACAGCTTCTAGATTGGCAATCCCTTCATCCTCGACTTGTGACTACGGTTTGTGCAAAGATTCAGGCAAGTGCACTTTCTGATTGCTTTCGATTCATAGTAGTCTTTCCGTTTCATGTTTATGCATATGCTCTCTTGCTTGTTGACACATTGTTACACGGATTAGTGTCATGGATCTCTACATACTCTATTTTGTGATTGTCATATTTTTCGTGTTTCGTGACTTGTTCGAGCCCATGAGTACTAGTCGGGAGGGAAAATATCTTAGTAGACATGTGGACTAACCAAAATTATCCCCCGTGTCTTTCGTAGAGAATAACAGCTGCACACGACACGTGCATGGTGCCTGATTTACCCCCTAGCCATTCACATGTCGAAACTGGTATTTCAAAACACATAGATAGTTGTCTTTATTTATTTTTCTCGTTTTCTTCACCACTTGCCATGTCATCCTAGTTACATGTTCCTTTTCTAGCTGATATATCATGTTGTAGAGTTATCTACTTTCTTTCGTGATTTATCATGATATCGGTCTTATTTTCTAGACCATCTCACATATGTTATTTTCATGTCTTATGAATTCTATTGTGTTTTCGATTTGTCGTCGGTTCGTGTGCTTGTTCCATTCCTGACTGGAAACCAACATTTTTCAGGTTTAGCTGTGGCTGCACTTAGCATGGGGAGATACGGGTGTATTTGCAGGCAAAAACTTAGAAATTAGATAGAAGTGGTATCATTTTCATTAATTGTAAGAACCTTGTATTTTTTTAAATATAAATGTTGTAAAAGTTGTAATCAATTTAGAAATGTGAATGAGCAATAAATGTTATATTTTATGATTTTGAGCATCTTGGCCGTGACAGCGTTCTACCGTCGACTCTGCGACATAGGCTGACTTAGACACGTCTCGTATCCGAAAAGCGGGTACGGGTCGTGACACTTGTTAATACTAAATGGAAAACCAATGAAGTTCAAAGAGAAAAAAACATATGTGATAATCCATGAGTAGTCATAGTAGAGTAATAAATTAACTTGATAACCACATAATTATATAATATAGGACTACTCAACTATTAGGATCATTTAACAATAAAAGTAAACATGATCCAACGAATCTCATCAAAAGAAAATCATAAATTCGTATTTATAATATAATATTACAAATCGATGGAAAATATAGAGAAAGAGTCAATCTCATTTAAATTATTACATATTTAATCTAAAGAGATGTAATCTGATAATACGATAAAATTATGACTCAAAGATGAGAGAAATTTAAAAGATGCTTACCAATGACTAGTATGGAAGGAAGTTAAGGCGATGAATCACAAACCTCAATGGAAACAAGATTAAAAAATTTTGTCAAACTAATTTTAGAGACCAAACATATGTATCTAAAATAGAATACAAATCTCATCAAAAAAATTCATAAATCTTGTTTTTGCAAACTAGCATATCACATATAGATTGCAATTCAAGAAGACAGCTAGATGAGTGAAAGTGAACAAAAATTATGTAGCTTAACAATACATCGCAAATAAGCAAGCTACATAACTAATTATGATAATGAGGTAGGCATTTAACAAGATAAATGTGCTCATTAAATCTTAAGTCACTAAAACTAAAGATGCATGCTTAAATATAGAGTTCACAATAATGGTAATACATTTTGAATGATCAAAATAATTTATATACTCTTTATTAAGCAAGGATAAGAGTATAAGATAGCCATTAAATGAGTTAGACTATCATCAAGTAAAGGACAAAAGAGATGTTCATGAAAACACAATAGAACAAATCTCTTTGCCAAGTATTGAGATTAACCTAAGATAATGAAATAATAGATTGATTTAGAGAATGCAAAATTATAGCCATTATGAAAGTGTATTCTCTATAAATAAAAAATCTCAGCGCAAAAGCTCAACCCATAGTAGCTAAAGACATAAGAAATATGATATATCAATTACATGTATTCTTATGTGCTGCAAAAACATTATTGGACAACAATAATGTTTGTAAAAATAAAAAGTTTTCTTACAAACTTTAAAGAATCGTACACGAGTACAATGAATTTTGGGAAAGTACAACTGTATGAGTCCGGTCTGAATGATGACCGCTTTGTCCCTTTGACGAGGCGATTGTGGATGGAAGCAAGCTTGTTACTGTTTTTTGGAGCTTCTGTTGACGAGGAATCTTCTGTAAGGCTCGGCCGTATAGAAGTATCGATAGAACTTCGGCTTCGATTAACGGTTGAAGAACTTGCTCTTGAGGATTGATGATTACAAAAAATGGAAGTGTGACGAGTGCTCTGATGAGAACATAAAATGTTATATTTTTATCCCTTAATGTTCATCATTTTATGCTCATTTTGTGACTAAAGGTACTCATTATATTTATATTTTTCTATAGGATAATTGGAGACACTATGTGCAAAATGGAGCTAAAATGCAATTCTGGACAATTTTGACACCTTTCACCAAAACGGGCATAACTTTCTCATCTTAAGTGCAATTGAGGTCCTTCAAAATGATTCGGAAAGATAAGACAGAGGGATACAACTTTCATATTTTGTGATATTTGAGATTCTGGCTACATCATGGAGAAAATTAGGCTTGACGTTCGGTCAAAGATGCTGTGAACAGAATTAGGAACCAAAATAACTATTCTCCTATTTTTTTATGACTTAGTTTTTTTGGTTTGAGAAGTTGTAACTTATATAGGATATGTGGGGAGATATTGTGGGCTTGAAACAACTAAATTATGGTGTATAAAAGGGGGTATAAATCAAGAGAACACACAACACAACTCTTCTCTTCTTTTTCAACTTTTCTTTTGAAGTTTTGATGAACATGTTTGGCTAAAGTCTTGTTGGTCGAAGTGTATGGAAGCCTTGGAATCAATAAAAACTTGTGAGATCTAATTTGTGTTTATATGTTTGATTTGTACTTTGAGTATCAAATGTTTCTATGCACATTTCATGATTATCTTGTTTAATTACTTGGATGCATACTAGTTATTATTCTTGATAATCTACTGCTAAATTAGATATCGAATCCAGAATTGTTCGATCCCTCTAATTTGTGAAGCAACCAAGATTTAATAAATTACTGCTTTGTATTATTAAATCTTAGGAAAAAACTATTTGACTAAATTAAATGCAACCGCTTGTGCTTGTGTTGTTTTGTTTCATCGATCTCATTGAGTTTAATACGCTACTAGATTAAACCTTTAGCGCTTGTCTGGAATTGTTTAGTAGTTAAGGTTAATTAGGTCGCTTGTTCCTAATTAACTGTGGCTAAAGGAGATAGAAAAATAATTCCAACGATGAATATTTATAATACATATCAATATATGTTTGCATCTATGATCAGTTTCAATATTCCGATGGTAGACGTAGACTTAGACCAATGTTTGTTATTTTGATTTATTTTCATATTCTATTTGCTCTTTTTTTATTGACTTTTATTTTATTCATCCTCCCATCCTTGTTCACATAGCATAAAATTATACTAATTACTCTCTGTGGGATCGATCCTTACTCTTACTTCTACATATAATCTTAAGAGTAAAGGTTTTATTTTTGGGTGCCTACGACAGCACACCAAATTTTGGTATCGTTGCTGGGGAGTAATTTTAGTTAATTTTTGTGATTTTGTGATCTTTATTTCATTCTTGTAATAAAATAATTTTTTCTATTAGCCAAAAAAATTAACAGGACATGATGACCAATTCTCAACAATTTGGCACTTGGCTGGATCTTTCATCTAGGCACGCTAACGAGGTAAATGTTTCTTCTCTTCAACAACAAATTGCTAGTTTAACTTCTCTTGTTCATCAAATGGTTGTAGGTGGTAACATGCAAACAGCAATGGCTTGTGAGATTTGTTCAATAGTAGGGCATCCAACTGATATGTGTCCAATACTTGAAGATGAGCCCAATGTAACTCAAAATTTTCCAAGTTACCAGCAGTACAAGCAACCATATCTCCATGAACAACAATTGAACCAAACTTCCAATTCAGGTATGTCTCTAGAAGATATTGTTAAGTCTATTGCCACTAATACCATGTAATTTCAACATGAGACAAGGGCCAGCATCCAAACTCTGAACAATCAAATGAGCCAAATGGCTACAACAATTAAAAAGCTGGAGGCACAAAGTTCAAAAAAATTATTATCTCAAATAATAAATCTAGAAGACAATACAAGTACAATCATTTTGAGAAATGATAAAGAGGTGGACATTCTAGCAGAAGAAGCACCAACATCGTCAAAACAGGAAGAAGAGAAAAATAGCGCTGCAGACACGAATATTCCTAATGACGACGTAGTACCAAATGTAGAAGAAGTTTTTAAACTTAATGGCAAAGATGGATTAGATATTGCCATTAGTGAGCATCTCACGAAAGAGAATGAGGAGTTAGTCTTGAGTAATAATATGCACAAAACTGTTGCAAGATTGAATGCTTTTATAAAAAGACAACAATTAGGTAACATTCCTTATATTTCATTATCAATTTTTAATAAGATGTTTTTACCCTCTATTTTGCAGGCCTCTATTCAAGATGTAAAATCTTTGCGTAGTTGTCTCAAGTGTGCATAGAGTCGAGCCAATAACTTATTAAACAAAGACGCTGATTGGGAGGCAACCCAAGGGGAGTTTTTCATATTCTTGCATTTTTTTATTTTTGTTCATTTTTGTCTTTTCTTTGCATTTAGACTTTCATTGGTAACAATGTCGTTTTATTTGTAGGTGAGGATATTTATGTTTTATTATATTTTTAAAATAAATAAATTTTAAAATAAAATTTAAAATATTTTTTCTTAATTTATTTTCTAAAAAAAAGGGACATTTTTTCTTATGGTTTTCAGTAATTTTTGTTGTGTATGTCATGAACAAGAGTTAACTAAGTTTAATAAAATTCATAACATGAATGAATGAGTAATCTTTTCAACTTAGAATTAATTAGTCTAGTATTTTTCCTTGAGAATGGTTGTGACTAAATTTGGTAGACAAAAGCCGGTGAGATTTTGAGCCTTTAAACTGACACATCAGTCCCACTATTCTTGATGAGTGATATTCTTCCATTGATTTATTTCTCTAGAACTTGCTTTGATTCTCTTCAAGGTCACATCAACACATGCATACATGAACAAGATTAAGGCAATTTTTTTACGCTACCTAAGCCAAATTAGGGGTGTCAACGGATACTTATCGGTACGGACAAGACAATATCCGTATCCGTATCAGAATTTTTTTTTGTGATATCCGAATCCGATCCGATATCCGAACGGATATCTCTTTTGACACTCCGAATTCGTATCCGTCTAGATTAACGGATATCGATAATATCCGATCCGATTAGCTTAAAAATTCAAATGCTAGTATCCGAATATCCGAAATCCAAAATATTAAAAATTTAGTTATTATCTGAATATCCGAAAACCAAATTCAATTTCTCTACATATTTGAGTCATTTCTTCTTATGTTGTAAATTGTAATTAATATATATTACTATTATATATAAATTATATTATAATTATTTTATGTAAAAGTTAGTTGAGAATAAAATACTTTAATCTTCTCTATTAATTAATATATATTACATATACATTATACTATAATATATATAAAATTTTGGATATCTGAATCCGATATCCGAATTCGATATCCGAAATTTGCAATTTAAAGTCGGATCGGATATTAACGGATTCGAATACCTTAATATCCGAATTCGTATCCGAAAATGGATAATATCCGAAAAATATTCGGATATCCGAATTCGATATCCGAAATTTTAAAAAATATCCGAAAGTTCGGATACAGAATCGGATCGGATTCGAATTTTCGACTATCCATTGACAGGTCTAAGCCAAATAGCCTTTCCTGAAATTAATTTTCCTTTGGTTGAACCCCTTTGAGCCTTATTGCTTTTATTTTTGTGAACCCACATTACAAGCTTTAACCTGAAAAAAAAATTCTTACCCTAGTCGGAAAGCTAGTGGAGCATTATGATATGTATGGGTGTATATGAAATAAGTGTGGGGGTATTTAACTTCTAGTTTGGCTACATATTTTTATTTTTAAATTCTTGTGTCCCATCATGATTGAAAAAAAAAGAAAAAGAAAAAGAAAAAAGAACTGAGAAAAAAAATAAAAAAAAACGAAAGAAAAAGAAGTAAAAAAAAGAAAAGAAGTGATTGAGGAGATAACTTTTGATATCCATCTTTATGATTCCTTCCAAAATTTCAAATAAAGGGATATATTGAATGCTTCGAATAGAGTGATTGGTTTTACATATTTTATATATTCGAGCTTGAGTTAAATTATTTTTGCTCTACTAGTTTTAATGGCTTTTGAGCTACACTCTCAAAATATATCCTACCTTAATCCTAAGCCCCGCTACAACCCATAAAAAGTTTATATGATTTGTGTTATGCATGTGATCCAAGTGGTAGAGAAAGAGAAGATATGCAAGCTTATGATAGATTATTTCTATTGGAATGAATTTGAGAGAAACACTTACCCTTCAAACCATAAGAGCTGAGTGTTTATTCCTGTGAGAGTCTACCAATTTAGTTTACTTTATCTTCAAGTGAAAATACTTACTAAGGAATTAGAAGTTGTCTAAAAATATATTTTCATGATATGTTATGAGTTTTAAAGAGCTTGATTATTCTTTATTTATGACATTACAACCTTGATTTTTGTTTAAAAAAAATAAATTTTGAGTTTTGTCCGAGGATGAACAAAAGTTAAGTGTGGGGGTATTTGATGAGAACATAAAATGTTATATTTTATCCCTTAATGTTTATCATTTTATGCTTATTTTGTGACTAATGGTACTCATTATATTTATATTTTGCTATAGGATGAATTTGGAGACACTATGTTCAAAATGGAGCTAAAATGCAATTATGGACAATTTTGACACCTTTCACCAAAATGGGCATAAATTTCTCATCTTAAGTGCAATTGAGGGCCTTCAAAATGATTCGGAAATCTAAGACAGAGGGCTACAGCTTTCATATTTTGTGATTTTTGAGATTCTGGCCACATCATGGACGAAATTAGGCTTGAAGTTCGGTCAAAGATGCTGTGAACAGAATTAGGAACCAAAATAACTATTCTCCTATTTTTTATGGCTTAGTTTTTTTGGTTTGAGAAGTTGTAACTTATAGAGGATATGTGGGGAGATATTATGGGCTTGAAACAACTAAATTATGGTGGATAAAAGGGGGTAGAAATCAAGAGAACACACAACACAACTCTTCACTTCTTCTCCAACTTTTCTTTTAAAGTTTTGATGAACATGTTTGGCTAAAGTCTTGTTGGTCGAAGTGTACGAAAGCCTTGGAATCAATAAAAACTTGTGATATCTAATTTGTGTTTATATGTTTGATTTGTACTTTGAGTATTAAAAGTTTTCTTATGCACATTTCATGATTATTTTGTTTAATTACTAGGATGCATACTAGTTTATTATTCTTGATAATCTACTGCTAAATTAGATATCGAATCCGGAATTGTTCGATCCCTCTAATTTGTGAAGCAACCAAGATTTAATAAATTACTGCTTTGTATTATTAAATCTTAGGAAGAAACCATCCGACTAAATTAAATGCAACCGCTTGTGCTTGTGTTGTTTTGTTTCATCGATCTCATTGAGTTTAATACGCTACTAGATTAAACCTTTAGTGCTTGTCTGGGGTTGTTTAGTAGTTAAGGTTAATTAGGTTGCTTGTTTCTAATTAACTGTGGCTAAAGGAGATAGGAAAATAATTCCAACGATGAATATTCATAATACATATCAATTTATGTTTGCATCTATGATAAGTTTCAAGATTCCGATGGTAGACGTAGAATTAGACTAAGGTTTGTTATTTTGATTTATTTTCATATTCTACTTGCTCTTTTTTTATTGACTTTCATTTTATTCATCCCCCATCCTTGTTCACATAGCATAAAATTATACTAATTACTCTCTGTGTGATCGATCCTTACTCTCACTTCTACATATAATATTAAGAGTAAAGGTTTTTTTTTTGGGTGCCTACGATAGCAGACCATGCTCGAACTATACCCTCCTCTCTGTGTCTACACATTGGGGGAAGGGAACTCTATTTATAGAGTCAAGGAATAACTAACTGACAGTTATTCAAAGTAGGCACCCTCTGCATAAGGGCACCTAAACCACTGTGTGCCATTTTTAAGCAGAGGCGCCTATTGACATGTCGCGCCTATGCGAAATAGGTACGTGGTCATGACCAAGTGATGGGCACGTTCTTCAGGAAATTCGGAGTAGTGTACCATGTTCACCATGTATGACAGCTTATCACGCCACGTGGATTTGCAGATATCAACAGAAAAATAGGCGCCCAAGAGAACAAAGCACCTTAGAGAAGTAGGCGCCCAAGGGAGCTAGGCGCCTAAGAGAGCAACGCCTAGGGGAGCTAGGCGCCTAAGAGAACAGGGAGGCTAGGGTAACAGAGCTCCTAAGAAACAATGGGCGCCTAAGAGGGTTAGGCGCCTAAGAGTCAATGGGCGCCTAAGAGTGTTAGGCGCCTAAGCGAGACAGATATTGGGCACCTACAAGACCCCCTTTAAAGTTTTCTAACTTGGGGCGCCCAAATGTTTGAAATGCTTTGAATGACGGCGTGCATTAAATGCTCGGTTCATTTTCGATGATGAACCTATTTATGAAGAGGCATTCTTTTTCGAAGCGACCCTCTTTCTTCTTCCTTCTTTCGAGATTTTATTAAATATTACTCGCATTTTCATGGAGAATATGAAGCGCCGACAAGATTATCTATCAGTCCACCTGCTCCCGCTCATATTCTTTTCGGGCGTATCGAACCCGTAATGAAGAAGAAGATAAAAATAGCTGGACCTCTTGGCACCCATGCCACTTCTTCTCAGGCTATGGCGAAGTCACCTCAAGAAGATGAGGATTTGAATGTCGCAAAATGGTCACTTGTCTTTGAGGATGACCGAACATTAGATAATGTATTGGGCATTAATGTTTATGACGCTGGCGAGAGCTTACCAGTATCTACTACAATCCTGGCTGCGACGGAGAACATTGATGACCCAAAAACCAGAGCAGAGGGTGATCAAGCCCTCGATATTGAAGCTGAGGGTGCAATCATACTCGATGAACAACAAACAAGCGAGGGGATTCTTGAGCCCAAAGTTGAGGGTGAAGTCAACCCTGAAAGACAGACCATAATATATCGACCACTTGATTTTGGATCTGTCAGAAATTTTGTGCCCGAAGCTGAGGAACTCGAAATGCCCATAATATCTGAATACCCTGATCGAGACTCTCCCATGCTTGATGGTCTTACGAGTCTTGTTCATGGAGAGGAAGAAGAGTCCCCTCCAATACCAGAAGGTGATGAAGTCAGGGGATCTGAAGATCCTATGCTGGAGACCGGAGGATATGATATTCCTGAGGTCGATGACGAGGAAAGCTCAAACGAGGACGATAAGGCCCCTGAAGAATCTGAAGAGAGTGTCGACACCGAGGTCTCTGACGAGGAAGAACCTTCCGTGGTTGATAAACCTTTTCAAGAAATTGTCGTCTCAGAACGACACAGTGGGCAAGCTGAGACTGGGGAAGCTGGAGACATTCACTTCAACTCTAGTGGACCTACTTCAGCTGCTTCCACTGATCTCGTTTTATCATCAATGAGAGTGCTTCTGACAACTCCTGTTCCATCTTCTTCAACCATCGCTCTTACATTTCCGATTGTTCCAGCTTCTGTAGGAGTTGGTCTAAAAGATATAGCTGCAACTCCAGATAGCAGAGACCTAGTATGTGGGCTGGCCGATGGGCTTATGGCATCCTTCTATACTTGCCTGTAAAACCTAGTGAGAGTAGCTCTGACCACGGATCTATCCTTTAATGCTCTACGGAATACTGCTTCAGCTTTAATAGCCGCCATCCGAGAGACGGGCGACAATACAAGGGCGAACGACTTAGATCAGCTGGTTGCCAGCTTACAAGAACCCATCACTACTCTTCAAGCCTTGAAGAAAGGTGATTTCAATTCTCTAGTAGCAGTTGAATATCAACGTCTGACCCACGAAGTGATTCAAACTAACGCCTCTTTTTACCAAAAGCTAGAGGAGATGGCTGAAGAAGAGAGTCAGTTGACTCATTTGAAAGAACAAACTGAAATAGCTATTATTCTTAATGATGACATAGTGACTACTCCGAGGAGGGATAAGGATAGACTTCGTGCAGAGCTGGAGTCCCTTAGCCAAATGAGCTGATTATGAGACACATTTGGAAGAGAAACATCAGAAGCTGAGGGAACTGGAGTAGTGGTTGCAAGCTTTAAACGTATCTCTGTAGGGCCTAAAAATTAAGTTGTGCCATGTATTTACTACTCAACAGTCAAGTTGCGCCCCAAAAATTAAGCTGCGCTACTATTATAAAGTCAGAGATCAAACTGCGCCACTGATCAGGTTGCGACACATATCAGACTACGTTCAGTCATATTGTGCCAAAGTCTATATGGCGTCTGACATTTAATTGCCATTATTACCTGACATCACTGACAGTTGACAACACAGTAAATGAAGAAAATCTCTTCGAATCCCTCAAAATGTGCCACTCGAAGAGATTTTATTGACAGCTGTCCTGCACACCTTATGGGTTGCGCCTAGGCGCAATCTAAATAAATTTCTTAGTTGCGCCTAGGCGCAATCCGGATAAATAATTTTCATATATTCAAAAGCTGCCACGTGTATAGGCGTAACCCAATCAAGCGCAGTTTGACTCGTTGACTGAAGCTCGCGCAACCTGATAAAGTCGAGACAACTTACATTCTAAAGCAGGATGACGTGGCGCACATGCCACTAATCTCTCAAAACGTGTCCACTATTCTGTACATGACCATGCGTATATCAATCACATGATGCCATGCGTCTAAATACAGTTAGTACACGATTGATAACTGGATGGAAGTTGGCACAACATAAGGTTGGCATAACCCAAAGTGGCGCAGTTCAGCCTCGCGTACATCAAAATAACTGCTAAAACAGTTATTTCCAGAACTCTATAAATAGACTTTCCAATCATTATCAAAGGACACAGAGATCAAGAATTCTTGCAAAATTGCTATTGCATTCTCCAAAGGCTCTAGTCTTCAAGTTCACATAGTCCAAGGGATAAAGTGATCATCTTCTGATCAGATTCCTACAGTTGTACTTCCCCAAAATTCAAATTGTACCCTCGTACACTTTTTCTAAGTTTGTAATAAAACATTTTGTTTTTACAAATAAAATAGCAACTCTGTTGGGGATGACTTTCTCCTCTGACGAGAAAGTGACAACTTAATGTGATACTGCATCGATCGGCAAGACGCAGAAGACTCTGGTTGTTCAAGTCAACCAGACAGCGTATGAAGATATGATCAACAAGAAGAGCAACAAGCGCACTGTGGCTATCACCAGAAAAAAAATTGTGTGGACTCCTAAGTCTTCTACAGTGGCTGTTGCCCTGGCGCAACCTACTTTTGTTGCCAAGGCACAATCTGCCTCAGTGGCTCAGGCGCAGTCTACTTCTACTGCCTGCGCGCAGTCCACTCTTCCTGTTCCTGTTGTCCGTGCGTAACTTACACTGCCTGCTGCCCGTGCGCAATCCACTACTCCCTTTGCTGCCAAGGCACAGTCTGTTTATGCTGTTGCTAAGACACAGTCTACTCATGTTGCTACCAAGGCACAACCAGTAGCCTACATTGCTAGGGTGCAACCAGTAGCCCATATTGTTGTGGCACAACCCAAGCAATTAGTTGTTCAGGCGCAGTCTGCTGCTCTGGCGCAACCCAAAGGATCTAGTCCTTTGGCTATTCCTTCCTCCAATTCTCCAGTTCTTAATACGGAAAATCAATGTTCTCGGGCCGAAACTAGACAGAACAAAGGGAAGGGCCCTATTACACTTCCTCAATTGGCACAACCTGTGCCTAAGATGGTTTCTGTAAACCCCCGTCCTGATTATTGCTATTTTATTTTTCAAAGATAATAGTTTTCAATTTTATAACTAGTTTTTCTTTTAACTAATACATACTATATATTAGTGATTTATCATGATATAATAAACTTGGCACTCTAAGGTGGGTTGTAAATCAAGATTGTAGGGGGGACTTATTTGCAAAGCCCCAAAATCAAAACCAGCCTAACCTTTCCCTCTGATCGAATGGAGACCAGTTCGAAAAGATCAACTAAGGCAATATTCAAATCAAAATTTCCTCTTATCTAATCCCCATTGATCACCTATATATGGAGCAGGAAGGCGCCGCACCTGATATACTCCTCAAACCCTAATCCCCTTGCTTCCTATTTGTGAAGTCTACTGGCAAGAAGAACCTAGAACAGAGCAGTTAGATCCTCAAAAACAGGTAACTCTTTCTCTCCAAGTCATGTATTATGATTCCTACGATCTGGGTTAAACTTCATCAACGTTTGGATAGAGGAATAGGTGTTTATAGTATTTCCTGAGTACAACCACAAATCAGAGACTACCCAAGTGTCTACTGTCCTCGTGTCCCCATATATGTTAACCATAGTAGGAGGGACTGGTAGGTATAAGTCAGTATCAGACCTTGATGCATAGCATATAGGCAGGTAGAAGGGACAACTCTTTAGGCCAGTGGGTTTACCTATGGGTAGGCTAGAAGCTTGCAGGATGTATCTTAATATTTGTGGGTCATTGATGCATTGTTCATGTACACTAAGATAGAAAGAAAACCTTGAGTTCCTGGGACTAACAAGGAATAAGGGGTATATGTTGATACTTCAATATAGGAATAATTACAGAGAATTGATTGGACTAGATAGAGACCTGGAACATGACACTAGAGACTAGTCAAACTAATGAATAATATGTCAGCAGTAATGGATACTCTGGGACCATGGGTACTACAATGCTCTGTTACCATGATGAAGGTGTGTGTATGGTTAAGAGTGTAGATAGACTGATCAGTTTACATACTGATAGGTCAGATGCATATCATGTATTCCTTGTATATCCTCTGTCAATATCGGTTGAAACGCAAGCCACATATCATGTATCAGTCACCTTCATTGTATGTCATAAGACACCATGTTGCATTATGAGAGTAGAAGAAGGTTTAACTGTGTGCTTTGGGATACTTGGTATATCCCCCAAACATGCAGAATTGGAGAACATCTGATCCATGTTTCTGTTAACTACCAAGGAAACTTCATGACAGTTAGATAAGATGACCTCTGGACTAGGCTTTGTACAGCTGATGGCAACTACAAGAAGCCTAGGTGAATGGTTGTATATAGGACATAGATAAGTACAGGTGCCCAAGATAGCAGGAGAGAGAGGTTCAGGATGAGTCTGTCCAGTCCCTATAACACTTGGGTGCAGATGTATTACTTACATGCCACTGCATTTAAACCCCTACATAGTATTGTAACTTACCTCCTCTTGTCCATCCTTGCATTCCCTATCATGGTATCAGAACATTCATGTTGACCAGCCACAAAATACTGTATACTGCCTGTATTTACCTTCACTATAATTTATAAGTTCACTTCATTATATTATATGCATTTGACATCCTGCAGATAAACCCTTGCACAAGCAAGGCCGCCCCTAAGGGTAGTTGATGTACCACAAGTTCACACCAAAGTTATAGGCTACCTGCAGTAAGCAGTTGTTAAGGTTTTTGTACTGGGCTCTAGTGTAGTCCATTGGTTCAGTTTTCCTTTGGGGAGCATACATCCTCAGTTCAGTCTTGATTGTGTCTTGGACCTATTATCAGTTATTTAATATAACAGTCATCTCCTTGTGGTGGATACTCCATGGTACTCAATCCTTATTTTCTAACTCGTTCAGTCCATACCAGTTTAGAGTTCTAATTCACCTACTACTGAATCAGTCCCTTTACCACTTGGAACAATTCAGTCCACATTAGAATTTCTGACCACATTCACTCTCTGTTCAGTCTTTGGACTATGGATTTTAGCCCCTGCTAGCATTTAGACTTCCGTCCATTGCCTACCATCATAATCCACCCTTATATGTTCTGCTCCTTCAAATATTTGAGGACAGACCCTATTTGATAGTTAGATATAGAATACCTTTTAGTCCACTGCACATTATGTAATACCATATTCCCCACTTTTCTAGGCCTATGTAAGTTGTTCAATCCTAAGAGCCTCATGTAGGCCTTTAAAAATGACAGTCACGCTGAGTTGATCAGGACAGAGTCAAAAGTCACGCTCAGTTGATCAGGACAATATTTACAAATCACGCTGAGGAGACAGCTCATCATTTGTCAGAGAGTAATTATAACTGACAGCACAACAGTCGAAGAATGTCTCTTCGTATGCCACGTATGCACAGAATTCGAGAGATCACAGCCGTCTATTGCGTGATTTTCGAAATCTGCTTCAGCAAGACTCAACCTTCGTCAAGTTGGCGTACCAAAAGAGCTTCTTGTCATTTAATACGACTGACAAAAGCAATCACTGTCAGAGATTTTGTGTCAGTCGAGGCACGCTGAATCAAGACAGCTGGCAGTCCTATCTCAAGTCTGCGTGTATTTTGAGCTTTCCCACAAATCTGCGTGGATTATGAAGTTTTCTTCCTCAAGTCTGCGTGGATTTTGAAGCTTTTTTCCTCAAGTCTGCGTGGATCCTGAAGTTTCCTGCCCCAAGTTTGCGTGGATTTTGAAGCTTTCTACCTCGAGTCTGCGTGGATTTCGTCTTCAACAAGTTTGCGTGGATTTCATCAAATTGGAGTACGTGGCAGCCATGCCACTGATCTCTCGCCTGCGTGTCCTGTAACTTGCACACGACTCATGCATGATTGCCATGTGTCCAACAGTTACAGGCCATGTCCAGTAACTGCTCACAACCTTGCGTATGTTAAATCCTGCGTGATTTTCAACTAAGCACAGGCTGTGAAGACAGTTATCTTTTTAGTTATTATTTTTGACTCTATAAATAGAGTTCTTTTTCTTATTCATTGTACAGATACATAGTTATCTACTGTCAAAATTTTGAGAGCTTTTCTTCTTCGCATAGTCCAAGGGATAAAGTGATCGTCTTCTAGATCAGATTCCTACAGTTGTAATTTTCCCAGATACACAATAAATAAAGGAATTTATTTATGGAAAACACCTCACAGCATAGTCCATCTCACTAATATTTTATTTAGTCCATGATCTATATTGTTCTAGTTCACTGCATCCCTGACCTGTCCACATTGCCTGTTAGTTCTTCATTGGTATCAATCGATGTCCTTTACATTTTGTCTCAGTCATACAGTGATGGCTCGAAATACCTATTAGGTAACTGATCAGTCCCTTCAATGTTCAGTTCTTGATTCAAGTATCAGTGAGTAGAGGGCTCGAGTTTGGGATTACTTTAGTGTACGGTTTACAGTCTATGCTTAACTTAGTAGTCAGTCCAGGGGTTCCATATGATATCAGACCTTACCTATTGTGCAGTCTATAATGTTTGGTTGCCCAGTCCTTAGTTGAAGATTGTCCTACACATATACGTATTGCATATTCAGCTTTTCTTTTGATCCCTAACACTTCATGTTCAGTCCCAATCCATTTGAAGATTAGTTTCCATCTATAGCTTGTTTCAGTCCTAGAATAATATAGGTTCAGTCCCTATAACACTTGGGACTGTGCAGTCCACATTAGGTGGAATGTTTCTTTAGCCCAGTTCATTTTGATGTTCAGTCCCTTGGCCTTACATAGGATCAGTCCACTGTATATCAGTCCACCTCTTTTCTTTTGTTTAGGATATTAGGTTTCAGTCCATATGGTATCAGTTGAAAGGGAAAAAAGGTACTCGAGTAGGTAAAAATAGGGACATGGTCTTGTTGTAGGATAGTTGCTACTAAAGCATTGTCTCTCATATATAGGATGACCTGAGAACAGAATGGTTAGGACACTCAATAAAGAGTACCTTAACAGGGATATGGGAGAGTGTGGTTAAGGTTAAAATCAAGTCAAGTTGGGTCAGCTGGATCCTGTAGAATTGTACCAATAAGTAGTAGACTAATGTTGCACTTGTATCAGTCTTCATACACTGTTTGCACTTGTAACAGATTGTATTTACACCAGTTTGCATTACACTTGTACCCGACCTAAGTGGACACATGGGGTTACCTGGAAAGAAATCCAGTAGGAGAGTCACCCTGGCACCAACATCTAGGATAGGCTTATCTTATATTTGAGTACAAGCAGAGTATTAGTTTGACTATAGAACCAATAGCAGCATAGTTTAATGGGAAAACAGATGGGTAGTACCAGCATGTAGGATAATTGGTTAATGTTGTGGGACCCCGAATTCAACAGAGATAGAATTAACAATGGCTAGTAACCAGAATAGGACTAATGAGGTACCAATAACAAAAGTATAGCAGCCTTACCTGTTGTAAACTAGCAAGAGTTGAGACACCAAGTATGAATGAATAAAGGTGACCCATAGGCATCCAAATTCATTGTAAGGGTCCAAACCCATAAGGTATCAAAGAGGGAATCCATTAGGAAGCCTAATATTTATTATATAGTTCCTTTTCTAAATTGTGTATTGATGTGGAATTCATAATATTGGTTCATTGAACTCTGATTCAGCGCTTGACCCGTGCCAGCAGCTCAGGACCACATGCAAGTATACCTTGCCTTTTGTTACATCTTTATCTACATGCTTATCTGCTTTTATTATTCAGTTGATTGCTGACATGTGCTTCGTCATTGCTCACAGTTAGCCTTGTAGCTTTATTGGACTTGCTTTTCACTTGTACTGGTTTGAGTTGTATCGTAGGACAATCACGTTATAGGTTGAACTGCTATTTTCTTTATTTTGATTATTTACAACCTACGAGTCCACACACGGGGCGAGGGTTGTCCGTTGTACATGCGAGTCCACACACGGGGCGAGGGTGACTTATCTTGAAACTGACCTGCGAGTTCAAATTTGGGGCGAGGGTAGGCATTCCATTGATCTCTTATTTACTTGTTTTCCAGCAGTTCATTTATACGTAATTGTTCATACATTCATGTCTCGCGATTGTTTAGTTTTTTCTGTTTATATTCTGGATTTCTTTCATACATGTTAAACTGTTAGAAAGGCTTGTATATTATGTATCTTGCTAGTCCTCTATGGACCTGATGATCTCTTCAGGTTTAGCCGAGTATTAAGCCAGGTGCACGTGAACAGGTTGAGCTATCATTGGACCACGATGCCACTGCAAACGAGGGTACTTTGATGATTAGTAGTTTGACTCAGTTATTTCTATGTCGTGTACTATTTTTATTTCGTCTACTGGTAGTAGATTTTTTTCCACCGGACGTGACCTGGATTCATGATGAGCTTGATATTTCATTTTATTCATTCGATATTCAGTTGATTGTGTCATATTTCTGTAGATGAGATCTAGACTGCCTTGTTAATTCCATTGATTCTGTAATTGTATATGTGCTAGATAGCGTTCCACCGACGACACTGCGGCGTAGGCTGGGCTTGGACACGCCTCGTATCCGAAAAGTGGGTACAGGTTGTGACAGTTCCACAACAAAACATGGGGAACGCTTTTTAGCTAACCCTCTACAAAATAAAGGAAAGTACCCTTTGGTCTTTTCTCAAACTTCTCTAGCCTATGACTCAGAGGAAGACATATCATATTCCATTCCTTTAAACAGAGGTCTTCAGATCTCTACTATGGGAAGGAATACTGATCAAAAAGGCATCTTGCCTAACGCTATGGGATCTGGTCAAGATCTTCTAACTTTACAAATTTCAAGATCCAAGCAAGGAAATTTGATGGTATCTCAAACAGAGACACCCGGAGCAGAATTCTCTGATTTATGTGCTTATCTCAATAGGCATCCATCAATATCAACTTCGATGAAATACAAGAATTCTATGCCAAAGGCCAATATATACCAGAAACCAAAGTTTGAAAAGAAGGACCCAATCACTTATGCTAATGAGTTAAGTACCTCTTTGTACACTCAGGAAGCTAGACATCTAAAGAATAGGAGGCATGTTCCTAATATTATTAAGGAATATGTTCCTCCGACTTCTTCTCGTCCTGTAGTGGTAACTGATCTCCGGGAACGTCTTACACAAAGACGGGATATCACAGGAATGTCTCCTTCACCTCTAAATCACTCTTCAGATCGCTACTGCCTTCATGAAGTGGTCATCAAGTGTTGTTGCCAATCAGCTAGACGATCTGTCTTTAATCGTTTGAGCTATATTTCAACTCCTGAACCTATAATGGAAGATGAAGACGAACTGTTATATGCTTATGTCAATATGACTTCCCAAGGCACTTGGGTGGGAAACGTCCAAGACGTAATACGTCCCGTAATCCCCGTCAGCAATACTTAGATCGGATTCATGCATCCTGTGAAGGGGTATTTCAAAACACCAGATCAAGAAATCAAAATTTGAACCAAGGTGTCTTTAATCAAAAAGATCTCCCCATTGCTCATATAGGAGAGGACTCTTTATCTGAGTTTGATGCAGATAGTGAAAGTTCTGAACAAACTATCTCGTCAATAGTAACAAGAGAAGTGAAGGCATATGCCATTACAGAAGATCAAGACGCTTCTAGTTCAGCCAATCAAGAACATCGAATTATTGTACTAGAGGACAAACTGAAGACCATGGCTGAAATGGTCGCAAGTATGCACACTATAATCGTGGCTCAACATACAGTACCACCGATTATAAATCCTACTATAAATCCTGAGCTTATAGCATCTTCTGTACCTGTTAATATTAGTCTGGGGGTACCACCTCCTCAGGTTGCTTCGGTACCAATTCAAGCTGATCCCAGTTAGTCTGGTGCTGGGGGTGGTAATTACCATGCTGTTCCTCCTCCTAACAATTCAAATCAACTTACCAATTCTCAAACATCAGGAGATGCTAATGAGACTGTAAAACTCTTACGCACTCAGTTTGAGGCCTTTAAGCAGAAGGATGGCCTACAAAGACTTGGCATATAATAACCTTATCCTACAGAATGGAAGGAAGTTCCATTCCCTCATAAATACAAGCTTCCAACCATAATGCTGTTTGATGGCAGCACTTCTCCAAGTCAGTACATCAATCACTTTGAAGTGATGACTGGCCAATTACAGCCAAATGATGCTCTTCTTACCAGAGTGTTTGTCGATTGTTTAGCCGGTGCCGCATACGACTGGTATCGTAGCTTGATTGATGGCTGCAT
Source organism: Iris pallida (assembly GCA_029216955.1). Lineage (NCBI taxonomy): Eukaryota > Viridiplantae > Streptophyta > Magnoliopsida > Asparagales > Iridaceae > Iris > Iris pallida. The sequence goes on from JANAVB010036619.1 coordinate 5,227,824, forward strand.
AACTTCTTTTGCTGGCTTCAAACAAATATTCTTGGAACAGTTTTATGAGGGAGTCAACGACATGATAATGTCTCCCCTCATTAAGATCAAGCAAAGATACAATGAATCTACAGAAATTTTTATTGAAAGATTCTGCCGAGAGGCACTTAAAATGCCTTTAGGCAAAACGGCAGAGGTTAGTGCTGAAAAATCAAACTTGTTGCCTATTATCAGCATGTGGACGGGATCAACACAATTTCATGATTGACCTTCTTTTATTTTGAATGCCAAAGCGGCAGAGGTCAGTGCTGAAAAATTCAAGCAGTTAGGAGTTCAAATGACTCATCCTAACCAAGATGAACATTCTACACCCGGTAGTAATAATCGCCTGAATAACCGCAAGGGTAAAAAAACTTTGGCTATCAATCTCAAGGGCAAGGAGTCATTGGCTGTTATGTTGCTTAGACAGCACCCACTCTATCAGCACTACCATAGAAAACGTCTCGTCCAAAAGAAGAGTATTCTTTTGATGAAGATGACACTTTGAGCATCTTCGATTACTTAATTAAAAGTAATAAGCTTCAACTGCCTGAGACAAAATGGCCAGATGAAGTAGGAAAAATAGATCACCCTAAATATTGTGTTTATCACAGATTTATAGGGCATCCAACCAGATCATGCTACGTGCTTAACGGCAAAATCCAGGAAATGGTCAACTCTGGAGCGATTACTCTTCAGCAGGATGAGAAGGCAGTGACTCCTAATGTTATTTCTGTACAATTTGGTGACTTTCTACCACAACTTGTATAAGATGGTGTTGTCCCTATCCCAAGGACTACTCTTGAGATCGTGAATCTCCCACCTCCTTAAAATGAGGGTCTTGTTCCACTATCAACTAACAAAGGAGAGATCATGTGGATTCATCCAGATTTAGTAGCAGATTTTGAAACGCCTTCCTCTTCCAAGCAAAAGAAGCACTCCAAAACTAAATCCAATAGCTGCAACATGGTATCCTTTGAACCAGTAGCGGAAGAAGAAATTCTAATTGAAACTAGATCTGGGAAACCTTATCTTCGGGAATATCCCAAAACTCAAGAGAATTCTGCCCATCTCCTGATGCTCCTCCTACATCATCTTCTCCTGCTGAGAATATACCATCTACATCCCTGCCGGTAGTAGAACCAACTTCCCCTAAACCGACATCAGCAGACAAGGGAAACCAACTGTTCTCTTTGACAAAGCACTGAGGAAGTCCTCATCTCTTGGAATTAAAAAGTCGTATAATTTTGATATATTGGCTCAATTAGCCAATACTCCAGCAAGATTGTCAATCTTTGAACTCTTACGTCTCTCAAAGGAAACTCGAGAGACGTTAAGTGAAGCTATGATGCATGTTGATGCTTGTCTTACTCTTCTCAAGAAGCCTGAAAAGGAGCCGGTCAGTTGTGCACATTGTCATAGTGTATTTGAATTAATGCCCAATATTACTTTTACACAAGATGACAAGTTGTTAGAAGACAATCGTCATGATCGCCCTCTCTATTTCACGAGGTATGTGGACACCATAAAGGTTGATCGTATTCTGATCGACCCAGGGTCCGCTTTTAGTATCATGCCAAAGTCTTTGCTGGATGCTTTGAAGATCCCAGTACATAATCTTTCTATAACTACCACTACCATCATGGGGTTCAATCAAGGAAGAAGTGAATCTTTGGAAAAGATACGCCTGAAACTTCAAATTGGCAATCTTCGTACAACGGTGACTTTCTATGTAATTGGCAATCATGGCTCATACAATGCTTTGTTAGGAAGTCCATTCCTCCATGAACACAATATTGTACCTTCTACTCTCCACCAATATTTCAAATATTTGGATAGTAATGGAGAAGTCCAAAAACAGGTTGCAGACCTGAATCCTTTCAAAGGAGTTGAAGCGTACTGCAACGATTCTCGCATGTACAAAGAGGAATTCATGAAGGTGGTACTGGAAATGGACACAGATAAAGAATAGAAAGGTGTACCGAATGATACTCTGGTGATCCCTGTCAAAGGGCGTATTTCCTATCCTCAGTCTTCCAAACCACTGACTATCTATCTTTCTTTCTACGGGAAGCAGCTTCCTAGTGATAATCAGGGAGAAAGGGAGCTCACCTCTTCTGAGCCGCTTGTAATCGACCTTCATCATAAAAAGCTTCCTCCTCCTTCTTGCTCTTTTTCTCCCCTTCTGGTTATCAATCTGACTAAGCCTGTTAAGGCTAAAGGTCCTGTTGTAAATGATGGTGTAAAAATCAATAAAGCATCTCCTTTGCAGTATATTGATATCTCTTACTATACTTAATATTACTTGGAAATGCTAGATAGCTTTAAACCACTTACAATAGGAGTCGTATCATCTCTGCGAAATGTGGTATCATTGGATTCAATATAAGAATCGTACTTCTTAGTACCGTCTCGAAAGAAAGATGAAAGGCCTATACTTTTTAATAAAAGAGAGGAACAAAAAATCATGCTCTGTAATGATAAAAGAGATCATATATGAAGACTACAATTACGTCGCTATAGTCCACAATCCAAAGCAATCATCCATAAAATGGGTTATGATTTCAGAACAGGCCTCAATAGTGATAAAGGAAGGCGAACTCCTATTCGTATTTCTATTTCGAAAAGAAAATCATTGTAGGTCCTAAAAAAATCAAGTGGCATACATCAACAAAGTCAAAAAAATCAAGAAATACAACTTTCAGATGAATTGCGCAGACATCAGATTACGCACCATTCAGATTGCGTAAGATAGACTGCGCACACTTCCAAGTGCGCAGGCTGACGTGGCAAATCACCATCATTACCTGATACAAATCAAATCTACTGACAACTGACAGCACGGAGAACGAGGCGACCGTTCGTTTAAACGTATAGCACGGCGCTCGAGGACAGCTGGCAGCGCAATCCATGTTGGTGCAATCTATGTTGGCACAATCTATTTCCTGCACAATTCAAGTTGGCGCAATCCAAAACCTGCACAATTTAATGTGCGCGTTCTATCAGTACAAAGGATAAAATACACGTGGCATTCATGCCATCAATTGCTCATTTCGTGGCAACTGTATATGCATGATCATGCGTATTTCAATCAAATGATGCCATGTGTCCAAGACAGTTAGCCCATGATCCAGCAACTTCCTGCGCAGTCCATTGTTGCGCAAACCAATTGCTGCGCAATCCATCATGCGCAGTCCAGAATAACTAAAAGTTAGTTATTTCTCAGAACTCTATAAATAGAGTTTCAAGTCTCCATTCAAAAAAAGAGAATGAATAATCAGAGATCAGATTATAGAGAGATCATACTTTAAAGTTCAGAGAGTTCAGGAGTTCTTGTCCAAGAGCTGCTGCATTCTTCCGAGGCTTTTGCCTTCAACTTCCGAGGCTTTTTTCTTCAACTTCAGAGGCTTCGTCTTCAGAGTTCACATCGTCTAAGGGATAAAGCAATCGTCATCTATATTGGATTCCTAAAGTTGAACCATTCCCAGAATTCAAATTATAATTTTTACAAAGTTTGTATCAATAAAGTTCGTCAACTTTTGTTTTTGCAAACAAAATGGCGACCCTGCTGGGGACGACTTTCTCCTCCGATGAGGAAGTGACAACTCAATGTGACGTAGCGTCTATCGGAAAGACGCAGAAGACACTGGTTGTGAAGATCAACCAGACAGCCTACGAGTCTATGATCAACTCCAAAACCACTCCTCGTACTACAACCACTGCTGGCACAAGCAAAGTGCGCCCAGTGTGGGTACCAAAGACAGCTGCACATTCTGTTAATGCTGCCAGCAAGACTTCTGCGTAGTCTGCCAGCAAGATTGCTGCGCAGTCCAAAGCTTTTGTCATCAAGCCTACTACACAATCTGTCTCTGCTACTGCTGCACAATCTGCTATGGCCAGTGCACAAAAGACTTCATATGCTGCCATAGCTAAGTGTAAAGCCCCTATACCTCTGGCGCAGTTGGCTGCCAATCTTCCTGCGCAAACCAACACTCCAGTAACAAGAGTGCACCCTAAGCATTCTATGGCAAGAACTCCTGATGCGCAAACCATAGTCTCTGTGGCCAAAATTAGTATGCCATCAACCCATGCGCAAAGCATGCCTGCACAACCCAAGAGTGACAGCCTTTTGGCTAAACTTTCTTCTTCTCACAACAAAGGGAGAGACTCTGTTCCTCCTCTCAAATATTCTATTGCTCCTGTGCAATCCACTGGGGGTAGTCCTTTGGCTATTCCTCATCCTCCCCAAAACAAAGGGAAATGCCCGTTGGTCTTTTCTCAAACTTCCTTGTCCCATGACTTGGAAGACAATAGAGGAAAACGCTCTTTAGCTAACCCTTCTTCACAAAACAAAGGAAAAGGCCCTTTGGTCTTTTCTCAATCTTCTTCAGTTTTTATCGAAGAAGATCAATCTGAACGTGCCTCGGCACCAATCAGTACTAGAACTCTTTCAAACAAGGATTCTTCTTTCCTTTATAACAAGAGAACTTGTACTGACCAAAGAGGTATTCTACCTACCCCGGTAGCAGAATTCTAAGACCTCCCGACTCTCAAGATTTCCCGTTCCAGATAGGGAAAACTGTTAGTGTCTCAGACAGAAACCCTTGGGGGTGAATTTGCTGATCTTAGAACTTATCTCAACAGACCCACTTCGGTAAAATGCAAACAGCCAATGCCGAAGACCAAACATCATCAAAAACAAATCTCCAGGGTTAAAAATCCTGACACTTATGCTAATGAAGTGAACACTTCCCTGTATACTCAAGGGACTAAATATTTGAAGAATCGAAATCATGTTCCGAATGTTATCAAAGAACAGATCCCTCAGAGTCTTCCTCGTCCTGTTGTTGTTCCTGATCTCCGAGAACATCTTAGACAAAGGAGGGATATTATCTCGACATCTTCAGTTCAACCATCTGATCATCATTGCAACCACAAAGTCATCATCCAATGTTGTTGTCAAACAACAAAACGATCTGTCTTCGATCGTTTGACTTTTGCTAAATCTGAACCTATGTCAGAGGAAGACGAAGTCTTGTATGCTTCTGTCAACATGACTTCCCGAGACACTGGAGGTAGAAGATGCTCTAAGCACGACAAATCTCGTAAACTAAGTCAACGGTATTTAGAATTACTCCAAGAATCTTCTGAAGGAGTGTTTCGACATACCCGTTCTCGAAGCCGAGATACAATCAGTCAAAGGAATCTTCCTCAAAACCCTTCAGGTTATCTTCCTACCTCTCAGTCAGGAGATGACTCTTTCTCCGACTATGATGCATACAGCGAAAGCTCTGAACAGACAGTGTCTTCCACTGTACCAAGAGAAGTGACAGCTTATGTTGTCAATGAAGATCCAGATGCTTCAACTTTTTCAAATCAGGAATAGCGAATCGCTGTACTTGAAGACAAACTAAAAACCATGGCTGAAATGGTTGCTAGTATGCATTCCATCATTGTGGCACAATATGTTACACCACCAACTGTACCTACTACGAGTCCAGAGATCATAGCATCTTCGGTACCTGCCAATACTGGGCTGGGGGTAGTGTCTCCTCAAATGCCTCCTGTACAAGTACAAGTTTAAACTATACCTAGTCAGTCAGGAGCTGGGGGTAGTGCTTACAATGCTGTTCCTCCTCCTATCACTCTAACTCAACCTGCTCCTTCTTCGTCATCAGAAGACGCCAATGAAGCTGTCAAACTCTTGCGAACCCAGTTCGAAGCTTTCAAAGAGAAAGACAACTTACAAAGATTGGGGATCAAGCAGCCCTATCCAGTTGAATGGAAGGAAGTCCCGTTCCCACCGAAGTACAAGATCCCAACAATCTCTTTGTTCGATGGCAGTACTTCTTCTAGTCAATTCAACAATCATTTTGAGGTAATGACTGTTTAACTCCAGCCAAATGACGCTCTTCTTACCAGAGTCTTCGTCGGTTGTTTAGCCGGCGTAGCATATGACTGGTACAGAAGTTTGCCCGATAGTTGTATCACTTCCTTCTCAGGTCTTAAGCAAATCTTTCTAGAACGATTCTATGAAGGATTCAATGACATGACTATGTCGGCTCTCAACAAAATCAAACAGAAACATAATGAAACTGCTGAGAGTTTCATCGAACGGTTCTGCCGTGAAGCCTTGAAGATGCCTCCCAGAACTCCAGCTGCTGTCACTATTGATACTTGTAAGGCAAATCTTTTGCCTATCATCAGTATGTGGACGGGATCTACCCAATTCTAAGATTGGCCTTCATTCATTGTCAACGCCAAACCTGCGGAAGTGAGTGCCAAGAAGTTCAAACAATTGGGGGTACAGATGTCTAACCCCGATCGAGATGAACATCAGACATCAAGTGGTGGCAACCGCCAAAACAACCGCAAAGCAAAAGAGACTTTGAACATTAATTTGAACATGAATAAAGAATCTTTAGCTGTCAATGTGGCTCCACCTACATCCACTCCTACTCCTTCTGCACCTCCACCGAGGGAACCTCGTCCGAAAATAGAATATTCCTTTGACGAGAATGACACTGCAAGCATATTTGAATATTTACTCAAAAGCAACAAAATTCAGCTCCCAGACCCAAAGAAACCTGATGAAGTCGGTAAGACGGATTATCCTAAATATTGTGTCTACCAAAGGCTCATTGGACATCCTACTCGAGCATGCTACGTGCTCAAAGGCAAAATTCAAGAGCTTGTCAATGCTGGTGTCATCACTCTGCAGCAAGATGAGAAGACTGTTACTGTGAATATGGTTTCAGTTCAGTTTGGTGATTTTCCTTCGCAGATGGTACAGCATGGTGTCATTCCTATTCCCAAAGCTATTCTTGAGATTGAGAATTTCCCACTTCCACCAAATGAAGGTCTTGTTCCCTTGTCGCTTGACAACGGCGAAATTATGTGGATTCATCCCGATCTTGCTCCGGAGTTTGAGGTGTCTTCTTCTTCCAAGAAGAAAGATCGTTCTAAAGACAAGACGAAGATTTGTAACATGGTGTCTTTTGACCCCATAGTTGACGAGGAAATTCTGTTAAGCACCAGATCAGGGAAAGCCTATTTGAAAGATCATTCTGTAGTTCAAGAGAATCCTGCTTCTTCTTTTGAACCTGCTCCAGCACAACCTGCTTCTACTGAAGAGATCCTTTCTACATCTTCACCAGTTGTAGTACCTATTCCTCTCAAGCTAATGACGGCTGACAAAGGCAAGAAACAAGTCCGCTTTGATAGACCCCTGAAGAAATTATCTCCTACAGGACTTGAAAAGCCGTATAACTTTGATATATTGGCCCAATTAGCTAATACACCGGCTAGGCTATCAATCTTTGAGCTTTTATACCTTTCCAAGGAGACTCGAGAGACTTTAAGTAAAGCTCTGATGCAGGCTAAAACTTGCTTAACTCTCCTCAAAAAGCCGGAATCAAAACCAGTTTCTTGTAGTCATTGTCATAGTGTCCTGGAGTTGATTCCAAACATCACTTTCACTCAAGATGATATGCTACTGGAGGATAATAGGCATGATCGTCCTCTCCACTATATAGGGTATGTCGATTCGATGAAAGTCGATCGTATCCTGATAGATCTAGGGTCTGCACTTAGCATCATACCAAAGACAATGCTAGACGCATTGAAGATACCAATGCATAGTCTTTCAAGCACAATCACCACTATCTTGGGATTCAACCAAGGAAGAAGTGAACCTTTGGGCAAGATCCGCCTAAAACTCCAAATAGGCAATCTTCGCACAAAGGTGACCTTTTATATCATTGACAATCATGGTTGTTCTTGCAACGCTCTTCTGGGAAGACCCTTCCTTCATGAACACAATGTTGTTCCATCAACTTTTCATCAATACTTTAAATATGTTGATGACAAAGGACAAGTTCACAAGGAAGTTGCAGACCTTTATCCTTTCAAGGGTGTTGAAGCATATTGCAACGACGCTCGTATGTAGAAGGAGGAATTTATGAAAGTGGTATTGGCCATGGATACTGAAGAAGACCAAAAAGTAGTGCCCAATGATACTCTCATCATACCTGTCAAAGGGCGTGTTTCTCATCCTCAGTCTTCTAAACCACTAGCTATTCACTTGCCAGTTCAGGAAAAATTAGTTGATGCTGATCAAAATCAAAGGGAGCTCACCTCTTCTGAGCCACTTGTTATCGACTTACGTCGTAATAAGGACAAAAAGCAGCTCACTTTTTCTGAGCCTCTTGTTGTTGATTTAACTCACAACAAAGAAAAAAGGGAGCTCACCTCCTCTGAGCCGCTTATCATCGACCTCCGTCATAACAAGTCTCTTCCACGTTCTTCTTTTCCCCCTCTTGTAATTAATCTGACCAAGCCTGCTAAGGCTAAAGGTCTTGCTGTAAATACAGATGTACAAATTAATGAAAAAGCTTCTACTTTCGAGTATACTGATGTTATTTATCATACTAAATGCTATTTGGATATGTTAGATAGCTTCAAATCATTTACAATGGGAGTTGTACAATCTCTTCAAACAGAAGTCTCATTTGAAGATCCAGATGATTCATATCGTATTGTTCCTGCTCGAAAGAAAGGTGAAAGTCCAATACTTTTTAGTAAAGGACCAGAACAACAATTCAGCTATACGGATGATAGCAAGCTTAATGATACAGGACATTTACAACTCCGTCGTTATAGTCAACAATCAAAAGACATCATCCGTAAGATGGGTTATGACTTTAAAAATGGCCTCAACTACGGTAAGGTAGACGAACTCCCATTCGTATAGCTGTTCCAAAAGGAAAATCTGATATATACTATAGCAAGACCAAAAGAGGTCTCGGATATGCTTCTCCTCCGATGTTATCCCCAGCAGATTCTGACTCTGATAGTGAAGAACGTTCTAACTTTTCTGATTCCAGGTCATGGGATTCTGACACTAGCATCGGTGAAGTCCATCGTGTAATTTTATCTTCTAATATGGTATCCGCTGAATTTCCGAAAAGTTATGATGAGGATGTTGAAGAAAGTTCTGAAACAGATCCTTGGGCTCAACAGATGGATAATCAGTGGGTACTCCGATTTGAACAAAGAGAACCTCCTACTGAAGATCAACTAGTTCAAGTTGATGTAGGAGAAAGCGAGTCACCTCGTCCAATCTTTATTAGCAAGAATCTTCCGGAAGCAGATAAGCAAGAGTTGATTCTTCTCATTAAAGAATACATTGACGTCTTCGCTTGGAGTTACGAAGACATGTCAGGTTTAGATCCCAAAATTGCTACTCACAAACTGAACATTCTTCCTAATGCTAAACCAGTCAAACAGCAACAACGGCGATTCAAGCCTGAAATGATGGACGCAATTGATGATGAAGTCAAGAAGCTTATCGCTTGTGGCTTTATTCGAGAAGAACAACATCCTGATTGGGTAGCTAACGTTGTTCCAGTCCTGAAGAAAACCGGCAAAGTTCGAGTCTGCATCGACTTTCGGGATCTTAATGAAGCATGTCCGAAAGATGAATTTCCTCTCCCTATCACGGATGTTATGATTGACAATACCTGTGGGTTCGAGCGAATATCTTTTATGGATGTTATGATTGACAATACCTGTGGGTTCGAGCGAATATCTTTTATGGATGGATTCTCTGGATACAATCAGATCAAGATGAATCCCGAAGATAAAAAACACACATCTTTCCGTACTCCTCGGGGAGTCTATTGTTACACAGTGATGCCATTTGGTCTCAAAAATGCTGGTGCAACTTACCAACGAGCTATGAGTACCATTTTCAGAGAACATCTTCGTAAAACAGTCGAATGTTATGTTGATGATATCGCTGTTAAAAGTCGTCTGAAAGAAGATCATATCCAAGATTTGAGAACAATCTTCAATCTCATGTGTCAACATCAGCTCAAGATGAATCCCACCAAGTCATTCTTGGGTGTCTCTAGTGGTAAGTTTCTCGGCTTCGTTATTACCTCTAAGGGTATACACGTAGATCTCGAGAAGATCAAAGCCATTCAAGAGATGCATCCTCCACGCAACCTAAAAGAGCTACAAGGATTCCAAGGTCGACTTGCGTACATCAGGAGATTCATTTCGAACTTGTCTGGACGCTGTAGACCATTCACTCAATTAAGGAAGAAGGGTGTATCTTTTATTTGGACTGAAGAATGTCAACAAGCATTCGACGACATCAAACGATATCTTATGAACCCACCAGTTTTGGTGCCACCAATCTCAGGCATTCCATTCTTAATGTACGTCCGTGCTATGGATCATTCATTGGGTGCTTTACTCGCCCAAAAGAATAAAGAAGGTCATGAACAAGCCATCTACTATCTCAGTCGTACTATGATTGGTGCTGAACACCATTATAGTCCAGTTGAAAAAGAATGTCTAACCCTTATGTTCGCTGTTTAAAAGACAAGGCATTATATCATTGGTCAAACCATTCATGTTATATCCTGAGTCAATCCTCTTCGGATACTGATGAATAAGCCTAGCACACTCAACTCTCAGCTTGCTACATGGGCCATCCTTCTAGCCCAATATGACATGGTGTATGTTTCTCAAAAATCTGTCAAAGGTCAAGCACTGGCGGATTTCTTGGCGGCTCATCCCGTACCGAAAACATCCAAGCTTTACAATGAAATTCCAGACGAGACATTGGAAGTTAACTTGATCTCTGAAGAATTTCCAACCTGGCGTCTATTCTTTGACGGAGCATCCAAAATTGGACCCAATGGTGCTATTGTAGCAGGAGTTGGAGTTGTTCTCGTTTCTCCAGAAGGATCAACTATCCAAAGAGCTTATTCTTTAGATGAATCCTGTTCCAATAATATAGCAGAGTACAATGCTCTACTTATTGGTCTTCAATTAGCCAAGCAATTGAACATTGAATATCTCAAAGTTTATGGCGATTCTAAGCTGGTTGTCAATCAGGTTAGAGGAATTTATGAAGTCTGTCATCAAGATCTGGTACCTTACTTTGAAGCAGCAATCAACATGGCTACATCATTCAAAGCTTTCTTTATTAAATATGTATGCCGAGCTTGCAATACTGAAGCAGATGCCTTAGCCAATCTTGCAGCAATCTTAGCCGTTCCTATCAGAAGACAACAAGTGGTGGTTATCTCTAATCGAGAATTGTTTTGTGTTGAAAACAATCGTAACATCGAGTTCAGTAATTTTGCTGAAATTAATGTTATCAATGAAGATTAGAGAACTCCTTTCATCGACTTTGTGGTTTATGACATACTCCCCGAAGATCCTAAGGAGGCTACAAGTATTCGACGACGATCTTTACAGTTTTATTACAATCAAACCACCAAAACTCTCTATCGGCGGACTTATGACGGTCTCTTTCTATGCTGTCTAGCTGGTGATGAAGCAAAGCAAGTACTGCATGAAGCTCACGACGGTGTCTGCGGAGCACATCAACCCGGTCCTAAGCTACAGGATCGTATTCGACGCATGGGTTACTACTGGCCCTCTATGGTATCAGATGCTATCGAATATGCAAAGAAATGTAGAGCTTGTCAAATCCATGCAGACTTCATTCATCAACCTTCGAAATTTCTACATTCGACAGCCGCTTCCTGGCCTTTTGAAGCTTGGGGCATGGATGTCATAGGTCCTATTAATCCCCCTTCTTCTAGAGGACATCGGTTTATTTTAGCAATAACAGACTACTTCTCTAAGTGGGCTAAAGCTATACCCTTGGTTGAAGTCAAGACTAATAGTGTCATCAACTTCGTCAAACACCATGTCATTTATCGATTTGGTGTCCCTCGACGAATTATCCATGACAACGGACCATAATTTATCAGCCAAAAATTTACCAGATTCTATGATGATCACCGGATTGACAATGTCGCCTCGACTGCCTACAATCCTGCCGCTAATAGTTTAGCTGAAGCCTTCAACAAAACTGTTATCAAGCTTCTCAAAAAGTTTGTATCCACTAACAAACGGAATTGGAGTGAAAAGCTTGGCGAGTGTCTATGGGCCTACCGAACTACGGTCCGTAACCCTACAGGTTTTACACCTTTCTCTCTGGTATATGGCTGTGAAGCTGTTCTTCCTTTGGAACTTCAAATTCCTTCTTTATGGATTGCCATTGCTAACGAGCTTACTACAGAGAATAATGATCTTCTTCGACTTCAAGAATTGGAGGCACTTGATGAGAAGCGGTTAATGGCTCAACAACATATTGAGTTATACCAAGCTCACATTTCTAAGACTTTCAACCGTAAAGTGAAGGTCAGAGCCTTTCAGCAAGGAGAACTTGTTTTAATAGTCAGACGTCCTATGACTATGACTCATATGAGCAAAGGCAAGTTTGACGCAAAGTGGGAAGGTCCCTACGTTATAAGCAAAGTCTTCTCAAATGGAGCTTATCAACTCTCAGAACTGGATGGACGAATTGCAATGATGCCTATTAATGGCAAGTTCCTTAAAAAGTACTATGTGTAAATGTAAATGTTTGTAAATCATCAGACAAGTTCATGTTCATAAATAAAACTTTATTTCATTATGAATGATAGTACATGATATTAAGGAAGGTCACTATCATCCTTCTCTACATTTAGACGTGGACCACTGCCGTCTATTTCAAAAACACGATCAGCAAAAGAGGCGAGAACCTCCTTGCTGGAACCCACTAGAAATTTGCAAGCGGCCATCCTCATGGCTTCCTCTTCTTTGGTCCTTCCTGGTTCAAGCAGAAAGTCCAGGATGTCGCGCGGTGGCTTGGGTGCAGACGAACCTTCGCTTATTTCTGCCTCATTTAATTGAACTGGATCAACAGGACGTTCTTCAACGCCTTCTTCAACCTTCAGGGTGAGTTTAGTCTTCTGGAGTGCATCTTCAGACGACATTTTTATGTTGGAAAAGTGGAAGTGTTCCTTTCTGTTAAAATTCTGTTCTATTTATAGGCAGAGATTCTCTAAATGATGAAGTGACACATTCATTTGACGGTTCATCCATTCATTTAATTCATTTGATGGTTCGTCCGTTCATTACATTCATTCGACGGTTCATCCGTTCATTTAATTCACTTGACGGTTCGTCCGTTCATTACATTCATCCGATGGTTCACCTATTCACATTCATCCGACGGTTCGTCCGTTCATTATCATCCGACGGTTCGCCCGTTCATTCATCATCACTTGACGGTTCATTCGTTCGTTATTATCCATTTTGACGGTTTGTCCGTTCATTCTATCATTTGACGATTTTCCTATTCATCTCATATCCACATCAACAATTTATCGTTTCGATTAAGTTGTCAATTGAGATAATAATGTTCAGTATATTCTGCCATGTCCATATTACCTCTGAGCAGATATAATGAATATAATTATTTTCTACAAAATCATCAAGAAATATATCATGTCTTGTACCTCTGAATATATTTTCTATCTCTATTATTTATATCTGAACAAGATATGCAATAAATAATAGAGCCACAACAAAAATATCTTTTATTAATCAAAATATAAGACATTACAAAAACACATATACTTCAAAAAGATATAAAGATACAAAATGATCCACTAAGACGAAGGTATTATCAGATTATCAATCTGCTGCTTGAGAGTCTGTAGCCGTTCTTCACGAGTGAACATCACCCTCCTTCTGGCTTCTTCCATCCCGGTTTCTTCATTGAAAGCAGGCATGGTCACCATTCGGCGGGTAATCTCAGCATTATGAGCTTATACGTACTCATCCCTCTCCTGAATCAGAGCATTAAATTGTTGAGTTGCAAGTTGATGATCAGCAACTTCATCTTCTAATTTTTTCTGGAGACGAGCAATCTCTGCCCTTAGCTCAGCAGCTCTCTTCTCTTTTCTCTCGGCCATCAAGGTTACTGATTCCAACTTGGAGTTATATTCAGCAGATTTTACAGAGAAGGCTTCCAAAAGATTCTGGAGATTGACCCTTTCAATGTCAACTGCTTGAGCCAGTTGCTCGAATTCTGCCTGTACTAGAGATTCTACGTCTCCTTGGTTGAGCTCTTTATAGCTTTTGATAGAAATCTCTAATTCATTCAAAATATGATCCAGGAGAGTGGCTTGAGCCTCATCACCTTGTTCCCGGATATCTCTTATTAAGAGAGAGGTTGGACCCCTAACCATGAAAAAATCGGTGCCCTCTTTCTCCATCATTCTTTTTACTAGAGGCCCCAAAGATTCAAAGAAGCATCTAGTAAAAGATTGGATCACAAGATTATTAGTGGCTATAGCACCAGGAGTCGCAGCCACTCCTGTTGATGATGAGGCCGTGGGATGTTCAATCTCTTGTGTCTGGATAGCCGGTTCTTTGAACAAAGGAGCCAAAGTGGAGCTAGTTGCCCCTCCTGGTTGTTCTTCTATAAAAAGTAAAGATTGTTATTTTGCCTGTTGTTCGCTATTGTTCAAGAAGATTAAAGATGTAAATTACCTTACCATGGGTGAATCCAGCAATGAGCCTATTATCTGCTGGAGTAGACTCTGGTCGAGCAGAAGTAGCTTCAGCTATGACAGCTTGACTACTGCCCGCTTCAGAACCACAGGATTAATGATGACTGCTACTAACAACCACCGTCGTTATGGAAACTATGTCCGTGCACGTCGGAGGTGCTAGAGGAGTCTCAAGATCTGTAGAAAATACAAATAAAGACGTTAGCTATCAATTTATTCAAGAGGAGATTGTTAATTTCATTTTATACCTTGAGGATCATTGGCGGGAGTTTCTTCCGGGGCTTCTTCATCTATTGCTTTTTTCTGGAGATACTGTTATCTCAACATCCTTTTCAGGATTTAAGGTATCAACAGCATTTTCTAGAACCTCAACATCCTTTTCAGGATTTAAGGTATCAGCAGCATTCTCTGGAACCTCAATATCCTCTTCAGGATTTAAGATATCATTGACAGCATTAGAAAATGTGTGCACTTCATCATCTCTTTCAATATCTTGCATATATTCATCAATATTCTCAGACGAAGAGCTCTCTTCATCTTCGTCTTATTCTGGTGCATTCCCGCTGGTAGTCGCGGCTTGGTCACCATAGTCATCCAGAGGGCTGTAGCTGCAATCTTCTAGAGCCACAATTACTTCGCGATCTTCCTCTTCGCGAAGGGTTCTAGGAGTAGGCGGAAGTTCAACAATCTCTGCAGCAGGTAAAAGAGAGTGTACAACATTCTGCTCTTCCCCCACTTCCTCCATAATACTTCCTCTGGGCTCTTCGGCCTCAGTTCTCGAATCAAGATCTTTCTTTTGCTCGATCTCCTCTCTATGTTCGGGACTAGGAGTTTTATTCCTAGGTTCTAAAATAGGAGTAGGAGATGGCAAGGTTAATCCAGCCACAGCATCCATTACTATTGAAGACGGGGCTCGATTCCTTCTGTGGGCCAGCTTCTTTCTTTTCAGTGGCCTCTCAGGGCTCTCTATATTTATAGTCTCAACTTGTTTCTGGATAGAGGTTGGTGTAGTAGCCTCTTCTTGCTGAGTTGACCCGGCCAGTTGTCGAGACTGAGATCGAGTAGTGATCTTTTCAGAAGAGTGATCTAAGATCAATTTCTTCTTTGCTGCTAGAGCAGGAGGGTCCTCTTTTCTCCTCCTTTTTGCTGGAGATTTGCCCACCTTCAAAGAGATACGTAGTGGCACATTAACTTCTTGAGGGAACATAACATCCCTTGAGGCTTCTAAAGGTGCATCTTCTGGCTCATGTACCTCATCATTTCCTATGAACGACATGACAACTCTTCCTTTCTTCAATCTTGTTGAAGATGCGAAGCTATCTGTGAGGTTGAAATTCTCGGCAAAGGTATTTGAAGATGTATAAAAAACTGAGTATGTAAACAGCATCCGAGGGCCATGATTGCTGTTTACAGGCATCGAGAACGTCGATTTCGTATCTTGAGCATTATAGTAAGCCCAGGCCCGGGCCCCATCTATCAAATAACCCTTTTCCTGAAGATATGTAATAGAATTCCCCACATGGAATTGGTCATAGCCGAACTGTCGAGCAAATCGACTGGAAAGATATGGCTCTAAATAACATTCATCTTTGAACCGTTATACCAAATGAGAAGGTCGAATTGTTTTCAACCATTCAAAAGCTGCACGGCTCAAAGGATGCATCTGCGAGTCAATCATATTTGTTCGCATTTGTTCGTAACCAGCAGGAGGAGGGGTACAATAAAAGTTCCATCCTTTGCTCAAGTTTAGAGCATATCTACAGTCTCTTAGAGTAGTGAATTTCCACTTACCATTGGAGTATCTTCGTAAAAAGCTGCCATCAACCGGTCCCATGTCGGGGTCCATCAAAGTGGGATGGTGAAGGAGCAACCACCCAAATAGATATGTATACGGTAATTCCAACCGAGGAAATTCTTTTTCATCCTTGGATTTCAGCATCAGATCGACGTATAGACGAAGACCAGCATTCAGCTTACAAGTCATGGCTGACAGAAGATCCATCTTATAGCCGAAGACTAATCTAACGGCCGCAAAAAGAACACCGCGATGGAAGCGGTCTACAGCACTGGATCCCGGAACTACAAACCGACGAAGCCAATGTGTCAGAAACCCTGCTAATTGGACTTCTTTTGACATTTGTCTATATCCTACTCTCAAATAACTTTCGAGAGTATCTCCTGTCTTCAAAGGAGGACATTGATAATCATCCTTCATTGCTTTATCAAAATTGCCACTTTCTTCTATCAACTTTATCACTTCTGTGTTGCTCAATGGCTTAAAGAAATCAGGATAACATCTATCGTATTCCTTAGTCTTCGGTTCTTGAATGTGGTTGAGGAACAGATAAGGTAGCCATTTCGAGGAATAGCAAGTGTTTGATGTAGCACTCTTATAGAACAGGGAACAGATCTTATAATGGCATAGCAGTTCCTCGAAGACTGCTACCATTTCTGCATTTTCTCTCCGGAATTTGTCCAACTCATCATTGGTTGGAATAAATTCTTCGTAAGGGGCATCTCCCATTGGCAAAAAAGAGATATACTTCATCTCATGGAGTGCAAACCCGATTTCTCCGCCGGGAGTCATAAAGGTCCCTGTTCTGTAATTATACCTCTCTGCTAAAGCCAAGAACAGGTGAGGGTTCGGAGCAAAACCATAGACAGTGGCATGCACTGCTTGGTATAAGTTGATTTGCTGCAGTTCGCCTTCAAACTTGGTCAGAATACAATTTGCTATGCAGCTCCATCTTTTAAAATCTGGATTCACCAATCCAGTTAGTCTGATGTCTTGCTCCGGATATCTTCCTTCGACTTTCGCAAACTTATTTTCGAAAATTGGGGTTCTGACGGGCATTAACAATGAAGAATTCTCCGGCGGAATACAACCGGGTTTCAGTCCTCTCAGCAAAACACTGTACCGTTCGGAAGAAATGTAGAACATATATTTCTTATTCGGCCCCTTCTTCACAAAAATTCTTCCCGGACGGGCATCTTGGAACGGAGTAAGGTTCCATTCCATCTTCCTCGGATAACTCGCATGAGCATACCGGGATAATGGGAGGCAGCGTGGAACATTTGGTATCGAGAAAGATCTATCCGTCTGATGGACAATTCTTTCTTCCATCCTCGGTCTTGGTTGAGAACTTTTCTCAAAAGCTTCACCAAATAAGAATAATGGTTTCTTGTCTATAACAGCATCTGCCGTTTCCAGAGGTTGTCCGTTCGTTAAACATTGCAGTGTTTCATTGTCTTGGGATATCAAAATGGCCTGACGGGAGGTTGGCAGATCATACTGAGGATAGTGCACATGTGACAAGTCCTCTTTATATTCTGATTCTGAAAGGGTCCCCACGAAGTTCTCATATTCTGGGTCTTCTCTGGTATTAACTGCATCAGACAGAGAAAACAAAAATTTTCAGTATAAGTCAAAGTCAAAGATTCAGTTTGCACAAAAATTAGATTACGCAAAATCAAATTGCGCAAACATCAGATTGCACAAAATAATCAGATTGCACAAACAAATAAACATCAGTTTATGCTGACAGACTCGCGCAAATCAGCAAGTTGTGCTGACTTTTATCAGCGCAATTCAACCGATTGCGCAGAGAGTCGTTCTTCATAAAAATGAATGGTGGACTGATTTGTGCAACCATAACCCTAAAAAGGGTGGCGCTGTATGATCCTATCTCTAAAAAGAGATGGATTCTGAAAGGAACAGTGAAATCAAAACTCTAAAAAGAGTTGTTGATTGGGTTATCTACCTGTCATTGCTGGATGAGCAGTTTCATGGCGCGAAGCTTGTCGCGCAGCCCTAGTCGATGATTCGGCGGGGGCCTTGCCCTTAGCGGTGGCAGAAGATCGTCAGGGAGCCATTGCAATCGTCGAAGAGGAAAGAAAGGAAGAGCTCCAAAGTTTTTTTTCCTCAAGTGCACGAAGAAAGCAAGTAAAGAACACTTCGAATGAATTGAAGAACTATTTATAGTTTTTCAAGTTGAAACGGCCGCCTTAGATTGCGCCTAAAAATGGGCCAAACCTCAGAATGCGCAGACAGCTCATTATGTGCACAAATTGGTTTCATATTCAAAATTCAAAGTATTTCGAAATTTTGAATAAGTTCAACTTTTAAAAACTTTGAAGGGGGTCTTGTAGGTCCTAAAAAAATCAAGTGGCATACATCAACAAAGTCAGAAAATCAAGAAATACAACTTTCAGATGAATTGCACAGACATCAGATTGCACACCATTCAGATTGTGCAAGATAGACTGCGCACACTTCCAAGTGCGCAGGCTGACGTGGCAAATCACCATCATTACCTGACACAAATCAAATCTTCTGACAACTGACAGCGTGGAGAACGAGGCGACCGTTCGTTTAAACGTGCAGCACGGCGCTTGAGGACAGCTGGCAGCACAATCCATGTTGGCGCAATCTATGTTGGCGCAATCCATTTCCTGCACAATTCAAGTTGGCGCAATCCAAAACCTGCGCAATTCAATGTGCGCGTTCTATCAGTACAAAGGATAAAATACACGTGGCATTCTTGCCATCAATTGCTCATTTTGTGGCAACTGTATATGCATGATCATGCGCATTTCAATCAAATAATGCCATGTGTCCAAGACAGTTAGCCCATGATCCAGCAACTGCCTGCGCAGTCTATTGCTGCGCAAACCAATTGCTGCGCAATCCATCATGTGCAGTCCAGAATAACTAAAAGTTAGTTATTTCTCAGAACTCTATAAATAAAGTTTCAAGTCTCCATTCAAAAAAAGAGAATGAATAATCAGAGACCAGATTATAGAGAGATCAGACTTTAAAGTTCAGAGAGTTCAGGAGTTCTTGCCCAAGTGCTGCTGCATTCTTTCGAGGCTTTTGCCTTCAACTTCCGAGGCTTTTTGCCTTCAATTCCAGAGTTGTCTTCAACTTCAGAGGCTTCGTCTTCAGAGTTCACATCATCCAAGGGATAAAGCAATCGTCATCTAGATTAGATTCCTAAAGTTGTACCATTCCCAGAATTCAAATTGTAATTTTTATAAAGTTTGTATCAATAAAGTTCTTCAACTTTTGTTTTTGCAAACAATCATAACAATACTACAGTAAAACAAAGCGAGGATTAGGTTACACGTCACCCCTTCCGACTCCAGAACCTTTCGAATCTGATGAAGAAGAACGATCTAACTCTTCTGATTCTATCTCATGGGATTCAGATACCAGCATTGGTCATGTTCATCGGGTGATAGCATCTTCTAACATGGTGTCTGCCGAATTCTCCAAAGATGACGAAGATGACAATGAAGAAGCTCCTGAAGTGGACCCTTGGGCACAATGGATGGACAATCAGTGGGAACTTCATTTTGAACAATGAGAGCCACCTACTGAGGATCAACTAGTCCAAATCGATGTTGGAGAGAAGGACGTATCATGACCAATCTTCATTAGCAAAAATCTCCCATAGGATGATAAACAAGAACTAATTCACCTGATTCGTGAATATATCGATGTCTTCGCCTGGAGTTATGAAGATATGCCGAGATTAGATGCTCAAGTTGCAACTCATAAACTTAATATCTTGCCGAATGCCAAGCCAGTCAAACAACAGCAACGGCGATTCAAGCCTGAAATGATGGATGCAATTGATGATAAAGTCAAAAAGCTTATAGCTTGTGGTTTTATCAGAGAAGAACAACATCCTGACTAGGTAGCCAACGTTATACCAGTTTTGAAGAAGACCGAAAAAGTTCGATTTTGCATAGACTTTCGGGATCTCAATGATGCTTGCCCTGAAGACAAATTTCCTCTCCCAATTAATGATGTCATGATCAACAATATATGTGGATTCGAACGAATCTCTTTCATGGATGGGTTTTCTGGATATAATCAAATCCGGATGAATCTTGAAGATGAAAAACACACTTCATTTCGTACTCCTCGTGTAGTATACTATTATATAGTCATGCCGTTCGGTCTTAAGAACACAGGTGCAACTTATCAACGGGCTATGAGTACTATCTGTCGACATCATTTGTGAAAGACTATCGAATGCTATGTTCACAATATTGCTGTCAAAAGTCGTCTAAAGGAAGATCACGTTCAAGATTTAAGAATTGTTTTCAATCTAATGCGCTAGCATCAACTCAAAAAGAATCCCACCAAGTCTTTTTTGGGTATCTCTAGTGGAAATTTTTTTGGATTCGTCATTACCTCTAAGGGTATACATGTTGATCCCAAGAAGATCAAAGCCATTTAAGAGATGCGTCCTCCATACAGCCTAAAAGAGCTACGAGGATTCCAAGGTTGACTTGCGTATATCAGGCACTTCATTTCAAATTTATCTGGACGTTACAGACCATTTACTCAGTTGATGAAGAAAGGTGTATCTTTCGTTTGGACGAAAGAATTTCAACGAGCTTTTGATGACATAAAGCAGTATTTAATGAGTCCACCAGTTCTTGTACCATCGATATCAGGAATACCTTTTTTAGTGTATGTCCGGGCAAAGGATCATTCATTGTGAGCTTTGCTGGCTCAGAAGAACAAGGAAGGTCATGAACAAGCCATCTACTACCTTAGTCGAACGATGATTGGAGCTGAACATCGTTATAGTCCGCTGGAGAAGGAATGTTTAGCCTTAATGTTTGCCGTTCAAAAGACAAGACGTTACATCATAGGCCAAACTATTCATGTTATATCCCGAGTCAATCCTCTTCAGGTCTTAATGAAAAAACCAAGTACACTCAATTCCAGGCTTGCTACGTGGGCCATATTATTAGCACAATATGATATGGTATATGTTCCTCAAAAGTCTGTAAAAGGCCAAGCACTTGCTGACTTCCTAGCAGCTCATCCTATCCCCGAAACATCTAAACTCTATGATGAGATTCCAGACAAAACATTGGAATCAAGTATGATCTCAGAAGAATTTTCTACTTGGCGTTTATTCTTTGATGGAGCATCTAGAATTGGACCTGGAGGCACCCTGGTTGCTGGAGTAGGAATTGTTCTTGTTTTACCAAATGGATTAGCTATTCAGAGAGCTTATTCTTTAGATGAGTCGTGCTCCAACAACGTAGCAGAATATAATGCCTTGCTCATTGGACTCCAATTAGCCAAACAGCTGGATATTAAATATCTCGAAGTATATGGTGATTCTAAGCTGATTGTTAATCAAGTTAGAGGCATATATGAAGTTTGACATCAAGATCTGGTACCATACCATGAAGCAGCTATCAGAACAGGTTTTTCGTTTAAAGGGTTCTTTATCGAACATGTACGTCGTGTATGCAATACAGAAGCTGATGCCTTAGCTAACCTAGCTGCGGTATTGGCAGTTCCAGTCAAAAAGACAACAAATGGTTGTTATTTCTAATAGAGAACTATTTTGTGTCGAAAACAACCATAAGATTGAATTCAGTAATTCAACTGAAGTCAATGTCATTAGTGAGGACTGGAGAGCACCTTTCATTGATTTTGCAGTACACGACATATTGCCAGAAGATCCTAAGGAAGCTACAAGTATTCGTCGCCGATCACTTCAATTCTATTATAATCATACTACTAAAACTCTCTATCGAAGAACTTTTGATGGATTACTTTTGATATGTCTTGCTGGTGATAAAGCAAAACAGATATTACGCGAAGCTCATGATGGCGTTTATGGAGCACATCAGCCTGATCCTAAATTACAGGATTGTATCCGACGTATGGGATATTACTGGCCCTCTATGGTATCAGATGCCATTAACTATGCAAGGAAATGCCGAGCATGTCAGATTCATGCAGATTTTATTCGTCAACCGTTGGAGTTTCTTCATCCGACTACTTCCTCATGGCCTTTTGAAGCTTGGGGCATGAATATAATTGGTCCTATCAATCCTCCTTCATCTAAAAGACATCGGTTCATCCTGGCTATAACCGATTATTTCTCTAAATGGGCTGAAGCTATACCTCTGGCTGAAGTGAAAACTAGTAATGTCATCAACTTCATCAAACATCATGTGATATACAGATTTGGTGTACCTCATCGAATTATCTATGATAATAGACCACAATTCGTCAGTTAGAAGTTTACCAGGTTCTGTAATGACAACAGAATCAATAATGTTGCTTCTACGGCCTATAATCCTGCAGCAAACGGGTTAGCCGAAGCATTCAATAAGACTATTATCAAACTCCTTAAAAGTTTGTTTCTATTAACGAACGTAATTGGAGTGAGAAGCTTGAAGAATGTCTATGGACTTATCGTACTACAGTTCGTAATCCCACAGGTTGTATACCTTTTTCTCTAGTATATGGATGCGAAGCTGACTTACCACTGGAAATTTAAATTCCTTCATTGAGAATCGCCATTGCTAATGAACTTACTACAGAAAATAATAATCGTCTTCGACATCGAGAATTGGAGGCGCTTGACGAGAAAAGGCTACTGGCTCAACAGTATATCAAACTTTTTCAAGCCCAGATTTTAAAAGCTTTCAATCGCAAAGTCAGAGTACGAATATTTCAGGAAGGCGAGCTAGTTCTTACAGTCAGACGTCCTATGACTATGACTTATATGAGCAAAGGCAAGTTCGAGGCAAAATGGGAAGGGCCATATGTGGTAAATAAGGTTTTCTCAAATGGAGCTTATCAATTAACAGATATGGATGACAGAGTTGCTATGATGCCTATCAATGGCAAATTTCTTAAAAAATATTATGTATAAAAGCAAAATGTACTTTATTTCAGAGAAACAATGTAAATAAAGTTCATTTTTATTCAAAAGCAGAATGTAATTACATAATATTTAGGACGGGGAGGAGGCCCCGATCCTTCATGATTAAATACATAGTTTGCCAACAGTTCAAACATCTCGTTGTCTGAAAGCACCAGGAATTCAAAAGCGGCCATCCTTAATGCCTCTTCTTCGACAGTCTTTCCAGGCTCCACTAGCTTGGCAATCAAGTCTTATCCTGGTGTAGGAGCAGTTGAGCCTTCACCCCTTTCTTTCTGAAGAGGCTTAGGAGGCTCAGCAGGAGGCGTCTCGGTCTTTCCTTCGATCTTCGGAGTGAGCAAATCTTTTGAAGACATTTTGTACAAAAAAGAAAAAAAATTGACGATATCTACGAAAGTTTTGCTCTATTTATAGACAGAACGACTAGATAGTTGGTTTCGAGAACCGATGTGACTTTATGAAAGAAGTCAACGGTTCATTCATTTATAAGTGTTCATTCATTTATTCTCTTCCTCGAGGATCGAGACAACTGTTCGTTCATTCAGCATCTTTTCCTCGAAAACCGAAGTGACTGTTCATTCATTTACTTTCTTTGACTTATTATTCATTTGGCATTGATTGTCTCTTATTTTAAGTAATATGAATTCACATCCTTCATGCCTCTAAATTCTAATTATTTTCATTAGCAACTTGTCACATCCATATTTCTTCTGGATTCTATTCTCCGTATCATCACATCAAAATCAAATCATAAAGAAGAGAAAATCATTCTTTATTCCTTCTTTAAAAGCATAGATACATCTTAATAAAAATCTACTACATCTCGGATTTTTATTCTAAATATAACAAATGAAGGTCTATTTCATCTTTGGATCTTCTTATTTGATGCCAGTTCCTTGTCATCTCGTCCTGAAGCAGCGAGCAAGACAACGAAATCAACTCTGGTTTTCTCTCTCAGAAAGACGAGAGGAGAACCACAGAGTACTGAAGCTCAAAGATAAGCTGCTGTTAATACAACTGGTAGAGAAAAGACGACTCGTCATGAGAACTAGGAATGAGATCACCCTCGTGATACGATTCCTAATTCTGTCTCTCCACCATCCAACTCATATGTATAAAGGCTCTTTCTACCATCTGAGAAAGATCCTTCTGGAATATAGAGAGTCCTGAGCTGTCTGATTTGAGTGTCAGAATCACATGAGCTGTCTGACGTGGGTGTCAGAAGAATGCTCTTCATAGCATCCAGGTCGCCGATGCCAGTTTTGAAGAAGCTTGTCAACCAAACTTCTACAAATATTAACAAAGAAAAAGTTAGTAAAATCTATCAAAACTGCACGCTTTTGATCAATAGGCGCATATCAATAGTGTGCGCCTCTGACTGAAGTCAGGCACTGGATTGCATTGTGCGCCTATTTTTAGACCAACAGGCGCATATCAACAGTGTGTGCCTCTGACCGAAGTCAGGCACTGGGTTGCATTGTGCGCCTATTCTCAGAATAACATGCGCATATCAACAGTGTGCACCTCTAACAAAAGTCAGGCACTGGATTGTAGTGTGCGCCTATTCTCGGAACAACAGATGCATATCAACAATGTACACCTCTGACTGAAGTCAGGCACTGGGTTGTAGTGTGCGCCTCTTTTCAAAATTTCAGGTACGTATCTACAACATGCGCTTCATTTTTACAAGTCAGTGCCTATCTTTAAAACTGTCTTAGTAAAAAGTGGCACAAAGTAAACACAACTCATGAATGACGCTCATTTGTGGAAACCACTGATCCTTTTTTTGGGACTTACCATCAAAATCAACGATGGTTATGCTGAAGAGCGTCAATAATATAGAGCACAACAAACCAACATTCGGAGGTGCGACATGCAAAAGAATAACATCATGTTGAAGTGGCACAAGTGAACTTGTGGATATTGAATTTTTGCTGGAGAGTGGAACCTTGTGAGAAGTCATCTTCTAATAAAATAAGGAAGCATGAATGTCACTTTCCTTTCGTTTTGGCTATCCTTTTTAAAAGCGTTGAAGATGTGAACAATACGTTGTTCTAGGAGTTTATTTTAGAAAAGAACTAAACAATAGGCGCTTATAACCACATGATAACTACCATGTGTCTCTCAAAGAAACAACAAGCATTGAATTAGTTAAAGGAGCACATTTACGTGCGCCACTTGAATCACAAAACCGTCCTACAATTATAGCCACACAATAAAGTAAAGATGCCAGAAATTATAAATGTTATTTAATAAAAAGGGGTAGACCCCTACAAACAAATAGGATCTGACACATGAAAAGAAATAAAAAAGCTGGCACGCTTAACATTTCTTTTTCTCTTCTTCATCATTGGTCTGACGAAGGGCAGCATCCAACTCTTGCATGTTGTGGATCCCCGAGCGACGCATCAGACTAAGGAATCCCTCCGAATCGCCGTGCTATTCAGAGGAAAGTGATGGCCCACCACTCGAGTGATTGAAGACTGTCGGATTTAAACCAAAACAGTCTAAAAAGTTCACCACCCTCAGTGACGGGTTAGCCTCCAACAGATATGTCATAGGCGTGACATCAGGTTTTGCTCCAGGGGACTTGACCTCAATGTCAGCACTAGTCTCTATCTCCTTCTTCTTAGGTGCTATTGAAGTACAAAAGTGAAAAATGAGTGTAAGGACCTTTCCCTATATATATATAACCAACCAACTCTTCATATTCCTCATGGGAAACCAAAAATCATCAATGAAACTTGGGAAGACGAAGAGGAGATCGAATGTTTTTGAGAAAATTCATTATGACGGTTGGGCATTGACTGGCACAATCTAAGCAAAACTAACATAATTTAAAGTATTTCAAAATTTTAAAGTATTCTTAAGTTTTAAAAACTTTGAAGGGGGTCTTGTAGGGCCTAAAAATTAAGTTGTGCCATGTATTTACTACTCAACAATCAAGTTGTGCCCCAAATATTAAGCTGCGCCACTGTTATGAAGCTCAGAGATCGAACTGCGCCACTGATCACGTTGCGCCACATATCAGACTGCGCTCAGTCATATTGTGCCAAAGTTTACGTGGCGTTTGACATTTTATTGCCATTATTACCTGACATCACTGACAATTGACAGCACAGTAAACAAAGAAAATCTCTTCGAATCCCTCAAAATGTGCCACTCGAGAAGATTTTATTGACAGCTGTCCTGCACACCTTGTGAGTTGCGCCTAGGTGCAATCTAAATAAATTCCTTAGTTGCGTCTAGATGCAATTCGGATAAATCATTTTCATATATTCAAAAGCTGCCACGTGTCTAGGCGCAGTCCAATCAGGTGCAGTTTGACTCGTTGACTGAAGCTCGCACAAACTGATGAAGTCGAGACAACTTACATTCTAAAGCAGGATGATGTGGTGCATATGCCACTAATCTCTTAAAACGTGTCCACTATTCTGTACACGACCATGCGCATATCAATCTCATGAAGCCACGTGCCTAAATACAGTTATTACATGATTGATAACTTGACGGAAGTTGGCGCAACATAAGGTTGGCGCAACCCAAAGTGGCACAGTTCAGCCTCGCACCCATCAGAATAACTGCTAAAACAGTTATTTCCAGAACTCTATAAATAGAGTTTCCAATCATTGTCAAGGGACACAAAGATCAAGAATTCTTGTAAAATTGCTACTGTATTCTCCAAAGGCTCTAGTCTTCAAGTTCACATAGTCCAAGGGATAAAGTGATCATCTTCTGATCAGATTCCTACAGTTGTACTTCCCCAAAATTCAAATTGTACTCTCGTACACTTTTTCTAAGTTTGTAATAAAATATTTTGTTTGTGCAAACAATCTCAAGAAGCCGAGGTGCATCGCTGTATCCCTATTCTGAGGCTCATGTCAGAACAGGAGAGAAGGACTGCGACGACAGAGAAAATTGTTGCTGGCCAGGATAATCGAGAGAAATACATTACAGAATTGAAGACACGCATCCTGGACCTTAGTACCCCACCGTGATGCCTTGTATATGTCATTTGCTTTTTCATCCCTTTTTGTTTATCCCATGAAATGTAATGAACTTATAAATTCCATGGATTGTGAATAAACATTGCTTTTGTTTTGTTTCGAGAATGCTTTTGGTAGTAATGTACACATGACATATTCTTTTTAAGAACAACAACTATCATTTCTGTTCAGAGGTAGTAAGGACATAACAGATAACGATGATATTGTCTTTGTTGTGACTATTTTGCCAGATATATATATTAATATATATATATTTTAATATATATATACATATATATATATATATATATATATATATATATATATATATATATATAGACGTGACAAATGGATATGGATGAATGATAGAATTCAGAGGTAATGAGGACGTGATTCTTCATTCACAGATGATTCTTGATCCATTGAGGCTCAAGAATGAGATATGCGAATATGTTTAGAGGTAAATGGACATGACATCTTAAGAAACCAGATCTGTTCAGAGGTAATGAGGACATGACAAACTCTGATTTTGAGAAATTATTATATATGGTTCTATTTACATAAGAGTAAATAAAGATAATAATTCAAAGATTTGAATCATGTACATACATTTTTCAAACATAGTATTTTTTCAAAAATTTTCCATTGATAGGCATCATGGCCACTCGACCGTCCATTCCGATCAATTGATAAGCTCCGTTTGAGAAAACTTTTCTTACAACATAGGGACCTTCCCACTTTGCTTCAAATTTGCCCTTACTCATATGCGTCATAGTCATAGGACGTCTGACAGTAAGGGCTAATTCACCATTTTGGAATGCTCGTACTTTTGACCTTTCGGTTGAAAGCTTTGGAGATCCGGGCTTGATATAGCTCAATATGCTGTTGAGTTAGTAACCGTTTCTTGTCCAGCGCTTCAAGCTCCTGAATCCGAAGACGATCATTGTTCTCGGTCGTGAGTTCATTGTCAATTGCAATTCTTAGGGATGGAATTTGAATTTCTAATGGTAACATAGCTTCACACCCGTACACCAAGGAAAAATGTGTACAACCAGTAGGATTGCGCACGGTAGTACGATAAGCCAATAGACATTCTTCGAGCTTCTCACTCTTGTTATGTTTGTTAGTAGAAATAAACTTTTTGAGATGTTTAATGATAGTCTTCTTGAATGCTTCATCTAAGCCATTAGCTGCAGGTTTATAGGCCGTAGAAGCCACATTGTCTATTCTGTTGTCATCGCAGAACTGAGAAAACTTTTGACTGATGAACTGTGGTCCATTATCATTAATGATTCGCCGAGGAACGTCGAATCTGTATATTACATTATGCTTGATAAAGTTGATGACGCTGCTGGTCTTAACTTCGGCCAAAGGTATAGCTTCAGCCCACTTCGAGAAGTAATCGATTATAGCCAGTATAAACCTATGTCCTCTAGATGACGGTGGGTTGATAGGTCCAATTACATCCATGCCCTAAGATTTAGAGGGCCATGATGCGGCAGTCAGATGGAGAAATTTTGATGGTTGATGAATGAAGTCTGCATGGATTTGACAAGCTCGGCACTTCCTTGTATATTCAATGGCATCTGATACCATAGTGGGCCAGTAGTAACCCATACGTCGGATACGATCCTGTAGCTTAGGATCGGGATGATGTGCTCCACAAATACCATCGTGAGCTTCCCGTAGTATTCGTTTTGCTTCGTCTCTCGCTAGACAACGTAAGAGTAGACCATCAAACGTTCGTCGATAGAGAGTCTTGGTAGTATATTTATAATAGAATCGGAGTGATCGCTGACGGATAGTGTTAGGTTCTTTAAGATCTTCAGATAAGATATCATGCACCACGAAGTCAATAAAAGGAGCTCTCCAGTCTTTACTGATGACATTGATTTCGGTTGAATTGCTGAATTCAATTTTGGAATTATTCTTGATACAACATAATTTTCTATTAGGACAACAACCATCTGCTATCTTTCGACTGGAATTGCCAATACTACAATAAGATTAGCTAGTGCATCAGCTTCTATATTACATGCTCGTTATACGTGCTCAATAAAGAAGCCTTTGAATGATGTAGCCATTCTAACTGATGCCTCGTGATATGGGACAAGGTTCTGATGCCGAACTTTATACGTTTCTCTGACCTGATTGACGATCAGTTTAGAGTCTCCGTAAACCTCAAGATATTCAATATCCAGCTGTTTAGCTAATTGGAGACAAATGAGCAAATCATTGTACTTTGCCACGTTGTTGAAGCATGATTCGTCCAGAGAATAAGATTTTTGAATGGTCAATCCATCATGTGATACTAGGACAATTCCGACTCCAGTGGCAATGGTGTCTTTGGGTTCGATTCTGGATGCTCCATCACAGAATAGATGCCAAGTAGGAAATTCTTTCGAGATCATATTAGATTCCAGAGTTTCATCAGGAATTTCATCATAGAGTTTAGACGTCTCCAGAATTGGATAAGCCGCGAAGAAGTCAGCTAAGGCTTGACCCTTAACAGACTTTTATGGGACATAGACCATATCATATTGTGCTAACAATATGGCCCATGTAGTAAGTCTGGAATTGAGTGTACTGGGCTTCTTCATCAAGACCCGGAGAGGGTTAACTCTGGAGAAAATATGAATAGTTTGACCTGTGATATAATGTCTGGTTTTCTGAACAGCAAACATCAAAGCTAGACACTCTTTTTCCACCGGACTGTATCGATGTTCAGCCCCAATCATTGTGCGGCTAAGATAATAGATAGCTTACATATGAATTTCTTTGTTCTTCTGAGCTAGTAAGGTACCCAATGAATGATCCGTTGCTCGAACATACATCAGGAACGGTATTCCTGAGACTGGAGGCACTAGAACAGAAGGGTTCATCAAGTACCGCTTTATATCTTCAAATGCTTGCTGGCATTCTTCAGTCTAAATAAAAGACACACCTTTCTTCATGAGTTGAGTGAACGGTCTACATTGTCCAGAGAGATTTGAGATGAATCTCCTGATATACGTAAGCCATTCCTGGAATCCTCGTAGCACTTTGAAGTTGTGTAGTGGATACCTCTCTTGAATGGCTTTAATTTTCTCAGGGTCAACGTGCATACCTTTAGAGGTAATAACGAATCCGAGAAATTTGCCACTAGAGACTCCCAGGAATGCCTTGGTGGGAATCATCTTGAGTTGATGTTGGCACATTAGATCGAAGATAGTTCTCAATTCTTGGATGTGGTCTTCCTTTAGACTACTTTTGTCAGCAATATCATCGATATAGCATTAAAATGTCTTTCGTAAATGATCACGAAAGATAGTACTCATAGCCAGCTGACAAGTTATATCAGCATTTTTAAGACCGAATGGCATGACAATGTAGCAATAGACTCCTAGAGGAGTACGAAAAGATATATGTTTCTCATCTTCTGGATATATCTTGATTTGATTGTATCCTGAGAATCCATCCATAAAAGACATTTGTTCGAATCCGCAAGTATTATCGATCATGACATCCGTGATCGGAAGAGGAAACTCATCCTTGGGACAAGCGTCGTTGAGATCTCTAAAGTCAATGAAGAGTCTGACCTTCCCCATTTTCTTAATAACTGGGACAACATTGGCGACCCAGTCGGGATGTTCTTCTCTAACAAAGCCACAAGCGATAAGTTTCCTAACTTCAGTCTCTATGGTATTCATCATGTCAGGTTTGAATCGACGTTGTTGTTGTTTAAGTGACCTTGCATTAGGCCGAATGTGGAGTCTATGGGTCGCGATATGAGGATCCAATCCTGGAATAACTTTATAACTCCAAGCAAAGACATCAATATATTCCTGGATAAGCTGAATTAGTTCTTGTTTATCTGCCTTTGGGAGGCTTTTGCTGATGAAGATTGGCCTAGGCGAACCTTCTTCTCCAACATCGACCTGAATTAATTAATCTTCTCTAGGTGATTCTCGTTGTTCGAAACTAAGTTCCTACTGAGTGTCCATCCTTTGTGCCCAAGGATCTACTTCAGGGGCTTCAACAACATCATCCTCTGAGAACTCGGTAGACACCATATTAGAAGATAGTGTCACTCGATGTACATGTCTGATGCTAATGTCAGAATCCTATGACATGGAATCAGAAGAATTAGATCGCTCTTCTTTGTCAGACTCGGAGTCTTCTAGAGTTGTAATCGGTGAAATATAACCTAACCCATGCTTCGTCTTACTGTAATATTGTAATGCCTTTTCTTTTGGAGCAGGGGTACGAATGGGAGTTCGTTTTCCTCTGTCGCCACTAAGACTAGTTTTAAAATTATAGCCCATATTTCAAATGATTTTTTTATTGTTGACTATAACGACGTAGTTGTAGTCTTCCATTATCGTCATTTTCATCCTTACTTTCGAGCATGGTCTCTTATTTTGTTCCTTTACTAAAAAGTATAGGAGTTTCACCCCTCTTTCTAAAGAAACTAGAAAAAAGGAATCTTGTGCTGGTTCAAGCGATACATTATTTTGGAGAGATTGAGCTGTCCCTATTATAAGTGGTTTATAATTATCTAGCATGTCCAAATAATATCGAGTATAGTAACAGACATCAGTATATTACAAAGGAAATACGACTTTATTGATCTGTACATCATCATTTACAATAGGACTTTTAGCTTTAGAAGGCTTAGTCAGATTGATAACTAGAGGAGAAGAATGAGGAGGAGGAGGTTTGTTACAACGAAGGTTGATAACAAGTGGCTCAGAAGAGGTGAGCTCCCTTTGTTCCATCTTTCCAGCAGGAGGCTGCTTTTTGTGAGAGGAAAGATGACTGGTTTGTTAGGGTTATATACTAAAAGCATCACTTTTGTAGTAACCTTATTTCCTTAAATTTTGAATGAGAATCATATGGGCAAATGTTTGCATATTGTATTTGTTGCAAGTGTTAATGCAAATGTCTGATATTCTATATTGTAGATAATATGGTGTGTGGTGTCATACAGAAGATCATATTATCAGTTTTCTATGGAGTATATAAATAGTTTACAACCTAGATGGACTTGGACAATCTATTGGAAAGGTTGTAGTGTAATCTGGTATTAGTCTATCTTGACTATAGGCTTACACTAGTACACTTTGTGTGTATTGAACAGGACCACTTGAGGTTGTTCTCTTTGTACTGACTACATAAGGGAACAAACACCTCTGTTATTATGGATGCTTGTACTCTTAATTTGGATATAATAACGGATATGTATATACAATGTGCATTACTTTGACTCATAAAAAGTGAGATTCATTATGGATCAACAATCTCTATGAATTGGGTAATAACATTGTATGTATGATGGGTTGTTGATTATAAATGGAATCCATGTCCCGATACATCGGGTTGATGATGTCCTCTTAAGGAGCTCATAAGGATTATCATGTAAACCCTGTAGGTGGATTATATCCGACATGATAAATAAAGTTGAGCGATACTACTTAAGGATAAAAGATGCCGAATCAATATAGTTGTCAGTAACTTAATTTGATCGACGGACATACGATATCTTAACATGGGGAGCCAAACGAGCATATAATAAAAGGAGCCTACAAACATAATTTGGGATTAGGGAGGTAGTGCAACAATAGCTCATTAGTGGACCGAGCTATTGTTAATGGGCCTAGATTGTGTGTTCGGGCTGAACACGGGATATCCAGATCCGTTAGGAGGCCTAACCCTAATTTCTCCTCATGGTCCCTGCCGTAGCCTATATATATCCTCTATTCTCTGGCCGCCAGATTAATGATTAGAAATCTAAAATTTTCTCTAAATTTGTGATTCACGTAAGGAGAGAAAGAGAGTGCTGCCAAGGAGAAGAAAAGGTTAGGAGATCGTCGCCCACACGACGTCCAACTCGAGAAAGAGAAAGAGAGTGCTGCCAAGGAGAAAAAAAGGTTGGGAGATCGTCGCCCACACGACGTCTAACTCGAGGAAAGAATACGTGCAGACGATCTTGGGGTCGTCCGCTCGAGATTGCTAGGAATTATTTGTCTCCTTTCCACCGCAAGAATAATTCGTGAACCCTAGTTTCCGCCTATGAAGGGTTAGAACACGTATTTGATCTGTTTAACTTTCTATCGATCAATACGCACACCAAAGGAAAGGTCCTGGGAATTCCCAGTTCCATCAATTGGTATCAGAGCCACTTTGGATCTACGTATTGATTGATATGTCCATGGTGTCCAATAAAACTTACGCTATGTAATAGTCGGTAGATGTAGATCTGTTCTAACTCGATTTTGCAGGCATCTTAGATCCAACTATTATGGTCCAATGCATGTTTTTGATTGTGTTATTTAAACCACGGACATGTCGTGGATGTTGTTGTTGCTGTGGATGTAATTAAAATCACGAGGGTTGATCGTGCTTATTAATTTAATTTTTCAATCTAGATTATGTGTGAACTCTTTCGGGAGGCATAGGATTGATGTAATTTTAATTATTTTTGATCAATCGTGATGGCGGTGGTGGCTGTTTCTGACGCCGGACGAGATGCTGGTTTTGAGCAATCCAGAGGCTGACAGATGATTTTCGATGAAGGAATCGACAGCCAAAACCTAAAAAAAAAATTGGGGCGCTGTCCCGATCCCTGCAACCTGACCGGGCAGGTCGAACCCCATATAGATCTGCGTAGCGCCAGATTTTGGATTCGGATAGTTGAGGACGGAGCAGCAAAGATGACCATAATAGTTGGATATTTTTTCTTATTTTTGTCATTTTGCTTTTTTCTAATTATGCATGTTTATTATTGTGTGGTTGTTTTTTTTGAAAAACCAAGCCTACATTAATAATGGACAACATGGACATAATATCAACTAGTAGAAAAACCCTCATTGTTAAATAACTAAGTGGGAGAGGATTTTTATTTAGTATAAATCATATGGTCTCCATTACTGGTTTGTAGGTGATGTAATTATACTTGCGTGTTGGCTTTAGTACTTTCCTCCATATCGGATGAGTATAATTATGGATCACTAGTACAAACTTCCTTAGGGATAATTGTAGAAAGTTACCTAGTATGTGTTCACTTCTCCATCTGAAGGAACTCATTACAAGGTAATGGACTTAGTATTAAGTAATGGTATACACTTAGATACAAATAATGGTATCCTCCCCATCGGAGTCACTGCTATTATTTGTATGACCAGAGCAAGACCAGCATATTAATTTTATTTGTCATAAAGTTATATTGACATGATAGTAAAATTAATAAGAAAAATCTACTTGAATAAAGTTGAATTTGTATACTTCCACACTATCTTGGCATGCTAAATTTATGGTGTTCAAGGTGTTGGTGAATTTTTTATTATTGTTTTGAGGGAATCAATATTTAGTTAATTCAAAAAGTTTTTTTTTGCCCTACATAATTTTATTTATGTGATTCTCAGGATTTCAAAAAAAATGGGTTCTTTCAGTCCACTTATGGTGATTCTTAAAGAAAACAAACTTACTGGACCTAATTATATTGATTGGAAACGTAATTTGGACATTGTTCTGACTGCTGAGGAGTACAAATATGTACTTGTTGAGGAATGCCCACCTAAGCCTGATGCTAACTCTGATGAAGAGGTCAAAGAGGCTTATAAGAAGTGGAAAAAGACAGATGAGATGGCGCGGTGTTACATTCTGGCATCTATGTCAAATGTACTGCAACATCAGCATCAGGCCATGGCCACAGCTTATGACATGATGTATAACCTCAAGGAACTCTTCGGACATCAGAGTAGAGCAGCTAGGCAGTTTGCTATAAAATGTTTGATGAATACAAAAATGGCTGAGGGCACACCAGTAAGGGATCATGTTCTCAAGATGATGGGTCATCTGAATGAGATGGAGATCCTTGGAGCTGAAATCGATGGGGAAACCCAGGTCGATATTATTCTCGGGATTATGCCTAAAAGTTTTGACAATTTCTGCCTTAATTATAACATGAACAAAAGGTTGTATAGTTTGGCAGAACTTGCAAAAGAGCTACAGGATGCTGAATCTCTCTTTAGGCATAGTGGTCATGTTTTTGTTTCTGAAAAGGCTTCTACTTCTAAGCCAAAAGGCGGTAAGAAGAAGAATAACATTCAGAAACAGGCAAACTTAGCAAAGAAGGGCATGGGACCTCAAGGCACGGTGAAAAAGCCGAAAGACAAATGTTTCAAGTGCAAAGGGTCAGGGCATTGGAAGACTGATTGTCCACTTCTCAAACAAGGGAACAAAGAAGGTATATCTCATTTACTAGTAGTTGAAACATGTTTAGCGGTGTTATCTACCGGCACCTGGTGTGTAGATACAGGAGCCACTAATCATGTTTGCAATACATTGTAGGGGTTCCAGGAAATCAGACGGCCCAGTGATGGAGAGATATGCGTGTTTATGTGTGATGCTACAAAAGTATCGGTCGTTGCATTAGGAGATGTTACTTTATCTTTTGGTAGAAATAAGTCTTTGACATTGAGAGATTGTCTTTATGCACCTTCACTTAGAAGGAATTTAGTTTCTGTTTCTATGTTAGTTAAGGATGGATATTCAGTTTATTTTAATGACAATATTGTTATTAGAAAGAATAAACATTTTATCTGTTCTGGTGCATTGGTTAATAATTTGTATGTCATTAATCCTATTTTGCCCACAATGCAACTTATAGAAATGAATAATATGTCATCTAACTTAAATAAGAGAAAAGAACCTTCTTGTATGAACCAAACATATCTTTGGCACTTACGATTGGAGCATATTAACCTAAGAAGGATTCAAAGACTGGTTAAAGATGGACATTTGAGTTCATTGGAAGTGGAGGCACTACCAGTCTGTGAATCCTGCTTGGAAGGTAAAATGACCAAAAGGCCTTTTACGGCAAAGGGGTATAGTGTTGACACAAAGTCACAGTCAACCAAATATCGATAACATTGACTAAATAATACTTGTAATAATTCAATACGACACACGACGTCCACATCAAGCTCAAGTCAGACGACAGCCCAGTCTTTGCAATTCAGTTATATATGAGTCTGTATTTTATACTTTTATTGAGTCTAGACTGTTGTAAACTGTGTCATGCTGAGCTCTTGAGACTTGACCAAAAGCCTACCCAAAAAATCTATAAACTCCACCATCCAAAAATAAGCCTACAGGTCCCTTAGAACCATTCTCTGCTCTGGAGACAGAGTTCGGGCCGAACTCTGCCTCCACACAGAGTTCGGGCCGAACTCTGTCCCCTAAAAATCAGCAACCTAAATTTTAGGGTTAGCTGGTTGCAAGTTGTCCAACGGCCAAATATTTGAAATTTCTACCCGATTCTGGCCGAATTCTACTAGCCACAAGCATCCTAAGTCTCGAGTGCTCAGCATCTCTCAGTTAGGAGTCTTGTGCAAGAGTTGAAGAAGTCACTTGGAAAATTCCAAGCAATCGCCACTGCGATCCTTTGTAAGAAGTTGACGTGCTCTTCTGAAGAAAAGGCACGGGTTGTAAACTACTATTTCACAAATAGTGGATTTAATCCTGAGCTAGAGTTCTCAGGCCTGGACTAGTCCTCCACGAGGGAAACCAGGTTAAAATCGGCTGTGTTTGCGTATGCTCTCTTTCTTCTCACTTTAAATTCCGTATTTACTCTGATTAGTTTTGTTTGTGATAGAGTTGAATTTTTAATTGGTTATTATCTCTATAAACTCTATTCACCCCCCTCTAGAGTTGCCATCTGTTCTTTAATTGGTATCAGAGCTCTGTTCTCTTTACAAGGATTTACATCCTAGAGCTGATCCATGGCAACCACACAATCCTTGATTTCCAATCATGGTGAAGGACAGTCCACTCATAGGCCTCCCCTATTTGATGGAACTAACTACACGTATTGGAAAACAATGATGAGTTTTTATCTCAAGTCTCTAGACTGTGACCTGTGGACTATCGTCACTGACGGTTACAAAAATCCTGCCAGGATAGTTGTAAACGGTGATCTCATTGAGAAATCATATGACAAATATTCTGACGAGGAGAAGAAACAGGCAAGTCTAGACGCGAGAGCTATTAATGCTTTATTCTGTGCTATAGACAGGAATGAGTTCAACAAGGTATCCACATGCACCACATCCCACGAAGTATGGAAGCTTCTAGAAGTGACGCATGAAGGAACCACCCAAGTCAAGGAATCAAAAATAAGCCGTCTCACTCAAGAATACGAGGCCTTCAAGATGAAGCCAAACGAGACGATCACACAAATGTTCACAAGATTCCTCGACATCATCAACCCCCTGTCCTCGCTTGGGAAGCAATATTCAAATCACGAGAAGATTCGCAAGCTACTTAGGGGGTTACCAAAAATTTGGAACCCTAAGGTGACAGCCATCATAGAAGGAAACGATCTCACAACCATGTCCATGGAAACCTTGATGGGAAAGCTAATGACTCATGAGCTTGACCTCAAGGACTTCGAAGAGCCTGCTCCTAAGGCTAAGGAGATCGCACTCAAAGCTCACCGACGGAGGGCTGAACCCGAAGAGACGGATGGCGACAACTTAGAAGATGATGATCAAGCCCTCATGGTTCACAACTTCAAGAAATTCCTTCGCTTCAACCGAAGAAAGAAGGAACCACAAGAAGATGAAAAAGAAGAGCCTACTTGCTACGGTTGTAAGAAGACGGAACATGTCCGAAAAGACTGTCCATTCTCAAAGAAAAGCAACCGCTATGAGAAGCCATACAAGAAGACCTCTTCAAAGAAATATGCCAACACAAGCATTTGGCATGAAAGCGATGCTAGTGACTCCGAGGAAGAAAAGAACTCTCCTCAAGATACG
Organism: Iris pallida; assembly: GCA_029216955.1. NCBI lineage: Eukaryota > Viridiplantae > Streptophyta > Magnoliopsida > Asparagales > Iridaceae > Iris > Iris pallida. Next base: position 5,265,767 of record JANAVB010036619.1, read on the forward strand.
GCTAATGTTTGCCTAATGGCAATATCCGACAAGGTATCTAACGAAACTCTTGACGACTTCACTTTTGATGAACTTGGCGATGCTTTCACTGATTTACTTAGTGACCATAAAAAGGTCATTGGTAAATACAAACAAGCCAAGGACAAAATCAAAAGTCATGAAGTTGAAATACAAAGACTTTCTCTTTTACTTGATAATATTAGAGACACTGCACCTACGGATGTCACTGATGAGGTATCTAAGCTTAAAATAAGCTTACATGATGCCGAGGCACGTATTGAGCAACAAACACAAGAAATCACAACACTCAACACGGAGCTTGCAGAAGAAAAGAATAGACACAAGATTACTATTACTAAGTTGCATGGTTTGAATGCTAAGATTACTGAATTGCAAGCTGTCTCTAAGAAACTAGAGACTAAATTGGAAAAACAGGTTGCTCAACCTCAAACCCAATCACATGAGACACACACAAAGCATGACACTACTCATACTAGTCAACTACGTCATACTCATGCTGCTCACAATCATGCTTACATGTACACACACTTTTACAAACCTTATGCACGTAGAAATAATCATCATATGTCACATAAACATCATGCTACACACAGTCATCATCATGTTGCACAAAGACACAATCAACATCACTCCACATATAGACAATCTCATCATGCCATGCCATATAGACAATCTCATCATGCCATGCCATATAGACAATCTCATCATGCCATGCCATATAGACAACATCATCATGCCATGCCATATCAACAATATCACCATGCCTCTCCACATAGTCATCATCACCATGCTGAATCTATATATCATCAATATTCTTATAGACATCATCAGCATGCTCCAAATGTGAATAGAAATGCTACATGCACTTATTGTGGTCTACATGGACACATATCACCACAATATAGAATCAGAAGATTAGTAGATAAAAAGATATATGCATGGTTTTCAAAAGCTAACTCTTCAGGACCCTCAAGAACTTGGGTACCAAAGGTCACATCTACTCTTGATGTAGGTGGACCTTCCCTCCTCAACTAAGAGTAAGTGGATTCTCGATAGTGGATGCTCGCGGCATATGACGGGAGACGCACATCTTTTCGCATCACTATCGATGAAGAGAGAAGGATATGTATCCTTCGAAAATAACCTAAAAGGGTATATTATAGGAATTCGTATTATTGGCTATCCTCCCTCTCCCGTAATAAAGGATGTCTGCCTAGTGACCGAGTTAAAGCATAACTTGCTCAGCATCAGTCATCTTGCTGACCATGGTTATGACATTAACTTTGGACAAAACAAATGCCTTATATATGATAGGTCAACATGAGACATTGCTTTTGAAGGGGTAAGAGAGGACAATATTTATATTTTCTATTTGTCTATAGATACTAACAATGCAGGTAGATGCCTATATGCTCACCAAGATGAACGGTTACTATGGCACCAGCGTCTTGGTCATGCCAACATGGATACTATATCCAGGCTATCAACCAAGAAGCTAGTTAGAGGCTTGCCCGACATCACATTCAAAAAGGACACCGTATGTGCCGAATGTGGGTTGAATAAGGCAACCAAATCATCTTTCCATTCCATAAACTCTGTAAGCACTACTAGACCCCTGCAACTACTTCATATGGATTTATTTGGTCCTAGTAGAGTAGCCAGTCTTGGTGGAAAACTCTATGCATTTGTTATTGTTGATGATTTTTCAAGATTTACTTGGGTTTTCTTTCTTACTTATAAAAGTGATGCTATTTCAGTTTTTAAGATTTTTGTCAAGAAAGTTCAAAACGAAAAAGGCTACATGATCACTCGAATCCGAAGTGATCATGGAGACGAATTCGAAAATTCTGATTTTGAAAAGTTTTGTGATTCCAATGGTTTTGATCATGAGTTTTCTTGTCCTAGAACTCCCCAACAAAATGGTGTTGTGGAGCGGAAGAATAGGACTCTTGGCGATATGGCTAGAGTCATGTTGAATAAGTTTTCACTTCCGAAATACTTTTGGGCTGAAGCTGTCAGTACAGCATGCCACATTTAAATAGGGTACTTATTCGTCCTATTACGAAAAAGACACCCTATGAGCTTTGGTTTGGGAGAACCCCAAATGTTTCTTATTTTAGAGTTTTTGGCTGTAGATATTTTATCCTTAACACCAAAGACAACTTAGGCAAATTTGATGCCAAAGCTGACGATGGTATTTTCCTTGGCTATGCTGCCAAGAGTAAGGGATATAGAGTTTTTAACAAACGCTCTTTAATGGTGGAAGAGTCTACAAATGTGACTTTTGATGAAGATAACAGTGCAGCAGCTACTCTTGATGATGATGTTGAGCCATCAACGTCTACTCCAATGAACACCACAACCGAAACAAATTCTCTGGAAAGCTTGCCTAAGAAATTCTCTTTCAAGCCTTCTCATCCAGAAAATTTGGTAATCGGTGAGGTTTCACGAGGAGTAACTACTAGATCATCATTAAGAGACTCTATTGCTAGCACTGCCTTTATTTCACAAATTGAGCCAAAAAACATTTCAGAAGCTTTCAATGATGAATTTTGGATTTCTGCTATGCAAGAGGAACTCAACCAATTTGAGAGGAGCCAAGTATGGGAACTCGTTCCTAGACTGGCTAATCACTCAATTATTGGTACTAAATGGGTTTTTAGAAACAAAGTGAATGAAGATGGTTCAGTCACACGCAACAAAGCTCGTCTAGTAGCCCAAGGATACAACCAAGAGGAAGGTATCGACTACGATGAGACATATGCTCCTGTTGCTAGATTAGAATCCATTCGGATGCTTTGTGCATTTGCAAATTTTCAAAATTTCAAATTATTTCAAATGGATGTTAAAAGTGCTTTCTTGAATGGTTTTATTAAGGAGGAAGTTTATGTAAAACAACCCCCTGGCTTTGAAAATCACAAATTTCCTGACCACATGTTCAAGTTAAAGAAAGCGCTATACGGCCTCAAACAAGCCCCCAGAGCTTGGTATGAACGGCTTAGCAACTTCTTACTTGAGAAAGGTTTTTTAAAAGGAAAAATTGATACTACACTTTTCATAAAGTCTTTGAAGGACACTATTCTTTTAGTTCAAATATATGTAGATGATATTATTTTTGGTTCTAATAATAAAACCCTTTGTCAAGATTTTGCCAAGTGTATGCAGACCGAGTTTGAGATGAGCATGATGGGAGAGCTCAACTACTTTCTTGGGCTGCAAGTCAAACAAATGTCAAATAGAACCTTCATCTGTCAGTCGAAGTATACAAAGGACATGCTGAAGAAATTCAACCTTGATAACGTCAAACCAATCAGCACTCCTATGGCTACTTCAACCAAGCTTGAACCAGATGACAGCGGCAAACCCGTAGATCAACGTAAGTATCGAGGTATGATAGGCAGTCTACTCTATCTTACTGCTAGTCGTCCTGATATAATGTTTAGCATTTGCCTGTGTGCTAGATATCAAGCAAATCCTAAGGAATCACACATGACCGCAGTTAAGCGTATCTTTAGATACCTTAAAGGTACAATTACAGTGGGCCTATGGTATCCCAAGTCAACATCATTTGACCTCATTGGTTACTCTGATGCTGATTTTGCGGGATGCAAGGTCGACCGTAAAAGTACGAGCGGTACGTGTCATTTATTAGGAAAGGCTTTAGTCTCTTGGTTTAGCAAAAAGCAGAATTCTGTCGCACTATCCACAACAGAAGCTGAATACATAGCAGTTGGGCGTTGTTGTGCACAAATTCTGTGGATGAAGCAAACCCTTGAAGACTATAATTTATCTTTCATGCATATTCCTATCTTTTGTGACAACACTAGTGCTATAAACTTGACTAAGAACCCTATTTGTCACTCACGCACAAAGCACATTAAAATTTGACACCACTTTTTGCGTGATCATCAGCAAAATGGCACGATTACCTTAGAATTTATTGACACTGATCATCAGTTAGCTGATTTCTTCACAAAGCCATTATCCGAAGAGCGCTTCAATTTCCTTTGTCGTGAACTTAGAATTTTAGATGAAGCCGTCATAAATTAAAATACACCTGCGTAAATATCGATTATATTATGATTCTCTTATGATGAACTTGCTATGAGTACAAGCCGAAAGGGCCCTTCTGACAACAAGGCGTAAAAGCCTAAGCGACACGGTGCACTAGTCCTCAGGACTACCGCTAGCTGGGATCCGGCCCCTGCAGCTAACTCATGGCAAATTCAAAATATTGAATTATGATATAACTCCTTGTTTATTATACGGTACATTTTGATTTATCACCTGCTGACATGCTATTTTCTAATTTTATATTGCTATCCATCTACTTCTACTATCTGGTTTATTGTATCTCTTAATCATTTATCTTTATAACCTATATTGGTTTCCCATACTTAACCAATATTTCATCCATTCAGCCGAATTTCAGTTCTGGGACAAGGACCCAGAATTCGGGCCAAACTCTGCCCTTACCAGAGTTCGGGCCGAGTTCGGCCTTCCTGTTCCAGAATCGGGGACAGGTTCCAGCCGTTGATCACAACTTGATCCAGTGGTCCTGATTCACTCCGACCAAGAGAAACCCTTCCCTTATATTCGGATTCTCTTCCCCCTCCTTCTTTCTTACCACCTTTTCCTCTTCTCCTCCACTATTCTCTCAAAACCCTAACCCTAATTTCTTCTCTATAGTGCTCCATTCTTTCCCAAACTCAAGGAGAAGGGCTATTTTCCAATTCTCTTTCACTGTTCATCATTTATTTGAGGTATAACTTACTCTTCTTCTCTATTTCAATTTTCTCTACTTTGTGCTATGGCTCCTCGCTTGTTCAACCATGGGAAGAGAATTCGGACCGAGGGAGCGTCCTCGTCGAATCCTCCTCCTCCCGTTGAGCAACCCGTTGAACAACAACAACCACCTCATCCATTGTTCAACCCTTCACGTCCACGTGATCCAAACACCTACGATAAATGACTTTTTATATCACTAGACTCATCCAATGAATGGTTTAGTGATTTTTGGACACGTCCGGTGTTTGCAGGACACCCCATTAACTTCATAATTTTCTCTCAATATGATGCACTCTTTAATGACCTCTGTCTTGATGAACTTATAACTTCTAATTTGGTCATATATCGTAGCGCCATACAAATGTTTTACTGCAGCTTGACTCATGATGATACTCACATCTATTCACATGTTGCGGGTATTGATATCTCATTTGATGATTTTGACTCTGGGTCCTCAAGAGCCCAATTCTTGGGAAAAGCTTGTTGAAGCTCGGTCGTTCCGATTTTCCGACGGGACTTCCCTTGAAAGCTTCAAGGACGACTTGTGTACTCTGAACATATGTCCTCGTAAGCTTATGGCTAAATATCTAAATCCATATTTCTATGAACTTCATCGGATCATCTTCAACACCATTCTACCCAAAGCGAGTTCTACCGATGAAATTACCTATTTTGAAATATCTGCTCTTTATCATCTTCACTTTGGTGTTCCTTTTAATCTTCCACGTACCATGATGGACTGGATGATTAACTGTAGGAAGAAACCACGAGCCTTGGTTTATCCCTTATATCTTCCTATGGTCCTTCGTGCATTCCATGTACCTCTTGATGATTGTCCTTTCTTGCCTGCTCCTGCCTTCCTATCTAAGGCACGACGACTTCAGGCAGTCGTAGCCTCTCCTGCCACTTCTTAGCATTTCGATGATGAGGAGCCCGACGCCCCTCTACTTGGACAGGATGTGCCATCTCCTCCTGCTACACTTGACTCCATCCAGACCATGCTTCGAGATCGCTTTACCTTAGAGGACGATCGCTGGACTCAGATGGACTACCGTACTACCCTGCAGATGAGTGCCTTCAGCAACTTGCTGTACGATATTCGGTATTCCATGTCTCGTCATCCTTCTATGCCCATTCCCGTGGAGCAGGATCCCGGTCGTGAGGGATATCGCATTGACGATCCCTGGGTCATGCGCTACTTGGATCCGGATGCTGCTATTGTGGACCCCAGCCGTTCCTTCACTGATCCTTCCGATACCGCTGGGCCTTCTCGTGCTCCATGATGGAGATGGCTTCTACCAGATGATGCTGCTGCTAATCATAGTTTATGTTTTATGCATTCCAGTTTTTCAGTTTTTTAGTTGGATTTATGTACTTAGTTTGTCATAAACTCTTTATGTTTTAGTGGTGAGTGATGACTCTGATGATTATCGTAGTTCTATCACTCTATGCTCGTTATGTTTGTTAATATGCAGTTTCTTCTCTTTTGGTGTGTTTGTCCATTATTACTTGCTTATATTGCTAAATGCCAAAAGGGGGGAGATATGTATATTGTATATTGTATTCATTTTTTTTGTATATATGTGCTTTTGGTGCTTTTTGGGAGATGTTCCTTATCAGGCCAACAGGTTCAACGTATTGTTTACGGGGGAGCTATCTTATTTAGCTCGGCACCGATTATGGGGGAGCTATGCTTTTGTCATTGACTGTATCCAGGTATGAATATTGAATATACAATTATTATTTTGTCAATTATCAATATGGGGGAGATTGTTGACACAAAGTCACAGTCAACCAAATATCGATAACATTGACTAAATAATACTTCTAATAATTCAATACGACACACGACGTCCACATCAAGCTCAAGTCAGACGACAGCCCAGTCTTTGCAATTCAGTTATATATGAGTCTGTATTTTATACTTTTATTGAGTCTAGACTGTTGTAAACTGTGTCATGCTGAGCTCTTGAGACTTGACCAAAAACCTGCCCAAAAAATCTATAAACTCCACCATCCAGAAATAAGCCCACAGGTCCCTTAGAACTATTCTGTGCTCTGGAGACAGAGTTCGGGCCGAACTCTGCCTCCACACAGAGTTCGGGCCGAACTCTGCCTCCACACAGAGTTCGGGCCGAACTCTGTCCCCTAAAAACCAGCAACCTAAATTTTAGGGTTAGCTGGTTGCAAGTTGTCCAACGGCCAAATATTTGAAATTTTTACCCGAATTCTGGCCGAATTTTGCCTCCAAAAACCCTATAAAAAGGCCAAGAATTCTCTCATTTCAAACCATCCAATCTTCTCTTCTCTTCTCTCTTGAAGCTCAACTAAGCCGTACCCTTCCCGTCTACTAGCCACAAGCATCCTAAGTCTCGAGTGCTCAGCATCTCTCAGTTAGGAGTCTTGTGCAAGAGTTGAAGAAGTCACTTGGAAAATTCCAAGCAATCGCCACTGCGATCCTTTGTTAGAAGTTGACGTGCTCTTCTGAAGAAAAGACACGGGTTGTAAACTACTATTTCACAAATAGTGGATTTAATCCTGAGCTAGAGTTCTCAGGCCTGGACTAGTCCTCCACGAGGAAAACCAGGTTAAAATCGGCTGTGTTTGCATATGCTCTCTTTCTTCTCACTTTAAATTCCGCATTTACTCTGATTAGTTTTGTTTGTGATAGAGTTGAATTTTTAATTGGTTATTATCTCTATAAACTCTATTCACCCCCCTCTAGAGTTGCCATCTGTTCTTCATATAGGGCCAAAGATGTGTTGGAATTAGTTCATTCTGATTTGTGTGGACCCATGACTATCCAAGATAGAGGTGGTTTTGAATATTTTGTCACATTTATTGACGATTATTCAAGGTATGGATACATTTATTTGATGCGCCGTAAGTCTGAGTGCTTTGAGAAATTCAAATAGTACAAGGCTGAAACGGAGAAACGTCATGGAAAATGTATCAAGTCATTACGATCAGATCGTGGTGACGAGTACCTCTTTGGAGAGTTTAGGGATTATTTATCAGAGGCTGGGATTGCATCCCAATTGACTGCACCTGGAACGCCCCAACAGAATGGTGTAGCCGAAAGAAGGAATAGAACTCTTATGGAGATGGTTAGATCAATGATGAGTTATTTGGATTTGCCAGATTCGTTTTGGGGATATGCCTTAGAGACTGCAGCTTATATTTTGAACTTGGTTCCTTCTAAGTCAGTACCTCTTACTCCCACAGAGCTGTGGATTGGGCGTGAGCCTAGTCTGAAACATGTTCGCATTTGGGGTAGTCTAGCACATGTGCTGAATGGGAAAGCAGATAAGTTGGAATCTCGTACAGAAGTACGCTTGTTTGTAGGCTATCCAAGAGGAACGAAAGGAGGTTTATTTTATAGTCCTAAGGATCAGAAGGTCATTGTTAGCACCAATGCCCGATTCTTAGAGGAAGACTATGTGATGAACCATAAACCCATAAGTAGAGTTGTTCTAGAAGAACTGAGACGTGAGACACCAAGTACTTCTGTACCAACAGTACAAGAGGATGAACCACAAATAACTGCACAACGTGTCACAAATGTTACACCACAACCGATAGTGCCTCGTCGTAGTGGGAGGGTTGTGATACAACCTGATAGATATATGTTCTTGGGAGAGTCGTCAGACTTCGTCCCTGAGGAACAAGATTATGATCCCTGTACCTACAATGAAGCACTCCAAGATAAAGATACAGAGTCTTGGCAAAAAGCAATGATATCTGAAATAGAATCTATGGATTCTAATCAGGTCTGGGAGCTTGTAGAACCACCCGTTGGTGTAAAAGCCATTGGATGCAAGTGGGTCTATAAGAGAAAAAGAGGATCAGACGGTAAGGTTGAAACATTTAAAGCTCGGCTTGTAGCAAAAGGTTTTACTCAAAGAGAGGGTATCGATTATGAGGAAACCTTTTCTCCTGTAGCCATGCTTAAGTCTATTCAGATTCTTTTATCTGTTGCAGCTCATCTCGATTATGAGATTTGGCAAATGGATGTCAAGACAGCTTTCCTTAATAGAAGTCTTGAGGAAGACATCTATATGAAGCAACCAGACAGGTTCATTGAAAAGGGCCAGGAGCATCTTGTTTGTAAGCTCAAAAAGTCCATTTATGGACTTAAGCAAGCTTCCAGATCTTGGAACATCTATTTTGATCAGGTGATAAAATCCTATGGATTTGATCAATGTCAGGATGAATCATGTGTATACAGAAAGTGTGACGAAAACGTGGTGGTGTTTCTAGTACTTTATGTGGATGACATCTTGCTCATTGGAAACAATGTTAAGGTATTATCTGATATAAGGGTATGGTTATCCAAACAGTTTGATATGAAGGACTTGGGAGAAGTAGGTCACATCCTTGGGATCAAAGTTCTATGAGATTGCAAGAAAAGGATGTTGGGCTTATCCCAAGCTTCCTATATCGATACTGTACTAACTCGTTTTAGTATGCAAAATTCTAAGAAAGGTTTCTTACCTTTTAGACATGGAATTGCTCTATCAAAGGAGCAGTGTCCGAGGACACCTAAAGAGATAGAGAACATGAAGGCAGTTCCTTATGCTTCAGCAGTAGGAAGCTTAATGTATGCAATACTATATACGAGACCAGATATCTGCTTTGTCGTAGGCATGGTCAGCAGATATCAGTCTAACCCAGGACAAGAGCACTGGACTGTCGTAAAGCATATTTTGAAGTACCTGAAAAGGACTAAAGAGTATATGCTAGTTTACCAGGCAGATAGTTTAGTTCCCTTGGGGTATACAGACTCAAATTTTCAGTCAGATAGGGATTCCAGGAAATCTACCTCAGGTTATGTGTTTACTTTGGGAGGTGGAGCCATTGTGTGGTGGAGTATCAAGCAAAAATGTATTGCTGATTCCACCATGGAAGCCGAGTATGTGGCAGCCTCTGAGGCAGCCAAAGAAGCGGTTTGGCTCAGAAACTTTCTATTGGACTTGGATGTGGTACCTAGTTTGCCTAAGTCTATTACACTTTATTGTGATAATAGTGGTGCAGTTGCAAACTCGAAGGAACCACGAGCCTATAAAACAGGCAAACACATTTAGCACAAGTACCACCTGATACGAGATTTCGTAAAGAAAGGAAAAGTTGCTGTGATCAAGATAGCATCAGCCGACAACCTAGCTGATCCTTTTACAAAGAGCTTACCAACTAAGGCTTTTGACAGTCATGTTGAGGGAATGGGAGTCAGATGTGTAGCAGCATGGCTTTAAGTATAAGTGGGAGATTTGTAACAGTATACTGAAAAGCAATGCTTTGAGTATAAGTGGGAGATTGTTAGGGTTATATACTAAAAGCATCACTTTTGTAGTAACCCTATTTCCTTAAATTTTGAATGAGAATCATATGGGCAAATGTTTGCATATTGTATTTGTTGCAAGTGTTAATGCAAATGTCTGATATTCTATATTGTAGATAATATGGTGTGTGGTGTCACACAGAAGATCATATTATCAGTTTCCTATGGAGTATATAAATAGTTCACAACCTAGATGGACTTGGACAATCTATTGGAAAGGTTGTAGTGTAATCTGGTATTAGTCTATCTTGACTATAGGCTTATACTAGTACACTTTGTGTGTATTGAACAGGACCACTTGAGGTTGTTCTCTTTGTACTGACTACATAAGAGAACAAACACCTCTGTTATTATGGATGCTTGTACTCTTAATCCGGATATAATAACGGACATGTATATGCAATGTGCATTACTTTGACTCATAAAAGAGTGAGATTCATTGTGGATCAACAACCTCTATGAATTGGGTAATAACATTGTATGTATGATGGGCTGTTGATTATAAATGGAATCCATGTCCCGATACATCGGGTTGATGATGTCCTCTTAAGGAGCTCATAAGGATTGTCATGTAAACCCTGCAGGTGGATTATATCCGACATGACAAATAAAGTTGAGCGGTACTACTTAAGGATAAAAGATATCGAATCAATATAGTTGTCAGTAACTTAATTTGATCGACGGACATACGATATCTTAACAAGGGGAGCCAAACGAGCATATAATAAAAGGAGCCCACAAACATAATTTGGGATTAGGGAGGTAGTACAACAATAGCTCATTAGTGGACCGAGCTATTGTTAATTGTCCTGGATTGTGTGTTCGGGATGAACACGGGATATCCAGATCCGTTAGGAGGCCTAACCCTAATTTCTCCTCATGGTCCCTGCCGTAGCCTATATATATCTTCTATTCTCTGGCCGCCAGATTAATGATTAGAAATTTGAAATTTTCTCTAAATTCGTGATTCACGTAAGGAGAGAAAGAGAGTACTGCCAAGGAGAAGAAAAGGTTGGGAGATCGTCGCCCACACGACGTCCAACTCGAGGAAGGAATACGTGCAGAAGATCTTGGGATCGTCCGCTCGAGATTGCCAGGAATTACTTGTCTCCTTTCCGCCGCAGGTATAATTCGTGAACCCTAGTTTCCGCCTATGAAGGGTTAGAACACGTATTTGATCTGTTTAACTTTCTATCGATCAATACGCACACCAAAGGAAGGGTCCTGGGAATCCCCAGTTCCATCATGGTTAATGTCTGTGAAGACTGAGGACGAAAAGTACGTCCTTTAACTGGAATCACGAGGACATCATTTAGGATATCTCTATGATCTTCATCAGTGTCCAGGGCCAGCACCACATTCATAAATTCTTTCTTATACATCCAAGAATCATTACAGTACGCTTCGATGCCTCTGAAAGGGTTTAGATCTACCACTTCCTTCTAGTCTTCTCCATTAATATCTACATACTTAAAGCATTAGTGGAGAGTGGATGGTACAATGTTATGCTCATACAGAAATGGCCTTCCGAACAAAGCATTGTAGGAACCATGATTATCGATTACATAGAAGGTCACCTTTGTGCAAAGATTGCCGATTTGAAGTTTCAGGCGAATCTTTCCTAAGGGTTTGCTTCTGCCGGAATTAAATCCCAGGATTATCGTGATAGTTGCAGACAGATTGTGCATAGGGATCTTCAGAGCATCTAGTAGAGTCTTTGGTATGATACTGAGTGCAGACCCTGGGTCGATCAAGATGCGATTAACCTTCATAGTATTGACATATCATGTGAAATAGAGAGGACGATAATGACGATTGTCTTCTAATAGCATGTCATCCTACGAAAGGTGATGTTGGGCATCAGCTCTAATACGTTATGACAATGTAAACATGTGGCAGGTTCTTCTTCCAACTTTTTAAGAAGTGCCAGACAAGTATCAGCTTGTATCAGAGTGTCACTCAATGTTTCTCGAGTTTCCTTTGAGAGACGTAAGAGTTCAAAGATGGACAGTCTTACTGGAGTATTAGCCAATTGAGCCAATATATCAAAGTTATATGGCTTCTCCAGTCAAAGGATGGAGTCTTCTTCAATACCTTATTGAAGTGGACTGGCTGTTTTCCCTTGTCTACTGCTATCGATTTAGGAAGAGTCTGTTCCACTGAAGGTGATAAAGCAGACAGATCATTCACGGTAGGGGAAGAAGATGATGCTGGAATAGCCTCCGGAGTTGGAGCAGAGTCCTCTTGACCTTCTGAGTAATCCCGCAAGTAGAGTTTTCCAGACCTGGTACCGGCTAAAGCTTCTTCTTCGGAGACAGGTTCAAAGGAAACCATGTTACAATTCTTCGTATAAATTTTGATTTTAGAACATTTTTTCTGGGAGGATGAAGAGTTCATCCAAAAATGTAAGTCGACACGAGATTGGTTATGTGGAAGGCATAGAGAAAGGGGTACTGGAGATCCCTTTCCATTATTCAAGTCGAAGGACTTATGTAAGTCATATCCTATCTTTGTCATTTATTCACGAGTCTGTGGACTATACAGATGGAAAGCTGGTTGATATTTGGCTTTTGGCTTTGACAGTGTTGTCTCAGAATGGGAGGAAGGAGAAGAAGAATTTGCCGTCGAAATGAAGGCAGTAGTTAAGGGTGGAAGGCAATGTTTACCCAATAAAATCATATGACATGACTTGTACTTGGTTGCTTTCTTGGACTTTGTTGAGGAAGCTGGTGCTTCAAAGTACGACACAAGTCTAGATGGATCTACATGATTTCCCCTTTTTCAGAAGAAAGAGAAACCAGACCATCAGTTCGTACAGGTGGGAGATTTACAATCTCCATAGTAGTCCTCGGAATAGGGATGACACCATCCTGTATAAATTGAGTAGGAAAATCACTAAATTGTAGAGAGACGACGTTAGCCGTCACAATCTTTTTGTCCTGCTGGAGAGATTGCACCAGAATTGACCATCTCCTGGATCTTTCCTTTGAGCACATAGCATGCTCGAGTTAAATGTCTAATAAACATGTGGTAGACACAGTATTTAGAATTATCTGTCTTACCGACTTCCTCTGGCTGTTTCGCATCCGACAACTGAAGTTTATTTCTCTGGATTAGGCAATCGAAGATGCTCATGATATCATCCTCGTCGAAGGAATATTCCTCTTTCGGACGTGGTGCCCTTGGTGGTGGTACTGTTGGGGTAGGCGTTGGCTGACTTATGTTGACGGCCAGAGCTTCTTTGCCTTTGAGATTGATAGCCAAAGTCTCTTTGCCTTTGCAGCTGTTCTGGCGACCTCCGTTGCTGGTTGTTTGTTGCTCATCTTTATCGAGATTAGGCATTTTGATGCCTAACTGTTTGAATTTGTCAGCACTTTCCTCAGCTGCTCTGGCGCTTATTATGAAGGAAGGCCAATCTTGAAATTGCATAGAACCCCTCCACATACTAACTATAGATAACAAATTTGATTTGCATGTATCTATAGTTAATGCATCCGGAGTTTCCAAAGGTATTTTGAGTGCTTTACGACGGTAACGCTCAATAAAACGATCAACGGTTTCGTTGGGCCTTTGTTTCATCTTGATTAAAGGTGACATAGTCATGTCGTTTGTTCCTTCTTAGAAGCACTCCAAGAACATCTATTTCAGAACTGCAAAAGAAGTAATGCAACCGTATGACAGGCTGCGATACCAGTCGTAAGCTACTCCTTTCAAGCACCCAATAAAGACTCTTGTGAGGAGGGCATCATTTGATTGAAGCTGGTCGGTCATTATTTCGAAGTGATCGAGATACTAATTCCGAGACGTACTGCCATTAAACAACATTATAGTAGGAGGCTTATACTTGGGTGGAAACTGTACCTCTTTCCACTCAATAGGGTATGGTTGTTTGATACCAAGCTTCTACAGGCCGTCTTTTTGCTTGAAGGCTTCGAATTGAGAACGCAAGAGTTTCACAACCTCGTTAGTATCTTCTGACAGTTGTGGATTAGTAGATTGATTGGATGTGTTAGGAGGAGGGACTGCATGATAAGTACCACCCCAGCCCCAGACTTACTTGGAGTAACCTATACTGGTATGGAGGCGATATAAGAAGACTGTACCACCAAACTAACATTGACAGGAGCAGATGCTGATATAGGTTCTTGGGTTATATTCACAACCGGTGGATCCTTGTGTTGAGCCACAATTATGGTGTGCATGCTTGCCACCATTTTGGCCATTATTTTTAATTTGTCTTCTAGCATGGCGATTCGTTGCTCTTGGCTAGCGAAACTAGAAGCATCCTGATCTTCTGTGATGACGTACACAGTCACCTCTCTGGCTATTGAAGAAGAGATAGTCTGCTCAGAACACTTGCTGGCAGCGTCAAAATCATATAAAGAACTACCCCCAAGATAAGAGATGGAAAGATTTCTTTGACCGATTATAGCTCGACTCCTTGATCTGGTGTGTCGATAGACCCGATCAAATGTACGATGAGTACGAACCGGGGGTCTATGAGTACGGGTCTGAGGCAAAATCCATCTTGGGCTGCCCCTAGCATCTTGAGAGCAATCAGTCGTCATATTGACAGAGGCATATACTGATTCATCCTTTGAAGATACCTCGACAGTATGGGTCAAAGTAAGACGATTAAAGACTGACCGTTTTGGCTACTTTACAACAACATCTGATTGTAATCTCATGTAAGATGCAATGATGCACTATTGGTGGAGATGGGGATACGGCCTTCCGTTTTTGAGAAATTAGATCACGGAGGTCAATTTTCTTAGTAGAAGAAGAGGGAAGATGTGGCCTGTTCCTGGCCTTGTTGGTTCTTTGAAGGTATAAGGAAGCGCCTAATTCAACAGCATAAGTAAAGGGATTTTTAGCACTCATCTTTGGGCGCTTTGAAGTAGTAGGTGTCACCATTTGAACCAGATTCACATTGGCAGAGGGGAATTTTGGGCGCCCAGAACTTATAGGCGTCGTTGCTTGTTCAGCAATAGAGCGCATATTCTGGTTAAGTTGGGCTCGGCGCCTGTTAAGATGGGTGCACATATCAGTATCAACCATCATTTCAGTCTTTTGTTGTGCGTGCAATCTCTCAATGCGTCTGATATGGCACCTTTGAGCAGCAGTCTTTACTGAAAGATTCAGGGTTTGGCAAAATAGATGGAAAAGAATGGGAACCCAGAAGTGTGAGCCTATCTCTCTGTGGTGCATCTCCCATAGAAGAACTAGGGATAGCAGATTTGAGAGAATGGGCACCCTCAAGCGGGTGCCTATCTCTAGTTTATGCACCACATATTTTGGGAATCACTGTAGAGGAAGATTTGAGAGAATGGGCGCCCTCAAGCGAGCACATATCTTTAGATAATGCACCCACAGATTTGGGTATCGCTGCAGAGGCAAATTTGAGGGAATGGGCACCCTCAAGCGGGCGTCTATCTCCAGATGATGTGCCCATAGATTTGGGCATCACAGTAGAGGTGGGATCAGTGGTCTTGAGAGAATGGACGCCCTCAAGTGGGTGCCTATCTCCTTGTAGCGCACCAGCAGACTTCGGCACCCATTCAAGGGGCCTCTTCAGAGAGTGATTCTGCACTTGTGCAGTACGCCTAGCTTTGGTCACAGTTGCTTTATGCACCCTGTTTGCAGAAACAGGGGCGCGCTTAGCACCAGGAGCACTTAGCATCTTTTCGAACGCTATTTGGTCGACTTTAACGACCAACATTCCTTTCTTAGTGTCAATCGATGATGAATCGCCATGAATTGTCACCTTCTCGTTGGAGGAGAAGGTCGTCCCCAGCAGAGTTGCCATTTTGTTTGCAAAAACAAAAAGTTTTATTACAAACTTTAAAGAATCGTACACGAGTATAATAACTTTTAGGAAAGTATAACTGTAGGAGTCCGGTCTGAATGACGACCGCTTTGTCCCTTTTACGAGGTGATTGTGGATGGAAGTAAGCTTGTCACTGTGTCTCGGAGCTTCTATTGACGAAGAATCTTCTGTATGGCTCTACAGTGTAGAAGTATCGACAGAACTTCGACTTCGATTAACGGTTGAAGAACTTGCTCTTGAGGATTGATGATTACAGACAATGGAAGTGTGATGAGTGCTCGAACTATACTCCTCCTCTCTGTATCTGTACGTTGGGGGAAGGGAACTCTATTTATAGAGTCAGGGAGTAACTAACTGACAGTTATTCAAAGTAGGCGCCCTCTGCAGAAGGGCGCCTAAACCACTGTACGCCACTTTTAAGCAGATGTGCCTATTGATATGTGGCGCCTATGCGGAATAGGCGCGTGGTCGTAGCCAAATAATGGGCACGTTCTTCAGGAAATTCGGAGTAGTGCACCACGTTCAGCTTGTATGGCATCTTATCAAGCCACATGGATTTGCAAACATCATTAGAAAAATAGGTGCCCAAGAGAGCATAGCACCTTAGAGAAGTAGGCGCCTAAGAGAGAAGCGCCTAGGGGAGCTAGGCGCCTAAGAGAATAGGGAGCCTAGGAGAATAGAGCTTCTAAGAAACAATAGGCACCTAAGAGAGTTAGGCGCCTAAGAGTCAATGGGCACCTAAGAGTGTTAGGCGCCTAAGAGAGAGATATTTGGGCGCCTACAAATAGTTCAGAAAAAACATATGTCCAAAGAATGAGCAAACAAAGATCATTAAGACCAATAAAGCTAATTAATAGCTAAAGAGAGTAAGAGACAAAAGCTTTCATAGTGCACCATAGTAAAATACAAAGAAATAGACTAGAAAGTGTGCACTAATTAAGGAGGTAAAATTAACAAGCAAGGTAAAACACAAAATCATGTGATCCCTAAAAGAACTTCCATAAATAGTCATGAGCAAGATACTAATAAACATTTTCTCTCAACATCCTCACTTGAAGAAGTAAAACAAATAAATATCAGAAGTTAGAAATCATTAATATATATATATATATATATATATATATATATATATATATATATATATATATATATATATATATATATATATATCAAATAGGCATACATGAAAAGATCAAAAATCAATTAAAAGGCATGTATCCATAAAGTCAACCAAAGCCAAGAAGATATCATCAATAGAAGACTTTAAGGAAGAAGCTAATTGATTCAAGAAGAGATGCACAAATTTGGTCAAGGAATCAATAGCTAAAGTATGGGATAAGCACAAGTTTGAAGGAAGAAAGTATAATTAAATATTCTTCAAAACAATATAAAACTGGAGCTTAACTCATATGCCCACAAAAAGTTATTTATACAAAAAGTTTTTTATACAAAAAATATATATATAAGAAATACATGATCTACATGTAAATGAATATTTAATGAATATAGTCATGTATCCTTAATGAATGTTTGAAAAACTATCACAAATTCAAAAACACGTATAAATAGGCTTTATTAGGCAAATACATAATTGATTCTTAAGAGGTTTAATCAAACATAAAAATCAATAATGAATATATTATGTAAGCACAAGACTAAAATGGAAGTATAAGAAGCTTGTGCTAAACACATATATTCACAAATACCGATTAAGATAAATATGACATATTAAATACAAATCAGCAAGAAGTAACTATCTCAAAACTTTTAAAGACGGAGAGTTAAAATTAACTCAAATCAAAACCAAGGTCCTATGGACTAGAGTGATATGCATGCTTTATAAATAAAGGTTAAGAATAACGAGCATGCATATATAAATGTGTCACACTTAATAGAAAATGAGTGATAAACTACATAGTGTGAACTAATCATTTAAGCTAAGTAACTAGTCATGCTAGATAAAATAAATAATAAAAAAAATAACTAAGCATGCTAGTATTATATCTCACATTGATTTATATAAAAAGCAACTGAAGGATATCAATGTGAGCTAGCAGTAAGACATCGAGAGAAACATGCTAGATTCTATAAATATAAACCATTTAAGGAGAATCATTTAGCATGTTACCAAACTGGCTCTAGTGGCCACACTTGTGTTGGTGCGATTGCTTGGAAGATGACCTTTGAGCTTTGCAACCACCAATACGCTCCTCGGTGCTATGTTCCGATACAAGTACCTCCACCTATAACATTAGGTGAAGACTTTGGTATCCAAATAAACTTGGGTCCATATTTGTTAGCTTTAGGGACCCATATACTATTTACTCTAGCATTAGTAGAAAAACTCCTACGAATAGGACAAGTTACACTCATGTGTCCAATGCGAGAGCAATAGAAGCACCTAATACTAGTGTGTGCACATGTATCAGAATGAGCATGATTATAAACATGTGACATACTAGAATAATGAATATCTCTAGAGTGAGAATGCATGAATTTGGTCGTAAGAATATCATGTTCTAATAGTAAATCATTATGCAAACGAGTAAGAGAATCAAATTTAGCATTTAAAACATAATTCTCCTTTTCAAATAAAGCAATTCTAGAAATAAAATTATCATTTTGTTTCTTTAAAGAGTCAATAGAAGAATCATGCAAATGATTTAGCTCATGTTTTTGTCTCTTAAGATCTTCTATTGATGAGGAAAGAGATTTGATTTTCAAAATTAAAGAATCATTTAAACTCTTTAAAGAAACACAAGATGAGTTTTGAGAGTCAAGTCTAGATAATAAATAATTGTTTTCATTTCTCAACAACTCATTAGATTCTTCTAAATGAATGACCTTTTCTGAAAGTTCTTCATTTATAGAATAAAAGTTCTCAAGAATCTCTAAGGATTGTTTAGCCATAACTTTCCACTTAGAGCATTTCTTGCATTTAGAAGAAACATGATTGTCCATGCTACTAGAAGTAAAACCATCTTTATCTGAGGAGAAGGAATACGATGCCATATACAAATAAACAAGGATCTACTCTAAGGATGTTAAGCCTAACAATAATGTCCTTGCTTTGATACCAATTGAAATACGTGTAGGCAACTCTAGAGGGGGGTGAATAGAGTTTGTGTTGATAATAACCAAATAAAAATTAACTCTTTCACCAACAGAATAATTAATCAGAGTATTAATGCAAAAATAAAAAAGATCAGAAAAGTATACGCAAACACAACAGTTTTAACCTGGTTTTCCTCGTGGAGGACTAGTCCAGGACTGCGAACTCCTGTTCAGGATTGAAATCTACTATTTGTGAAATAGCGTACACCACGTGCCTTTAGTCCGAAGAGCACACAAACTTTTTTACAAAACACGAGCTTTTAGATCGAAGCGCTCGAACACTTGAACTTCGCGGAAAGCAAAACTTGTAATTTTCCAAGTGACTTTTCTTTTACTCTTGCACACAACTTCTGGCTGATATCGCACTGAACACCTTGGGCTAAGGAGAGTTGTGGCTTAGGAGATATTGAAGAATGAGGCTTGGAGTAGTAGAGCTTAGAAGGCTTGAATATTTAAAGGTAAGAGATGATTTAAAATAAAAAAATTCAAGCTTTATTTATACTACTCTGGGAGGCAAAGTTTGGCCCGAATTCTATCCCGAGAATTCAAATTTTGAATATTGGACAACTTGTGTCAAGCATGCCCTAAAAATTAGGGTGGTAAAAATCAGAGGGCAGAATTCGGCCCGAACTCTGTCTCCCTTGGGACAGAAGTTCTCAACAGGCTATGGTGGTTTGGTTTGGTTCAAGAATTGCTCTATTTGTATGGTAGAGCTTGGAGAGATATATCTAGGGGTGAGATGACATAGTGCGAGTTAACGTACACGTTCTCCTAGACTTAATAAATTAAAGATTACAGACTTGGAAGAAATAGGAAAACCAAGAGCCCTTTGATGATGCCTTTCTTCTGATATTTGAACAGACCTAAAGACGTCTTTTTCATTGACATCAGTCATCCAAAGATAAACAGATCTGTAAATCCGAATACCTTGTATGACAACGGAACCTCCGATACAAGGCCCCAGATAGGTTGTTAGGCGGTTCAGAGAAATCTTCTTGTATGATGCCGTTTTTGGCCCATCGTTAATTCTCTATTGTATATGTCCTAGTTTTATCATGCTTACTGCATGTCTACAAATACATGTTAGGCGAGCAAAATAATATGTTATAGTACGATACAAGCATGGCAATATGATATAGAACAATTAGGACAATGCTAAGCTTAAGTGGCAGCATGATAGTGAGTATATGAATATTAGTGACATCATTATATTAAACTTAATTGATTAGCCATATTCAAAAACATGATGTAATCATTGGGCTAACAACATAGACGGTTAGGGAACCATTTATGATGTTGTCTTATGGTGTTTATATATTCAGTTTATATGGCATGTTCTTCATGTATCTTGTTGTGTTCCTCTGAGGCCTGGTAAATTCTCTAGGTGTGTGTGATGACTTCCCGCAGGTGTTCTAGCCAAGGTCGTGATCTTCTCCATTCTTTCGAAGATGATTGCTCTTGGCTTGTCTTGCTACTTTTTGCAAATTATTTCCTTGTATTTTTCTTCTCGTTTGAAATAGTTGGTATTGGATTTGTCTCCGTCCAATGTTTTATACAAAATAAAAAAAATTCAAAGTTGATTTTATGATATATTTATTCTTTTATTTGTGTATAAGATTAGTCGTCGTGGTTTACTATTTTTTATAGCTAAATATATTTATTATATGGCTGGCATGTCTACGTACCTAGTCCTATGGGACTGGGGCATTACACTTAACCAACATAATCTTCCAAAATATTTTTGGACTGAAGCGGTTTATACAACATGTCATGTTTTGAACAGAGTTCTTATTAGACCAATCTCTAAGAAGGCTCCGTATGAATTGTGGTTTAATAGAACGCCTGACATAAGCCATTTCAAGGTGTTTGGTTGCAGATATTTCATCTTGAACACAAAAGACAACTTGGGAAAATTTGATAAAAAAGTTGATGAGGGCATATTTTTGCCGTATGCTGCAAAGAGCAAAGGATATAGGGTATTCAACAAAAGATCACTTATTGTTGAAGAGTCAATAAATGTCACATTCGATGAGCTGAACAGTCAACGCAACGATGATAGTGCCAATGAAGAAGAGAAAACTTTCTCAAACAGAACATCAAAAGATACACCATCCTCGTCCTACCTGAAGAATCTGCCGAAACGATTACGATTTACACCAGATTATCCGGAAGGTAATTGGTGATGTATCAAGAGGTACAAGTAATCGCTCAAGCACAATCGATTTAGTTGCTAATGTTGCATTTATTTCGAAAATAGAATCTAAGAATGTTTTGGAAGCTTTTAATGATGAATTTTGGATTTCTACAATGCAAGAGAAACTAAACCAATTTAAACGAAATCAAGTTTGGGAAATCGTTCCCAGATCTATTGATCATCCGATCATTGGTACCAAGTGGGTGTTCTGAAATAAGTTAGATGAGAATGGTTCAGTCACAACAAAGCACGTCTAGTATATCAAGGCTATAATCAAGAAGAGGCATTGAATATGATGAGACGTATGCTCCAGTTGCTAGACTAGAGTCAATTAGTAGGCTTTGTGCTTTTGCAAGTTTTCATGGTTTTAAACTTTTTCAAATGAATGACAAAGGCGCTTTTTCTAAATAGTTTTATAAAAGAAGAAGCTTTTGTAAAACAACCTCCTTTGAAGATTTCAAAAATCCTGATCACGTATTCAAGCTTCGCAAGGCTCTCTACGGTCTCAAACAAGCACCTCGTGCATGTTATGAGCGCCTTAGTTCCTTCTTGCTTAAATACGGGTTTTCAGAAGGGAAGGTTGACTCTACTCTTTTTATAAAATCTTTAGATAAAAATATTTTATTAGTGCAAATAAACGTAGATGACATAATTTTTGGATCAACTAATTAGATGCTATGTAACAAGTTTGCTAAGTATATGCAGAGTGAATTTGAAATGAGCATGATTGGAGAACTAACATTTTTCCTTGGGCTACAAATCAAGCAAAGTTCACAAGGGATATTCATCAATCAAGCAAAGTATACGAAAGATTTGGTAAAGAAATTTGACATAGATAATGTCAAACCGATCGACACTCCTATGGCAACATCGACAAAGCTTGATATAGATGAAAGTGGTACACCAACTGAAGTACGTAAGTACAGAGGTATGATTGGTAGTTTACTATACTTAACTCCTAGTCGACCAGACAATATGTTTTCAGTATGCTTATGTGCTAGATATCAAGCTTGTCCTAAAGAATCACAATTAAGCGCCGTTAAGCGTATCCTGCGATACCTTAAAGGTACTTTGACGACTGGTCTTTGGTATCCCAAAATCGATTCGTTTGATCTGATAGGTTACTCAGACACAGATTTTACTGGATGCAAGGTTGATCATAAAAGTACCAGTGGCATATGTCATTTTCTAGAAAATTATTAGTCTCCTGGTTTTCTAAGAAACAAAATTATGTTGCATTATTAATAATCGAGGCTGAATATATAGCCGCAGGACGTTGTTGTGGTCAGAATTAGTGGATCAAAGAAAATTTTAAAGACTATCAGTTATCGTTTAATCAAATCCCTATTTATTGCGATAGTACTAGTTCTATTAATCTCACGAAGAATCTTGTATATTATTCTCGCAATAAATAAATAGAAATTAGACATCACTTACTTAGAGACCATGTTTTATAGAAAGATATAAGTTTAGAATTTGTTGACACTGAGCATCAATTAGCTTACATCTTCACTAAACCCCTGGATGAAAATCGTTTTAACTTTATATGAAGAGAAATAGGAATTTTGGATGTTGAAGTAATATAATTAAATATTATTTAATTAAGATTTATAAATTCGTAGAAATTATTTTGGTTATAAGTCGAAAGGGCCCTTTTGTCACACAGGTGCAAATAGCTTGAAGCGACATGGTGTACTAGTCTTTGGACTACCGCTAGCTGGGATCCGGCCTCTATAGCTAACCCAAAATATTTTATATGGTTTATGTATTTTAGTTAATTAATATTGATTGTTTTTCCCTCAACACAACTATTCCTAGTTAATCTTTGCATTTATGTTAAAACCCTATCACAAACTTTTCAATTTTGTCATGATTACCCAGGGACCGTACTCGGACTGGGAGAATCAGAACAGAAGTAGGACAGTTGGGCTTCCTTCTATTTAAACCCTCTATATCATCATCTTCTTCACCAAGCCACCCGAAAATCCACCGGAAACCCTAACCCTAACCTCCTAGTTCTCCTTTCTCCAAGCATTTCAAGCTCTAAAATCTTGGATTCAGATCTTTCTCGAGGTTCTCTTCTACTGTTTACCTTCAATTTCGGTATATCTCAACTTTTACTATCTTTTTAATTCTAATGCCACCCAAAATTCCATAATCTTCCAAAAAGAAGAGGAAAGTTGGTGAAGCTAAGTCCTCTAATGCTTAAGAGGCTGCTTCTTTCTCTTTGTTTAGTCTCGCCACGTCGGACGGTGACTACTTTGATGATTTTATTTTTGTGTCAAAAGATGTATCCAATAAATGGTTTAGTAATTTTCATCAAAGAAACATTTGTGCAAAAAATCTAATAAACTTTACCTTGTTTCCCAATCACACAACCATTTTTGAACACTTCGAGTTACTAGATTTAGTTTAATCAAGTTTTCCAGTTTATTCAAATGCTATCCGTATTTTTTATTGCAATCTTTCCCTAAAAAGGGCACAATTAAATAAAAAGTTGGCCCATGCAGCCATGGTCGAACCGATTTTGATAATTGACTTAAAACTTCGAGCTCCATATGAAAAGAAACAGAAAATCGCAGATTACGTCTCAACAAATTTTTATACTTTATTTTGTATTTTTTATTAAGTATAGAAAATTGTGCGCCGAGATCACTATAAAATTTTGAAGGCCCTACACTCAAAATCCAATTTTTTGGACACAAAACAAAAGCCTAAACCCTTGCTTATCCAAAAACTCCACAAACCAAAATGACCTAGTTTTCGTCTAATCAAATTCAGCTAGAGTTCTGCCCGAACTAGGACCGAACTCGGTCAAGTCAAATCACTCCTGGTCAGCTGTAAATTCCTACTCCTTTGCATCTGTAATGTTCAATGTTTTGAACGTTAGCCCTACCGAGTTCTGCCTGAGCTTTGTCCCAAAAAATTCTATAAATAGAGAAGAATTTTACATTTCTACTCATTCATTCTTCATCTTCTCTATATATTTCAAAGCGTCCTATCTACTTAAAGAGCTTTAATCTTCCTATTTCTAAGACTATGACTATTCTTCTAAGTGCCAATGGTTTTTGATTAGGAGTATTCGAGTTGTACAAGCTTGTAGTATAAAAGCTTTCTACAGAAAGGTGTTTGAAGTTTGTTCATGGGCTCGGATAAAAATACGACGAGGTTGAAGTTGGCGTATTCTTCGAAGTAAAGCACGCGGTGTAATCTTTATTAAAAAATAGTATATTATAGCGAGCAAGAGTTCTTGCGAACTGGACTAGTCCTTTCAGAGAAAAACCAGTATAAATCTTGGTGTTTGCGTATTGCTTTCTTGCCTCCACTTAATTATTGCTTTACTTTATTACATTAAAGTTTTTTTTATATACTTGCCTCACCTGCTTAGTTTTAATTAGAGAATATTTTATGTTTCTTTCTATTCACCCCCTCTAGAGGTGTCATCGATCCTACAAAGAAGACCCGTAAGGTCTAGGTGGCCAAGGCGCTATACCAACCCCGACGATCGCGGAGGATGCTCTTTGGCTTCCATTGACAAAGCATCGCATCCATCTCCCGTGTATACTACCCCCGTTTCCAAAGACGGGAAGAACAAGGCCCGATGCCCAGGTCCCGTCAAAAGAAGACAATACGATGCTAGGGACCTAGCAGCTCAATTTTCTTCCAAGATATTATAACCTCTCTGCTAAAAAGGCCAACACTACTCTCTAGCATGTGTGCCACCCAAAGGTGTGAAGACGAGCTATGCCTAAATCAAGGTGTGCGCACGTTGATGCCCACCAATGTACATCCGGTGCTACCCAACAACAGTATACTAGAGAGAGAAAGAGAGGATTCCTTCTCCATAGATTCTTTCAAAATTAACATGCACCAATATCCTGGTCATGGAGAAGATATAGAGTCATTGTACTATGCACCCGCGAGCGTTAGCACGAAAAGGTCTAGGACTGTGCAAACCTTGCACACCAAGACGACCATCCAACCATCCAACCGTTGAAAAGCAGCATTGATGGTCATACACGCACCTAACAGGAATTTGTATCGGACTGGTACATACGACAACCCTAATCATGCGTATATGGTAGGCTTCTCCTACAGATCCTTGTCAGATGACCTCAGCCAGGGGTCAAAAATTCCATCTTCTCCCTAGTGCACCCACCATTCACGGTCATGCACCGAGGATGTAAAGGTGGCGTCTCCCTCATTATACCTTCATAAAATAATAAACAACAAGCGTCAGACTCGAGAAGTTAAAGCTGTGCATGGGGGCCCCTCTCTGAGATCTTGTACCAAAATCACCATCAACTGCCGTTGTTCCCGTATAGTAGTTCACACAGAGAGGTGATATGTCTTTTAACAACTACAGAGAATGATGAAGGAGGAACTTCTACATGCCTCATGCCACTCTGCTCGAAAGAACCCACCGAGGGCCCAAAGGCTGGTTCATCCAACCTTCTGGTTTCGACCAATGTGTCGAGACAACCACTCAAGGTATCTCGACCTAACGTACCTACAGAAAGAGTGTTCCAGAACACTCGGTTGAAATCGAAGGCTTTTTTACAAGAGGCTGCACCATATTCTGGGGCTACCATTCCCTCGATAATCCAACAAGCTGAGGGTAGCAATCCCCTGAACGCTGACTACCAAGCTGGGGGTAGCCCTTTATATGAACAGAATACCATAGTGGCTGAGGTAGCCACCTACTGGAGTTAGAAGATGATGCTACCTGACAATAACAAAGCATAGAGGTTAGGGTTGGAGGCTGATAGGTCCATAACCTATAATGTCCTACGCTACATGGTACATTAAACTGAATCGATTGAGACAATGAGGTATGAGTTTGATATAAGGAGGTACGACTTCAATTTGAAGATGTATTAATTGAGTTGGCTTTATGTGCAGATATCGTGCAAAGTCCCTTGCAGCGAGCTGACGCGTAAGCGATAGATCGAATCAGTGGATGAGTGTGATGAAGCACGAAGTGCTCGCATGGTTAACTTGGACGAGATTATCCTGCAACGAAGTTAATGTGTTAGGCTGCATCATCTCAACGAAGCGGTAGACAAATTGGCTTAAGGTGGGCGTGATTAGACCCTTCTCCCCTTCTCCTTCATACCTAATAAAATGTATCTTGTATGCGTCTCGTGGAGTCCACATACATGGCTCAAATGTGTAAAAGTCATAGTATGCGTTATACAATAAGATAAAACATTTAACATCGAATAATTAAGGTGACGTACATCAAGTACACGGGTCGCAATAGGACAAATTGATGGTCGAACATTGAAAGGCAATATTGAGGTCTGCATCAAGTGCACGACTTAAAGAACATTGAACACTAGGCCCAGAACATTAAATATAGCATTGAGCGTTCATCGGTGCACGAAGACTATGCATATGGATGGCATAAGCGAAGTGGACAATTTCTGGAGCAATGCCACAAAACTGTTGAAACATCGAAGGGTATGCTTCGCCCGAGCATACAGTTGTGGCACAATTGTCATGGAACTACTATTATGCGATGGACTCGAGAATGAATAGTTTGAGTTAGTAGATGTTGTGTATTTATACGGATGTGTTCGAGACCTACGAGTCACCGTTCGAAGCATTGTGCATCAATATGGATGTGTTGGGGTTGGAACTTGAGATAGATTGAGTTGAAACGAATTATGTGTTGATAACTTGAGATTTGTTGGAAATGATATGATTCTTACTTTTATACGTATTACATGGTCAATGTACTTGGATAACCTGTGCACGTTGTTCGCCATCGAAAAAGGAGACACAAAAGGTTTTTTGTAACTTTTATATTTCGATTACAAATAGAACAGTATACAATATTGGACTTTGATGTAGTCCTTTGAGTACTTTTGTTTTTATCTGGGAACTGCATTGATGGAGCGAGTGGTAATGCATTGACTCCGTTGACGATCTGACGACGAACTTGAATTCTCTGAAGGTCTGGGTTGCTCTGGATGCCGGAGCATTTTGAGGGAAAGAAGATGAGAAGTGTCTCTCCTAATCTCTGGATATGATCTGTGGATATATCTGTGTATATATCTGTTTGTGTCTGTGGATGAAGGAATGATTCTTCTATTTATAGGCAGCAGGCTGAGCTGCCTCTGCACGCATATGTAGGATGCGCCTAGGTGTGTGAACGCCACGTAGCTGATGTTGGCGGAGGCGCATGGATGATGCGCCTCGAATCTGTTTGAACTGCTATATTGGGCTGCGATGGAGGTGACACGTAGCAGTTGTGAGGATTCAGTTGTTACTGAGATCTTGGGTGGTTAGCACCCATTCTTAGACAGAACTAAGTCAAAAGACATGTGGCACATGTCTTTGGCTTCAAAGGTCTCAGGTTTGGAGGAGAGTAATATGTCTTAATACGCCTAGTATCAGACACGTGGAGAGGAAAGAGCTGCTGTCTTTAGGGATAAGGAACGAGTTCGGGCACATGGCTTCTGAGGCACATGCAGGGCTTCACATCAGGATGTGCCTAGGATCAGGCGCACGGGGTGACTTGGTTTATGACTTCGAGGAGTCATAGTTAAGTCTAGGCGCATTGCTTTTGAGGCGCATGTAGAGCTTTTGGGCGCATGGCTGTGGAAGCGCATGCAGAGACTTGGCTTCTGTCTTAAGATCAGGAGTAAGTCTGGGTGGCGTATGGCTTTTGAGGCGCATGAAGACTTCTGGGCGCATGGTTGCGAGACGCATACGAACGAACGATCGGCCACGTGGAAAGGACGGCTATAGCTGACCAAAAGTGTAATAATGGTGCTGATGTCAGCGACTCTTTATTTTTTGTAAAGGGCGACTGATTGGACGGCTCTTGCCGACTTTTTCAGTCAACAATAAATGCTTGATGATGACGAGTTTGAAAGGGCGCATCGGTTAATTCTGATCTAGGCACATGGATCTATGTTCCACTAGGGGCATCGGTAAGGGGCGCATGATGTCGATGACACATCTGCCATATTTCGCATCCTCTTTGGCCCATCTGTTGAGTTTTTCTAGGCATTAATGGCAGCCTTAATTTTAGCAGAATACGAAGAGACAGGTTCATTGCCATAAATACAAATTCATTGCACGAAAGTCAGAGAGTCTTCCACATGGCATACGGTTGTGGGCTGCCTGGGTCTATAAATAGCCGTATAAAGGGAAGCTTATTTCTATTATTCACTTATCTTTTCCATAATAAAGATGAACTCGGCTAGCTCCCTGCTTTGGCGAATCGTCGAACTCTTCATTCGAAGAAGTTTTGACGACGAGCTCCTTCGAAGGTAAAGATGCGCTGAGTTAGTTCTTTCGCCATCGACCCTGTTTTCGTACAAGCCTGTGAAAGTGCCTGTTGCATTCAAATGTCGGGATCGTCGTGTCCCGACACAGGTTGAAGGTGCCTGTTGCATCCAAATATCAGGGCGGTCGTGCCTCGATTTTTGTTATGTTGGAAGAGCCGCAGGTCAGGGCTATTGTGCACCGATTTTATTTAGGCTAGAAGTGCCACTCCTCCTGCTAGAGTGCCTACATGCTGACGAGAAAGTGATTCGCTCTGACTATACATGAAGATACGCCTACGCTGAGATGCTGGAATAATGTGCCTGGCTGTAGCACTTGAGAGATGCGCTTAACAAGTGATGCGCCTAGCGGTAGCTTTTAGAATTTTCTTTCTCTTTTGTAAAAGAATTCTCCTTTGTAAAGTGTTTAGACACATAATAGACTTTCATATAAAATAAAAGCCTAGTCTCTTGATATCTTATACTCTTTGTTTGTGTTCTGCTGTACCGAATACTCTTGTCCGTTCTGGCGCATATCAGCGTGGGGCGTATGAGAATTTATGGCACATAGGAACTCTGGCCTAAAATTTCATGCTTCTACACACGTGTTTTAGTATCCCTCGAACGAGTTATGATCGGGGCACCGAGATCGTTCGGCCTAGGAGGGAATTGAGTTTGGTATTTATGGTGCACTTAACTAGGACGGATTACGACTGACCACTGATGTGATAAGCTACAATACTAGTTTGTTCGGGATCCTTCAGATACAGGACTAGCAACCTATATGGGGAGCGATCATGAACAAACACGTTGAGATACCATTACATTATGGCACAAAATGCCATGACCTTTCATATAGGTAGTGTCGGTGGACTGAGATTAGAATTGGGTGCATGCGCAGATCTAGCCACCCTTGTGATTCTGCTTTGGTTGGTTGGTTATGCAAATTGCTATCAGTTTACAGGCTTGGCGATTGGAGATGGAGACGTGTATGATCACTATGTTTATGTTCATTATATGGCTACCAATATCTATTGTAGGGACACGGTACTAGACACATTTATGATTCAGTTGTATTCTATAATATGCTTTACTGCTTTGAATCTTGCCATAAAACTGATCCTAAGACAATAATAGAAAGACCACCGAATAAGATGCATGTTTTACAAAATTACCTAGTATTGGTTTAGGTGAGTGGGTCTCATCAGTACACGATATGATTAGTACTGATCCCCCACTAGATTACTTGCACGTTCATGGAATGGGTTGCTCATGGCAGAGCTTCGCGGGGACGCACTGAGGCGTAGAGTCCCTTAGCGTTTCGAGACATACGACCGTACTGGAGACCGGCTTGCAACATGAAGATTTTCGGCCGAGGGTCTTTGGATGTGCTATAAAAGACATGATGTATGGAACGAAGAAATCCTTTATAAGCTAGAGAGATCATGAGTGTTATAAGCCAAATAGCATATTCAGTTGGGATATTCAAAGCCTTTGTAATCTGCTTCATTATCAATAAAGATTTGTTTTATATACTATAATGTGTCTCCACCTTTTTTTGCTGCTTATGTTTTAGAATTGAGATAACCATTTTGAGAATTTGTCATGTTGCCTTGCACAAGTTCAACTCCAGACTCGTGCGACATCATGCCCCAAGCGAGGACATTGGACTCGGGTGAAATTGATGCGAAGGCAAGCAATTTCCCGGGTCGGGGCATGACAAAGTGGTATCAGAGCAGTTCTATCCTTTGGACCTTGAACGAATCTCTTTGACCCTGAGTTGCTTTCTCTATCAAAATCAGTTGGCCCTAAGTTTTTTCGTAATCGCATGGCTTAAGGATCTACTTGATGCTATACTGGATATTCCATATAATAAGTCTATACTTGTGTGTATTTTGCTACTTAGGTTTGTAAATTTATAAGATGCTGTCGAATAATGTTGCGAGATAATGGTTGTATCAAGCACAACGAATAGTGTGATGTTTGTTGTATCGGTGTAGCATGTTGCGAGATGTTCGTTGCGTAGGTACAACGAGTCGATTTATAGGATATTCATGTTATAATGATATTAGAAGGAATAGTGAATACGTTGAGCGGATTTGAGTAATGGCTTTGAGTATCGAGAATGAATCGTTGCACGAGTTGCAATAAATGGAATTGAGAAATTGCGGATGCGATAAGAGCGAGTTGAGTTGGTCTCTAATTGAACTTGAGTAGATGAATATGTGAAGTTGGCCGAGTTGTGTCGAGCTTCGAAGTAGGCAAACGTGTATGTTAGCCGAATGTTGAGTTAAATTTTGAATAAGCGATTGCTACATTTGTGATTGGTATAATCACCGAGGTATGGTTAGATCGGAATAGATGTCGGACCAACACTCAGTATGTTGTGAGAGGATAACTCGATTACTGAGTGGTATATGCCATACCACTTACGCGTTCAGTGCCTAAAATATTTGTATCGATAACGATAGGCTCAATTTTTGAGTGGTATATGCAATACCACTTAGCGATAGCTATGTTGAACCGTTTGTTGACTTGCAATAGATGAGTCAGGACAATTGTGTGTATCGTGATAAGTTTTTCTGCAACAGACGTAATAATGTCGTGACTCGAGTGGAAATGGTTCGATAGGGGTCGATACAAGTATGCTTGGATGAATTGTTTAGAACAATCAGGCACGGAATCGTATCAATGAATGATGAGTCGAACGAGGATTCGTTGAGTGTAAGAGGAACGATAGGTTGAGTACAGCAATGGGATTATACATTAAGGAAATGATTGAATCAGTCAATTTTGATTTAAGTAATTACGAAGACTTTGTTGGAATGAATTTGAGTAGATATGAAGAATCGGTAGTACGATTTGGAAGTTTAATTGGAGAATAAGTGAATGACTATAAGGAATTGGATTGATGTTGCTCGATAATGAGAGCTAGATACGGCTGGATTGATCTTGATGCGTGTGAGACTTGATTTCATATTCAATTTGGATGATAATGATGATTACAACGAATTAGAGTTTATAAGAAAGGAACGTGTTCAGGTTATGCACATCGACGATGGTATTGAGGCATTTAAAAATGATATACAATAACTCTAGGATACTCTGATCGAATGAACAAAAATTATGTTGAGCATTGGTGTTGGATGAATAAGATGCAAGTCAAGTTAGTATTGAGATTGAATGATTTTCCTCGCAATATTAAAACTGGATATAGCATGTCAAGACGATGCACGGGAAAACATAAGTGCGAATAACGATACAAAATGGAGCAAGTTTACGATATTGAGATTTTGGTGGGTAATAGCACGAGAAGTCAAACGAAGCGATTAAAAGTTTCGTGATAGATGCGTTGCGAAATGATTTAATTATTTGAGGATGGGTTTGATGAGTATAGAATGTCGCGGAGATTGATATTGGGTAGATAAGCTCAGACTTGAGGTGAGTAGACATTATTTCGTTAGCAAAATCATTGACGGCAGTATATGAGTGAATCGAATGGAAGCGACGCATCAGTAGTACGGGTATGATGAATTGTTTTGGATTGAGAACATATTGTTGGATTGGGTATGGTCCCATAGGAATGGTCGAGAATTGATTTAGCTCCGAAATAGGATATAACATGGTTCGTAGTAAATATCCCTCGTTGATGATCTACAATTATTAAGTGTAGCTTCGGGACAACAGACCATAAAAGGCTTGACCGCCAAATCAAGTGAATGTTAAAGGCCCATAGGATGACCGTATGATGTAGCATAAGGAATTGTATCAAGAATAAATATGATGTGGTGCATGTTGAGGATAAGTTTAGGCAACCAAATACATGTTTCGAGATTTGATAGAACAGCCTTCAGCTAGATCGATATAGTTGGATGTCGAGGGTTGATCGAATAAGTACTCAAATGATTTATCAGTCAATGATTGGATAGATATTGATGAACGTACTTAGCATATCTATGCGGATAGGCGATTATGAGAATCGTATTATGTGTAAAACCAAAAAATAAGGGAACGACCTAGGAATTGTGTCGTAGATCAGATTCGACTAACAATTAGAATATGTATGTTGAATGCACGATCGGAGTTAGTAAAACGAACGAGTCAGGATTGGGTTAAGAAATTTGATTGGTGATTTTGTACTTGGTATAGGACGTAACATAAGACTTGTCATAAGAGAGCTTGTGTCGAAGAGATTGTTGCCTTTGAGCATCATCGACTCAAGTTGACCTCTTGTGTTTGGAGAGATTAAGGACGGTATCTGGGTGAATCGTCTAGCGAGGGTGGTCCTAGATGCGATGCGTAGACAGTTCGAGAGGACGGAAATCGTACTGGAATAATTGTGTATGAGGCATAGCACGAAACATAGTCAAGTAAAACGTGGACATGTTGGACTTGGTCCATGTCATTGAGAGAAGACTTCAGGAATAGTTGGACGAAGACTTGTGTCATGCGAATAGATAGGAAATGGTCGAACAAGTAAGCACTGCAGAGAATTGTTGTGATAGGATGTGCAATGACTTAACACAACAAATATGTTTGATAGTGAGTGCGAAACATAGAGAATCAGAATGTTGTTATGATTCATGTCTTACATGCAAAAATGTTTGGATGGATGATCACAAATTTTATAATGTTGCATATGAGAATGAATTCTGGGAATGGACGCTTAGACCTGACCAAGTCTAGAGCATGAGATGGATAGTATTCGAGGATTCAAAAAGTTTTACATGTTAGCTTTGTTCGAATTATCTACCATTGTGCTTGGATGAAATACATATATTTTGGGGATGCCTTAAATATATATACGATTCAAACTCGATGGTATAAAGAATTCAATCAAAACTGTAGGAAGGATCGAGATGTGCTAAGCAAATCGTATGAACGCTAGAGACGGAACCACGATAGTGAATCGAATCGGTGATGAGTAAATCATACGGATCAAAAATTTGAGCAGTCAAGAGAAGCACGTGATTGAGTGTTGGCTTCAGTTCGAGGACGAACCTTATTCTGAGTGGTATATTATGTAATGCCCCGTACTGTATGGTGCATTACGCTGAGTCGAATGAGGTAATAAGTTATGAGTTTGATACGAGGAGTTATGGTTTCAATTTTAAGAAGTATTAATTGAGTTGGTTTTATGTGCAGATATCATACGGAGTCCCTTACAACGAGCCGAGGTATAGACGATAGACCGAATCAGTGGATGAGTGCGATGGAGCACGAAGTGCTCACATGGTTGGCTCAGACGAGATGTTCGTGCAACGGGGTTAAGATGTATGGCCGTATCGGCTCGATGAAACGATGGGAGATTAGCTTAAGGTGGAGGGGATTAGACCCTTCTTGCTACTTCTTTACGCCTAATAAAATATACCTTGTATACATCTTGAGGAGGCCACAAGCATGGCTCAAATTTATAAAAGTCGTAGTGTGCATCGTACATTAAGATAGAACATTTAAAATTGAACAATTGAAGCAACGTGCATCAAGTACACCGTTCGTGATAGGACAACTTGATGGTAGAACATTGAAAGGTAATATCGAGATGTGCATCAAGTGCACAACTCAAAGAATATTGAACACGAGGCCTAGAACATTAAATATGGCATTGAGCGTGCATCGGTGCACGGAGACTATGTGTATGGGTGGCATAAGCGAAGTGGACAATTTTTGGAGCAACGCCATGAAATTATCGGAACATCGAAGGGTATGCTTCGCCCGAGCATACATTTGTGGCACAATTATCACAAAGCTGCTATTATGCGAATGACTCGAGAATGCATAGTTTGAGTTAGTAGATGTTGCATATTTCTACGGATGTGTTCGGGACCTATGAGTCGCCGTTCGGGGCATTGTGCATCAATATGGATGTGTTGGGGCATAATATCGATAGAACTTGAGATAGATTGAGTTGAGATGAATTAAGTGTTGATAACTTGAGATTTTAGCTGGAAATAATATGATTCTTACTTTTGTGCATATTGCATGGTCTATGGACTTGGATAACCTGTGCACGGGTTTGTTATCACTCTAAGGAGTTACAAACGGGGCTCCGGGACCGTTCAGCCTAGGAAGGAATTGAGATTGGTATTTGTGGTGCACTTTTTATGACGGAATGCGACCGACCACTGGTATGATAAGACACAATACTAGTAAGTTCGGGATCCTTCGGATACATGGCTATCAACCCGTACGAGAAGCATTTACAGACTTACACGTTGAGATACCAGTCCATTATGGTACAGAATGCCATGACCTTCCATATAGATAGGGTCGGTAGGCTGAGATTATAATTGGTTGCAGGTGCAGATCCTGCTACCCTTGTGATTATGCTAAAGTTGGTTGGTTATGTGAATTTCTACAAGTTTGTATGCTTGGAATTGGAGACGGAGACGTGCATGATCACTATGTTTATGTTCAATATATGGCTAATAGTTTCTGTTGTAGGGAAACAATACTAGATACATTTATGATTTAGTTGTATTCTATAACATCCTTTACTGCTTTGAATCTTGTCATGAAACTGAACCTAAGACAATAATAGAAAGAACACTGAATAAGATGCATGTTTTACTAAATTACTTAGTGTTGGTTTATGCAAGTGGGTCTCATCAGTATGCCAGACGATTAGTACTGATCCCGCACTAGATTGCTTACAGGTTCAGGGAATGGGTTGCTCGTGGCGGAGCTTCGTTTGGATGTGCTGAGGCATGAAGTCCCTTAGCATTTTGAGGCATAAGACCACGCTGGACATCGGCTTGCAACATGAAGATGATTCAGCCGAGGGTCTTTAGATGTGCTATAAAAGACATGATGTATGGAACGAAGAAATCATTTGTGAGATAGAAAGGTCATGAGTGTTGTAAGCCAAATGGCATATTGTATTGGTCTATTCAAAGCCTTTGCAATCTGCTTTATTATAAATAAATATTTGTTTTGTATACTCTGATGGGTCTCTACCTTTTCTTGCTACTTATGTTTTAGAATTGAGGCAAACATTTTGAGAATCTGTCATCTTGCCTTGCACGAGTGCAACTCCAGACTCGTGCGGCATCACGCCCCAAGCAAAGACGATACAGTCGGGTGAAATTAATGTGAGGACGAGCGATTTACCGGGTCAGGGCGTGACAAAGTGGTATCAGAATGGGTCTATCCTTTGGACCTTGAACGAATCTCATGAAACAAAGACATATATATGGAACGATGAAATCCTTTGTAAACTAGAGAGATCATGAATGTTATAAGCCAAATGACATATTCAGTTGGGCTATTCAAATCCTTTGTTGTCTGGTTCATTATCAATAAAGATTTGTGGAATATTATTTAATGTATCATGTTTGTGTCTGTTATTCTATAGCACTCTTTCTTTTCTAACATTTTGTCTTTCGACAAATTAAGCATATGGATGACAGAAATGTCGACAAATTAACTAAGTTAAGCTCATAATTAATCTCATATGTATTTGTCAACAAGAGTGAGCATATTCCCAATATTTCTACTGGAACAAAGTTAACCTTGTGTGTCTTTTTATTGAGTCAATTACTAAAGGAGGAAGAGACTAAAGGTAATAGGAACAAAATCTGTCAGAAAAAGTATCTATATTGTGACAAGGAGTGTAGATCTTATTTGAAAGAAAAGTCATATGACCACACCCAAAGTGCTCAAAACTATTATATGCTTATCGTTATAATTGTTTACAGAAGAAAACAATGGAAGACTAAATAAAAATAAATCAATATGAAAGGATATAGAAATAATAGAATAGAAAGTCTGCCAAGTATTAGGTAGAAAAATCAAAAGAAAAAAATCTAGCATACAGATCCTAGTGTATAATAGTACACTTCTATTCTATCCATGTGGAAAGTGTGTCGATGGAGATCGAGTACTGTAATGACCCCTTTACTCCAATGACGATCTGATACTTAGTAGCTTCTCGAAGTGCTCTCTGTGACTATCTTCTGTGTATCTTGTACCCTCAACGATGAGGTTGATTTGTTAGATCTGATCAGTTGATGATCTGATCTTCTTTTTTCTTTTTTCTCCTTTCTATTTGCTTTTTAGCAGGCGAGCTATCAAGGAGGTAATGATGAGGAAGGATCTCTTGTTTAGAAGTCGCCATCCGGGTTGTCACAGGTGTTTAGGCAAGTTGTTTAACCGATAAGCGTGGTTGAGGCGTTGATTAGGCGTCGGTTATTGCAGGAGCTTCATGTGAGGACTTTAAGGATCCTCGGGTGTGATTGTTGGCGATTATGACTGTCTGTCCGGACGGCTTGATCACAGGTGACCCATCACGTAAGAATGTTTAGGATAACCTATCGTTTGAATGGTGGTTGCGCCATAAATGGGGGACTTAAATCAGGTGGCATAATCTTTGGTCGATGTGTGGCACTGGCCGTGATTTGTAGGGAATCTTTGGTTTGAATGGGGTAATTATTGTGTACACGCCATAACGTGGTGTTGATCCTTTCAGCCGTTACCAATAGGATTTGAGGGGATCTGGTTCGGAGCATGAACCAGGAAAGTGCAAACCAGCTGTTTATGATCCTGTTCGGGACACTAACCAGCAATCTTGGTATAAAGGGTAGCTCAGCCAAGGACTCGAGACGTTTGACTTGACGTGGAGACTAGTTGGCCGTTTGAGCAGCATACTCCATTGGCGACATGGGTCTTCTCGGAAGAAAGGTCGCATAGTGTCTGGGCCGCTTGTGATCTGGTTCTATGGAGCAGTACTGCTGCCTTTGGTTCTACGAAGGTGATGTACATCAGGTACTGTGCTATTGGGATTTGGCGTCACACTAGAGGTCTTCTGGGCCTTAGTGCACATTGCCTGAGGTGGTATGTTCTTGATTTAGCCTGGACAATTGTCATGCTTCTACAATATACACAAACTTCACAAAACCGTAACCTAACTAAATACTATCCACCCCTCTTGGCCGACCTCTTTGTTCTCTTCCAGAAAATTTTTAGTAGCCCTAACACACTACCAACCCATCCTCCATCAACTCTATCACTAAAAAGCTTCTCTTCCAACCCAAAAGCAACATTTCCATCGTCCTTGCATCTAATCTCCACCAAACTCAATAAAAACCCCATCTTTGCCATCAAACTCATACAAATACCATTTTCATCATCTTCAACCCATCAAGAAGGAGATACCAAGCAAAGCAAAGCAAGAAAGTTGTGTTCTTGGACAAGGAGGATTACCGACATCAAATCTTTTGAAGACTTTTGGTAAAATTCCTAACTTTATCCATCTCAAATGTCCAAGATATTAATTATGTAGAAATCGGAGAATTAATATCTTGATTTTCATATTTTGTCATATTTTATTTCATATTATCATCCATATAGGTTATAAGTTGAATTGTTAACAGATCGTTTATGGTAGTACTAGTTAGAGCCTTTTCAAATTTTTAAGTAATTATTATAATTTCTTAAAACTAAATTTAATTGTATTTTATTACAGTGAAATAAGTAGTTTAAAATTATTTTCATGATTTTATCATCCCAGATCTGAATCCTACAAAATATGGGCCAATAGACTAGGTTTTTGGCTAAATTGCTACGATAGAATGGTTCATAAATAGGGGCTAATTTGGTTAATAAATATGGAAATATTTTCTAAGTTATAATCATAATCAAATATATATATATATATATATATATATATATATATATATATATATATATATATATATATATAGTTTGGTAATGTTTCAGACAAGTTTCGGGTAAGACTAGTTGACATAGAGCCGACATAACCATTATTTTTTTTAAAAATTCCAAATCTGAAATTCAGAGGATAATTTTATATAAATTATATCTAAATCATAATTCATAATTTTTAGGTGATTTATTTATTTATCCATTATTTGGAGACTTAACCTTGAATTTTAGAAGTCAAAACTACAAAATTAGGTCTATAAATTCTAGAAGTATCTAGGCTTATCGATTAGGAAACCCATGTGTCCTATGTGTGATGAGAATGCTAAAATAATTCTTTAATTATGTGTGAACTTTGATAGGTTTTGATATTGCAAATTCAAGAGGACTTGGACGACATGCAAGTATACCTTGCCGAACTATATATTTACATGCACTTTCTATGTTACTATTTCTTTTCAGTTAGACTTGATTTCCCGTTGTTTCAATTTTTGTCATTATTACTTTAGCATTATATGTGCACGTAGATGGTTTCTATCTTTTCTCTATTGCTTGTTATATTCTGCCATGTCCTTATATACTTCTTGAGATTGTCCATGCCCAGTCCTATGCCACGTTCCCGTGACATGATTAACCTGGACTTCACATGTTTGATTGACTTGAATTGATTCGTAGTTCTAGATGATGATTTTGTAATAGTCGTTGATTATACTTGGCTACTCTCTATTGTGAGCCCCCATCGAGCTGTGATAGGGACTTAATATAGGTTGTGAGCCCCCACCGAGCAGCGATCTACTGGGCCGTTAGCTCCCACCGAGTTGTAGTTTACCTCGATTAACTCGTAGTCATGTTTACTATTACGATTCTCGACGTCATCTAGTTTACATTCTTGTATTGTTCTTTCTTCATGTTTTACTTATTGTACCATTTCATGTCGTTTTATGCATGTTATTAATGTCAAAGTAGGCTTGTATATTATGGGTTTGCTATGTCCCAGATGACCTAGTGATCTCTCTAGGTTTTGCTGAGCTACTAGAATATAATGATAGTTGGTGATTGTTTCTCCAAGATTTTAGCTATATATTTGGTTGATATATTTGTTATATTCATCCGATATTATATCATGTTACATTACTTTATTCTTGTGATATGGCCTAGTTTTGCATGATTTATTATTCTCTATGAGCTTGTTTAGACAAATATAATAAAGTCTGATCCACTTTATTATATATTGTCTATTCTTGTTTATTTATAGGATCCAGTGTGTTAATGCCTGATAATTAGTGTACTTGGTCTTACAAAAGATTTATTTCCAATAAATTGAGATATAGTATCATCATAGTGATATAGAGTTATAACTACCTGACGTAGACCGCTTATACGTATTTGAGTTGGGCTAGAGTCTACTTGATACATAGCTGACATGTTTACGTATGATATGTAGAAACGTAGGAGAGAACGAATCAATGGCATACCTTCTCATTGATTGTTTAGGACATAAATAGAATTACAAAAGAGAATAAAATAAATTTGTTACAACAATAAAAAAATAATAACAAATAATCAGTTAAAATCTGAACCAACAGCCTACTCTAATTAAGAGAGATAATTATATTTATTAATTCTCTATTATGCCCCCCACAAGTTGGATCTCCTTGAGGTGAGAGCAATCTTGTTCAATAATTCATGAAAACGCATGTGGGGTAATGGTTTTGTGAGTGCATCGGCTAGTTGATCCATCGAAGAGACATGTGTGACTCGTAAGATGCCATTTTGAACTTGTTCATGAATGAAGTGAAAATTGAGAGCCACATGTTTCATGCGAGAATGAAAGATTGGATTCGAGCAGAGGTTTATCGCACCCACATTATCATAGTAGATTATCGGTTATTGTGAGGATGTGAAACCTAGTTCACTAAGAAGATATGTTATCTATCTCACCTCGGCAAAAGTATAAGCAACAGACCAGGACTCAGCTTCATTCGATGAACGAGCTACTTTTTGTTGCTTCTTCGAACTCCAGGATATCGGGTTTCACCCTAGGTAGACAATATAAGCATTGGTGGAGGTGAAGTCATCTTTGTTACTAGCCCAGTCAGCGTCTGAGTAAGTTAGTAGGGGGATAGGCGACTGGCGATGGAGCATGATGCCATGATCAATGGTACCGCAAAAATATCGAAGAAGTCGCTTGACAGCATTCCAGTGTTCGATTGTCGGACGATGCATGTATTGAGACAGTTTGTTGACAACATAGGTAATGTCCGGTCGAGTAAGTCAGAGATACTGAAGACTGCCAACCACAGCTCTAAATTCGGTTGGGTCAGTAAGTGTCATACCAGATTGAAGAGTGAGAATAGGAGTGGAGGCAAGTGGAGTTGCTACAGGTCTATAATCAGTCAACTTTGTTCGAGCTAGCAAGTCGGCAATGTAGCGTCGCTGTGAGAGGATAAGTCCTTGAGGGCAAGGAACAACTTCGACACCAAGAAAGCATTGAAGAGTGTCGAGGTCTTTGAGTGAGAAGCGACGGGCAAGAACCAAGATGAAGTCCTGGACCGATGTTGCATTGTTACCTGTGATGATGATATCATCAACATAAAAAAGTAACAAGATAGTGATACCTTTGTCGTTGAGAATGAACAAAGAGGTGTCGGCAACCGAGTTTGAGAAGTGCAATACAATTAGAAACTGACGAAGTTCATTATACCAAGCTCTAGGGGCTTGCTTGAGACCATATATCGCCTTTCGCAATTTGCTTACATGGTGTGGATTGTCAGCATCAACAAAGCCTTGGGGCTGGGTCATGAAGACATCTTCATTGAGTGTGCCTTGGAGAAAGGCATTGTTAACATCGAGATGACGAAGATCCCAACCTCGACCGACTGCAAGGGAGAGTACAAGACGAACTGTTGTAGGCTTTACAACCGAATTAAATGTCTCATGGTAGTCTACTCCAGGTCGTTGGTGAAACCCTTTTGCCACTAAGCGAGCCTTGTACCTATCAATAGAGCTATAAGGTAAACATTTTAGTCGAAAAATCTATTTGTACCCCATAAGATTTTGCACACCATTGGGTGGTAC
Source organism: Iris pallida (assembly GCA_029216955.1). Taxonomy (NCBI): domain Eukaryota; kingdom Viridiplantae; phylum Streptophyta; class Magnoliopsida; order Asparagales; family Iridaceae; genus Iris; species Iris pallida. The sequence goes on from JANAVB010036619.1 coordinate 5,307,064, forward strand.
CAGTTCCCAAGTGCCATTTCGAACCAAGGCATCAAACTCCTCTGACATCGCACATCTCCATTTACCATCTTTGATGGCCTGAGTTACACATATGGGTTCAATTTCCGAGGCTAGTTGGGCCGAGAGGTTTAGTTTATTGATTAGTTTATGGATGTTGCTTTGGGAACGGGTGACAATAGGCGACGTGCGAACGAAGGGTGTGAGTGATAGGATTTCGGAGACTTGGTTATGGATAGGTGGGGGTAGAGCCAAAGGGGCAGTTGGGGTTGTGCTAGGAGCAGGTGCAGGTATTGGAGCGGGTAGTAGGGGTAGTAAGGTGTTTAGGAAAAGAGGTGAATTGTGAGGTGGGTTTGGAAAAGAAAAGGGGAGGGCTAGATCTTCCATATCCATTTGTATGGTAGAGTCAACTGGTGAAGGGTCGCTGGTACGAACTTCAGATGATGTGTATGAAATCGGGAGAATGATATTTTGAGAAAGCCAAGTATCGCATGTCAAGTCATTAGGATGAGGAAGATGCCGATCAACCTAAGACATGGGAAACTCAGACTCAACAAATCGAACATGACGTGAGATGTAGATGTTTTGAGTACTTGGATCAAAACATAGATAAGCATTTTGAGTGAGAGAATAACCAAGAAAGACACACGGCGTGGATCGACTGGAGAGTTTGTGGGGGAGAGTATGGACGAAGCCAAGGACAACATAAACATCCAAAGGCTCGAAGTTGGAATAGTTGGATGGCTACTCAAGGAGTTTATGATAGGGAGAGGTCATATGAAGAGTGGGTGTTGGAAGGTGATTTATGAGATAGACGGCAGTGGAAAAGGCATATGACTAGAAGGTTAGAGGTAAGAATGCTCTAGAAAGAAGAGAAAGACCAGTTTCAACTAACACACAAGGCATCCAGAAACGAAGCTACCTCTCGCTTCATGCCGTACCACCATACGTGGGCTCTCATATCCTTGTACATCTTATTGGCTCTAGGATGTAAGGAATACTGAGAACGGTGTACCTCCTGTATGACCTCCTCTCGCAGCTCTCCACTAGGTACACATAATCACGTCCCGTGCCTCAACGAGCCATCCTCTGTAATGGTAAAATCCTCCAATAAACCGGCCTACGCCTGTGCTATGATACCCCTTAGCTGCTCATCCTGGTGCTATGCCTCTCGTATCCTGTCTATCAGTCCAGACTGAATATGTATGCCCATCATCTGCATCTCGACTCCGGGAATGACGACCTCAATACCTAAGCTTTCTAAGTCTGCTAACAAGTGCCAGTCACTCGTCAAGAACATAGCCACGGGGTACCGACTTAAGGCATCCGCAACTACGTTCGCCTTCCCAGTGTGATACTGCAACGAGATGTCGAAATCTTTCATCAATTCTAGCCACTTGCGTTGCCTCATATTCAGCTACTTCTGCGTGAAAACGTACTTCAAGCTTTTGTGGTCAGTGAATATTTTCACATGCTCTTCGTACAATTAGTGTTTCCACAGCTTCAGGGCGAATATAACTGCCACCAACTTTAGGTCGTGGGTGGGGTAATTCTTTTCATGTGGTCGCAGCTGTCTGGATGCGTATGCTATCACCTTCTTGTTCTGCTCTAGCACACACCCCAAGCCCTTCCCTGAAGCATCGCTACAGATAGAAAAATGTCGAAACCGGATGGCAACATCAATATAGGAGTTGTTGTCAGCCTTTTGTTCATCTCATCGAACGCAGCTTGGCAGTCCTCTGTCCACACAAACTCTACGTCCTTTCGAGTGAGCCTAGTCATCGGCTCCGCGATTCGAACAAAGTCTTGCACGAACTTTCTGTAGTACTCCTCTAATCCTAAGAAGCTCTGAATCTCAGCCACAGAAGTCGGAGTAGTCCATGACTCAACAACAGCAATCTTCTTCAGGTCAACGGATATACCTTCTCCTGTCACGATATGCCGGAGGAATTCTACCTTGTCGAGGAAAAACTCGCATTTTGAAGGTTTTTCGTAGAGCTTCTCCTTCCTGAGGGTCACCAGTATGAAACTCACATGCTCCTCGTGCTTTTTCGGCGACTTCGAATAAATGAGGATGTCGTCGATGAATACCACTACAAACTTGTCAAGGTATGGATGGAACACCTTGTTCATCAAATTCATGAAGACTGCCGGGGCATTGGTCAGCCCAAACGATATTACCATAAATTCGTACTGGCCGTACTTTGTCTGGAAAGTTTTCTTTGGAATATCCTCTTTCTTTACTTTCACTTGGTGGTACCCCGACCTCAGGTCGATCTTCGAAAATACCCATGCACTGCTCAACTGATCGAAAAGATCGTCAATTCTTGGTAGCGGGTATTTGTTCTTGATCGTCTTGTTATTCAAGGTCTGGTAGTCGATACACATACGTACCATTCTGTCCCTCTTGTCTTCAGGAATTCGTGCCATCCGGGGGTTGCGATCCACGTTCTCCAACCAGTCATCCGCGTAGAGGATACCTTCCGTTCCTTTGAATTCTCTGGGCCTAAGGTCTATGAAATTCTTAGAAGTTCCAGGGCGTAGTGGGGGAGCATCTCTAGTCTGAAGAGCCTCCCTCAGGGTATCTCGAAAGACGTCGGCCTGTCGCGTCTGGAAAGTGATTAGCTGCTGGAAGATCCCAAGGAGTGTTGTATTGTCCAGCGCAGGTGATGGAGGCAAAACTGGTGCTGGATGATGGTTGGGTGCTGGTGGAGGAAACTGTGCTGGTGGCAGAGTCGACGGAGGGAACTAGGGAGGTAGTGGAATGTCATATCAGCGAAATCTCGAAGTCTACGGCTGGGGCGTCTCGCCTAGATAGATGAAGTGGCCTCCATGGGTCGGTAGAGTTCCGTTCGAGGAAGATCCACCGACGGTTGCTGGGGTGTTCAAAGGGAGCGGTGTTCCTGCCTTAGGAATCCATCTAACTGCCACAAAAGGAAAAATCGTTAGTCGGTATCAAGAATCAAACAGGATGCAGATCAAAGGAGTAATTGAGATCAAATTTGGAATTCAGTAACAATTTTAAACATGTGGAGATGATCGTTAAGGTCTACTCCTACTCGCAGGCCCGCAGTAGTACATCTAGGTTGAGTACTACCACGAGTTTCGCTGTTTTTGTAAAAACCGACCTACATGGGCCACCATAAAAATGTGTCACAACCCGCACCCAATATTTGGGCATGAGCCGTGGGTACGTCCAGCCTACGCCGTAGTATCGATAGTAGAACGCTGTCGTGTTATCTTCATATTTTATCAAATAGAACTATACAATTTATAGATTTCTACAATAAACCCAAAATTCACAGATCAGTCCACAGTAGCAAGATATATATATATATATATATATATATATATATATATATATATATATATTTTATATATATATATATATATATATATATATATATATATATATATATAAAATAAAAATAAAAATATATATATATATAAAATAACCATGGTGAGAGAAAAGCCAATAACTGATCTGAATAGTCTCCAAGATAGAGACCTAAATGTGATAGATAAAATAATCTCAAGAGAACAAATTGTGCTAAGCTGGATGTCCACTACTCAACTCTCATAATCCTCAAATAAAATAAAGTACAATAAATAAAAGAGTTTTCGCAGGCAACTCCTACTCTATAGAAAATAATATCAAGCTAAATGTCTCATGCGGAGGGTAGCCCCGCATCCAGGTCCTCCTGCATGCTCAGATTAGGGTCCACAGTCTGCTCATAATAAGTGGTACAGAACTCCTCTAACTCATCACCTAAAATATTGGTTTTCCAGTCAGGAATGGAACAAGTACACATATGACAGCTATCCGAGACACAATAGAGTCACTAAACATGTATATAACATATGAGAATGAAACTAGAAAGTAACTAGCATCATGGTGTAAATGAAAAGAACATGTAACTCGAGAAATAGCTACCAGAAAGCAATATGTAAGCTATGGTAACATGGCAAGTATGAAGAACAAGATGAAATAACTTGGAATATTAACTATCTATGTGCATTAAAGTATCAGTTTCGATGTGTGAACGGCTAAAGAGTAAATCCGGCACCCTGCACGTGTCATGTGCATCTGCTATTATTCAAGAATAGACATATGGGATGGAAATGGGTAGTTCACACGTCTACTAAGATATTTTCCAGCCCAGCTAGTACTCATGAAATCAATCGCAAGTAGGGTAAACATAAAGGACAATCAGGATGTACAATAAATCCATGATACTAATCCTCGTGTGACGAGCGTGTCAACAAGAAATAAGACATATGTATAACAGGTAAAAGAAACTATCAGAAACGGTAACAATCAGTATATGCACTTGCCTGTGGTCCAGAGCTGCGGATACGGGTCAGACTCCGTATCGAGATCCAAGTAACCTGTTTTTAGAGTTTACAGTGTCAATAAATAATTTTAAATCGAGAAAAATCTATTAACTTGGTTTTTAAGTCTCTAGGTTGAATCCTAACCATTATGGCTATTATTAGAAAGTTGTGCTAAGTTTGATATTTCTTACTGTACTAGGCATTGACCACCTATCTTACCTATCTATATGTCCCATATCATGTTACTGTTTTGCCCCAAGGATACCATTCCTATCTGTTCTATATTAATATCGCCTTTGAATACCCTAATTTCCTAACTGGAACACTTACCTATGGTCAATTTGGGCACAATGAACCCCTTTCCAGTTTACTAACTGGAATCTTCCAACTGTAGGATAGGATGTTGTTGTTCCTCTCTACCAAGGTTGTCCTCTAACTTGCTAACTTGCATTAACTGTACCTTAAACCATACTCAGGCTACAAGCTACAGGAGCCCTTGTTCACAAGTTTTATACTGGTGTGTCCCAGTTTACCCCTTATTCGACCATTAGCTCATGTCCTGATACCTGACTTTTCCCTACAAGTCTTCCTATTCTTATTACATATACAGATGCAAATACTATGTTTGAACCTGTCTGTACTATTCACTTTCCCATATTACATTCTAGTGAGGATACATAACACTCCTAGCTTGTACCTTTTTACCTGTACCTCCTTTGTGGCCTTACAAAACTGGTGAAAGAAACAACAATAGTGGCAACAACAATACTTAGTGTCTGGTTGGCCTAAAACACCAGATGTTAAGGTCCTATTTTAGAGAGTTTTGGGAGTTCAAGTCCCACTAGGTTTAAGTCTCGTCATGCAAACAGAGAAGGCATTCCCCCTCTGATTTCAGATTAGATACCAAAGTACCCCTCATTATTACTGTTTCAGGAAAAGTTATTCTTACTTTGCCTCTACTTCTTAGGTGACACATGAGATGTAGGTTGCTACCTTACATATGAATTGGCACATTAAACCTCAACACCTACTAATACTATAGACCCTTCTCTGTCCCCTCCTTAGTTGGTGGTTACAAGAAATTGGCAAAGGAAATAATTCGAGGGCTTGTAGGTAAACAAGACCCCTGGATCTAAAGGCAAGTGAAACCCAAGGTGTTATGCAACTTCCATTTTAAGATACAACTGACCATCCCAGGTGCAACTAATATGTGATATACATAACTTATATACCAGTGTAACTTAATATATAGATGTGTCCCGACCAACTTGTTCTCAGGTCATCCTATCTACATATGAGGGACAATGACTAATAGCAGCTATCCTCAACAAAACCCTGCCCTTGTGTTTACCTACTCGATTATTCTTTTACGATCTACCTCTGATATCCTGACACTTACCTGTAATCTAACATATCACCATGGCCAACTTTTTCTACACGTGAACACTATACAAAGGAAATGAACCAAATCCTACTTTACCCCAGTAGCCCTTGGTACATTCAAACCCCTATATTTGTATAGGTACCAACGTACAAGTCTGCTCGTACTAGATCCCAAGTCATGTTCTATGTTTAATACACAAGACACCCCTATATGCCTTGGCACTAGGATGGAAAATACATTTACATAGGACCTCTACGTAGGTATTAGGCTACTGCCCCTACTTAAACCTACTAACCTCAGGCATATGGATATAAGTATGCTCTGTTACACCCATGGGTTGCTCCTTAAATTCATGTATCTATACTTGAACCCTGTCGCCCTTAGCCTGTAGCCATCAGGAAATAGAGGCCCAGACCTAGCTCTGATACCACCTGACACTTGACCCCTTATAGGGTCCCTGTTTATTCAGAAAAGGTTTGCAACAAGTACATCTATTCCTAGATTATACTAGGATACTCCCCTATGTTATTGAAATATCATAAAGTTTCTGAAGTAGTTTCTAGGGGATACAAAGGAAAGTATACACTCTAATCTGGCATAACCCTTATTTCAGAGGGTCTGATACCTTCCGGTACTCTCCAACTCCTGCCCAAGCCCATTTATCTTAATTTGAACCGCCAATCACTTCACTTCCACATAGGTAATTTAAGCCCGTTAACATTGTCAAGGTGCATTGTCCAGATGTATACATCATATCCTAATCTACCCTATGAGCCTAGTCCAGGAAATTCTCTGTTACACTTGCTTAGGAGTGAAGCCTAAGATATATCTATGTGTATATTTGAGGTAGGCAGGTATCTTCAGGACACTTTTGGTCTACTGACAAGTGAACTCAAGGTATTGCTATTATCAACTGGTACACCAATGTACCCTGGCCAACAGGAATAGACCTGGGTCACCACAATTTCTATGGACAAGTCCATGCACTGGTACCTGCCATAGGTGTGTACCTGTATATAACACAGGTTGTTCACTGAGTTGCACAAATAGTTCAAAATTCGAAGAAGCATGCTATCTACATAGTTTCCTGCTGCTTGCCATACATTGCTATGCCTTATCTTCACTGGTACTAATGAACCCACTTGGCATTGCAATAGGGGACATATCTACACAGGTTTAGGTTAGAAAGGTTGTCATATACAAGGACATAGCCTCTACTAGGTTGCAGTTATTGAAACATCCTAATCTTGATGCACTAGCAATCTGATCCTTGTTCATATAGGCTTTACTAGTATACAAGAATTAGTGTTTACCTGTACAATGCTAGTAAGCCAACCTGTGTGAGCACATGGTTTTATAGACCTGTTGTTGCTCTCCACTTCATATATGACACCCTTACAATTCTTGGCCCTGTATGCTCTCTAGTATCCGATACTAGGATACTCCTATACCCACGTCAACCAATACACACACAATAACTTCTAATGTATCAGCAGTTTCCCCTTAAACTTCAAGTCTAGTACACGGCTTTGAACATTAAACTGACATCCTCTCATAGACATTTAACCAAACGTTTGCTAACATGTTCTAAAATTCTTAATAACAGAAGGGGAAATTTAGAGTTTAGGGACAAGGAGTACCTTTTGGAATCCTCAGATGTTTGTTGCGGTCGTATTGCACATCTCGACTCCATGCTCCACTTGCTAAGCCCTTAACACGACTACACCCACTTGAGAGTATGCCGGTGACGAAATTAGGGTTTTGGCGAAGAAGGGCTTCGATCGACCATTCATATATATATATATCCTGATTGGGATGGGGTCGAGGGATAAGACTGAATTTTCTAGCTTTATCAAGAACAAGGTTTTTTTTTCTATATAGGATTTGAATTTGAATGTAACCGTAGGATTTAAAGTTTTAGCAATTTTGCCAAAAGCCCCTCCAAATCTGACCTATTTGTATAAGGTCCTGGTCAGCCCCAAACTTAGTGTATTTGCTTAATAACCCATTAGAAACTTATACCTAGGTGTAATGCTAGTAATGATATTCAATATAATAGTGATAATATTAATGTCACTAATTAAAATCAATAATAAATAAGTGATCAAGGGCTCACACCTTCCACAATATCTACAATGTGGCGATAGTCATCATCGAGACCCTCTAAGATCTTCTCAATGATGTCTTCATGATCCATCGGTTTGTCGAGTGCAGTAAGTTGATCAGTTCGACACTTGATGTACTACATGTAGACCGATTTGGACTGAGAGGCTTTTGTGGCTTTCTTCATCTGGTCCTTGATCTCCTTTATGTGACCACGAGTCGGACGAGCATAGGTGTTGGCAAGAGTTTGCCATGCTTCATCGACAGCATCTGATTGTTGGATGAGTGGAACGAGAGATGAGGAGATGGAGCCGACAAGTGCGCCAAACAACAATTTATCTTGTCGAACCCATGGGAGGAAAGCCGGGTTTGGACCTTCAATATTGTTGGTGGTGATTGTCCGAGGAGGGCATGGATGAGTGATGTCAATGTATTTGTAGAGGTCATAGCCGATGAGAATGACCTCAATCTGGAGTTTTATGTCACGCCCCGCTTCCGTAGAAGCGATCGTCCTCGCTAAGGCGTGATGTCGCACGAGCCTAGGTTGTGCTCGTGCAAGGCGGGTTCCATAATGGCCGATTTCAGCGGCTGCGACGGGGTCGTCGCACAGAAGTCCCATGTCGAGACATTGAATATGCAGCAAAAATTTAGAACAAACACAAGTTATTCAACAGAAAGCTCTTTATTAATATTAAAACAAAGTTTACAATGGGGCGCAAGGCCAAGATTACAAGTCACTCAAGCTTACTCTTCTCACATTACAAGATCACTCAGCTCTCTCATCTCTCAAACACAGTCTTGAGCCAGCGGAAGCTTTGGAAGGCGACGTCCATACATTATGTCCCGTATAAGTCTTGAATCCATACGGCCACATGCTTCGAATCGCCAAGGAACTCTGTTCCTCGACACATCCAAGCGAGCTCTGTGCCACGAGCTTCTACTTGTGCCTGCACATGAAAACTATGTGGGTGTCAGTACTCAACTGTACTAGTGGAATGAGCTTCTCGCCCACCCCACTACAACAAAAAACCCTTTTAATGACGGCTAAAAAGCGTCATTAATGACAAACCATGACGCTTTTTTTTCAAAGCAACCGTTATAAAAATGGGTGTCATAAATGTTTTTTAAAAGCGTTATAAAAAAACCGTCATGAATAGTTTCTATAAAAGTGTTATAAATATTTAATATATAGTGCACAATTCAGGACTGTTGTAAAACGTTATGAATAGATAATATGTATAGGCTCAATGCAGCACATTTATAACACTTTATACTATTCAAATTAGCATATTTATAACACTCTATACAGCACATTATATATTACATTCCAAAAAATTAACATTATATATCACCATCTTTATTACATTTCTCAAAATAGAGTACATATCAACATCTTCATTACATTCTCAAAATAGAATATCCAAATACATATATATATATATATATATTTACAACTACCAAAATTGTCCACATCAAAACTTGGCCACATAACCAATAATCCTGAAAGATCAACGACAGCCGGAACACCAGTAAAATCCTGAGAAAAAGAGAAGACGACCAAATCAGTCCATATAATTGTCAGGCCTAAAAATCAAATCTAATCATGAAATATCAAGAAAGGAGTAAAACAAACTAGGTCATGATAGGGATCAGGTATTTGTCCCATATCTGGAGCAAGCTTGATAGAATAATCCCTTAGAAAAGAGTTTTCATGAAAATGGGAACAACCATAACATTATATAGAAACCATAAAAAACTATTGCAGAGATTTTGCAAGAAAAAAACCAATTCCAATGACACAAATTTATAGTGGTTTGAGATTAGTTTGGTACATCAAAACAAAAAAGAGCGAAAGAATTTTACTTATGTTGTTGATAATTTGATAATCATATCACCTGCAAAGTGAAGGCTGTGACCACTACTGCTACAAGCAATGAGCAAGTCTCCAATAAGTTGAAATCAAGATCCATTTGAACTCCCATTATCCACGCCAAAATCACACTTAAGGGAATCTGCATTATGCCAGGAAAATTGGGAAAGATATTTTGGTTCTACAATAGTAGAGATATAGATTGCATTTTGAAGGTTTTTATTTACTTTGATATATACCAAATAACTTTACATGAAATCAACTCTTGCCTTAGGATTGCATTTTTGGTTCTACAATAGTAGAGATATTGATATAGATTGCATTTTTGTCAAGAACATTAATTTTACTGTCAAGAACATTAATTTTACTGTCAAGAACATTCAAAATCCTTCATAATTTCTCCAAACTTAAACATCAACCGCGTAGTCAGCGTTTAATTGTTTCCATACATATATCCAAAATGTTGTAAATCCAAAATTTAGCTCGAACCCTTCGAGCCTATCCACAACCAAAGCTCCTCAGAAATCCTCTTACTTCATCCAACCTACACAAATATAGGGGGAAACATTAGTGTTCCTGGTTAATAAACAAGCAGTTGAATTTATGAGTTAGCTATTAATAGAAAATTGCCTAAAATTCTATGAGTTATAATCAACCAAACAACTGGAATCCATTATCAGTTGAATTTATTAGTGATCCATTCATATCCATACATACTTAGCAAGTCCACAACTTGTGGCATACCGTTTCTTTATTGATGGTTAAAACCATTATAATCCTTTGTCTTTTCTGTTTGAAATTAATGCAAATGACCATCATGGAGTCAATTTCATGTCAGTAAACTGTTGCTATAAGAACATGAGCTTTCTGTTATGGCTCTACAAACTAATTTGGCTCATCTTAGCAAGAGCTTTATATTTTTATATTGTTCTTTTCAAGTTAGAACGAAAACTTGTGACGTGTAGTGACAAAATGAATCTACAACTAAAGAAGCAATATGTTACATGTCATCAGTTAATAAGAACAACTTTATATCAGAGTTATCAAACTAAGATACAAGAGGCAGTAAGCTGTGTAAATGCATAATTGAAGATGTGGAGTTGGTTGAATGGATGCAGTTGTGGATATAAGAGATGATGCAGCTATAGGACCAAAAAGAGCAACACCAGTTGATGTGGATCTTACTTCTATGATTAGGATGGGTTTGGGGTTGGCTTGATATTGGGACAAGCATCAAGGGAGGGAAGTGTAGAAGTTGGAGAGCGGGAAGTTATTGAAGGACTAAGCTTGATCAATCCATCGCGCTGTGTCGATGAATTGATTAAATAATAAGAATTTGTTTCAATTGGGAGCATATGAGTGCACCCTTCTACAATTTAAAAGGTAAATACTCTTACCATTAAACTAAGCAGTAAAAGTAAAACTACTACAATTTAAAAAGGTAAATAATTTGAACACTGCTCTAGAAAGATTCAGATATTCCAGTTAGTCAATACATGATCTATGATGAATTGGTTTAAACACTCTTACCATTAAACCAAGCAGTAAACTTTCATCTTACTATAATATTCAGTACTTATATCATTTCTGGACTAAGAGAGAGGTATCACTAAAGACGTACCTATTCTTCAAGCGGCATAATATGGTCTGTTGGCCAAGCCGTGGTACTTTCAATGATTTCCTCTACTGTTCATAACACGGCCTAGACAACAGAGCTTTGGGTTGTATCACTATATCTACCCAAACATGGGATGCACCTTGTCCAAGAGGATAACCGTGAATCGGCACATTCGGTTCATCAGTGATCCATCGTCCAATTGCAACAACTTTTTTCTTATTTCCCGTCCAATAGAGTAACTTACATTTTTGGTCCTTTGACAGACGATGATGTGACTACAACAAAGATTGAAGCTCAAAAATATTAATATATCATTCGAGTTACAATACTTCTATCTGTTATTAGAGATATATTACCTATGGAGTAGATGGAGATTTTGAAATGACCTTTACTTCAAAATTATTCTCGTCGCCACTGTTGTTCTCCTCCTCTTTAGTGTTCTTATCATCACTGCCCTCATTGTTCTCCTCCTCATCTTTAGTGTTCTCGTCGTTCTTCTCATTGGTCATCTTATTTTTATCCTAAATAGGAAAACAGTTACATGTAATTACCAAAAAGAAAAATATAGTATACCAAGTGGTCATTCTTGATGACTTACCTAACTTTTCATTAATGTACCAAGTAGTTGAGTTTGTTGTTCAATTAACTTTGATATGGAGTTGATTTGCCCTTGCATTGACTCAACTTTGGTTTAGAAATTTTATATAAAACTAAATTTTCTTATTCGGTTTACCAGGGGAGAGGAATTTTATATAAGATTTATGAAAGGTTAGTTTGATTTGAAGAGTATTCTGTAGACTCCTTGGCATGAATTTTTTTTGCGATAACGATTTAATCCCATTACGACGTTGTAACTTATATAGCATCCAAAATGTGCCAGTCTTTTTTTAATCATGTAAAATATATAGAATACGATGCTGCTCCTAATCGAACTGGATACCTTACTTTGACATAGGGGCATAGCAACATATGCAGCATCCAGAAAAAACTATACCTTTAATAGTGTTCATAACACGCTATATAAAGTTCTGTTAACAGCAAAATAGCAGGGAGGCATAAACGCTGTAGATAAACTGCTATTATATGAACTTTTAATAGCACTTCACAATGAACGCTATGGATGATGATATTATAATAGCAGGGAGGCTCGAATGCTATAGATAAACTGCTATTGTACGCTCTTTTAATAGCACTGCGGAATAAACGCTATTGATAATGACATTCTATAGCAGGGAGGCTTGAACGCTATAGATAAGCTGCTATTGTATGTCCTATTTATTGTAGTGTCAGAGACAGATAGTATCAGCACCAGTTGTACTGTCTCCGCTAGTCATCCTCGCATGCTGTCTACATATATGGCAGATGGAGGGACACCTGAAGAAGCCAGTGATCAGACCAACAAGTAGCTGGAGAGTCTTGAAATAGCATTTGCTAAGATCACTAATATGCTTACCAACATCATGGCTGTCCAAACAACTAGGGTTGTTCCTCTACCTCAACCGAATGTTTCAACACACGCTAGTTCGGCTCATAGTAACAACCCTCTTTCACTACAAAGGGAGTACCATTCCGTTGCACCTCCTCTAAATCCTGTAAACGTTTGTGGTGGTCCTTCCCAGACGGCATTTGACAACCGTACGGTTGCCGTTTCTCGACATCTACTCAGCTAGCAGGATGCAATTGATTATCTTGTTGCCCGTCTTAATACCATCTCACACAAAGATGAGCTTCAGAAAATAGGGATATCTCAACCTTATCCTTCTGAATGGGATAATGCCACTTGCCCTCATAACTACAAGCTATTGACGCTAAATTTATTTGACGTGATGACTTCTCCTCGCCAACACATGACATACTTTAACACGCAGACTCTACACTTACCAAGAGACGATGTGTTCCTGTCAAACTTATTTATCAGAACCTTACAGGGGGAGCTTTTGAATGGTTCTACAGTCTGCCTGACGGTTGTATTAATTCCTTCAAAGACTTGGAGAGGTTATTCCTTAACAGGTTTTATGAGAGTGGCATGCATGTTAGTATGTCCACCCCCATCGAGACCAAGTAGAGGAGGAGTGAGTCTGTTATTTCTTTCATCGAACGCTTCAGGCGACTAGCATTAAAGATGCCCTTCGGTATACTAGACTCAGAGCTTTTGGATACTTGTCGGCATAACTTCCTTCCTACAATAAAGTTTTGTCTGGGTATACATAAGTATGATACATGGCCCGCTTTCATCGGGGCTGCTGATGCTGCTGAAATGATGTTCCTAATCTGGAACTACTAGGTTGAAGACACCCAAATCTGAAGACAAAGGCATGCACCCCCAAACTATCCCTATCCGTAGGGATAAAGGGAAAGAAGTCTAGAAGGTCGACACTTCCAAGGGAGCTTCCAATTCTCAGGGCGCTCCTAACAAATCCAATGAGACTTTCTCCTTTGACGAAGATGATGTTATTACATTTTTCACATGTTGATGAAGGGTAATAAACTGGTATTACCTCCACCACGATGTCCTGCGGAGGCAAACCAACTCAACGACCCCAAGTACTGTCTTTATCACCAGTACGTGCACCATTCCACCAAGGATTGCATCATCCTGAAGAAGAAAATACAACCGCTTATCGACTGCCAAGTTATCAACCTCGAAGCTGAAGACAAGGTCGTGTTTTTTTAACATAATCTCTCTCTAATTTGGTGACTTTCCTCCCACAGAAGTTCCAGACGGCATAATCCCAATCCCCAAGGCAATAATGGAAGTCGTCAACCTGCCGCCAGCTCGCGACTCAACATCAATGTTGGTGCCACTCATGAAAGAACGGGGTGAGATCATATGGGTCCATCCAGACCTTATCCAGGAAATGATGCATGGGGTAGTGTCTTCCAAAGCAAAGAGGGGCACGAAATACGAGTCATGCCACATGGTGTCTTCTCCAGTTTATGAAGTTCAATCCGGTGAGACGCGATTCGGGAAGACTTACCAACGGACTTATGACCCCGCACAAGAAGACATAGTACCTTCCCAAGCTCCTGCTGCTCCCGTAAGTTCAGAAGCCGGCCCGTCTTCGATTTGACAAGTCTCTGAAGGCACCAACTCCCGAAGGCATGGATCGGCCTTATAACTTTGACATACTGGCACAAATGGCCAACAAACCTTCCATATTGTCAATGTTCGACCTACTGCGGCTCTCCAAAGAGAAGCGTAAAGCTTTAAGCAAGGCATTACTATATGTCGACTCTTATCTCGCTCAAGTTAAAGTCCCTGTTAAAGAAGCAGTCTCTTGTCCTCACTGCCATAGCACTATGGAAGTGGTTACCAACATCACCTTTTCATAAGAGGACGTGCTGCTAAAAAACAATCATCATGATAGACCTCTGTACTATACTGGGTACATCGGGGCTATTAAGGTAGATCGGATGCATATCGATCCACGTTCCTCCCTCAGCATCATCCCTAGAAGTTTACTCCAAATTCTAGGGATCCCTCTGTACAAGTTTTCTACAACCAATACAACTATCATGGCTTTCAATGCTGGAAGAAGTCATCCTCTAGGAAAGATCCGTCTCAAGTGCCAGATTGGTGATCTTCGAACAGAGGTTGCTTGCTATGTAATTGATGCCAATGCATCCTACAACGTCTTGTTGGAACGTTCGTGGATATACGAGAACATGATCGTTCCTTCTACCCTTCACCAGTGCTTTAAGTACGTCAACAGTGATGGCATCGTGAAGATGGAGTTTGCCGATGTCGATCCTTTTAAGGATATTGAAGCCTACTATGGAGATTCGGTACTTTATCAATCTCATCCTCCCAAGGATGACGGCAACGAAGCTGACGATGAAGCTGAAGCTAATTCATCTGCCAGTGACGGTCCCCTGGTTATCCGGGTCAAAGGACGTACTACTCCAAAAAGTAGTCCAAAGCCTCTCACAATCCGGGTCAAAAAGAAAAATCCTGATATTATCAAACCATTAACCATCACTCTCCATAAAACGACTCGGGTGGAACTGCTGAAGTCCATCCTCCCAATCCTGATGAGTTACCCTACGTGGTGAACTTAACCAAGTCTGTGACTCCTATTCCGGACAATGATGCCCTCAATAAGTATATCAATACTCAAAATAATGTACCTTCAGTGGATGATGTTACCCTGAAGGAAAACTTGCATATTTTCTGAGTAAAGTTTTATCTTTGAATTACTCTGATGTCTACCAATCTGTAAACCAGTACATAGATACGTTGTATGCCCTAGAGCATGGCATAGGACCATACCTCGGCATCCGGTCACGATGCCTCGTCTATGGGAAAATGTCTGGCTAGAAGATGTCCATACTTCATCGTTCTAGCTAGAAAGAAGGGTGCAGAATTGATCATCTTCGATCGAATAATTGGCAAAAGAAAGTTTGTTCAGGACTTTACTACTCCTGATTACAATACCAAAGCCGAGTATGATTAAGGTAAAATGCAGCTTTACCGATATAGTTGGCAGGCCAAGAATATCATCCAGAATATGGGATATGATAAAAA
The DNA here is from genome assembly GCA_029216955.1 of Iris pallida. Taxonomy (NCBI): domain Eukaryota; kingdom Viridiplantae; phylum Streptophyta; class Magnoliopsida; order Asparagales; family Iridaceae; genus Iris; species Iris pallida. The sequence continues at coordinate 5,322,896 of JANAVB010036619.1, forward strand.
AAGTGACCAGGGACTAAACTATGGTCAAGGGCAATGATTGCCAATACGTCACTTTGCTCCTTCAGGCAAATCCGAGAACTATTATCAACGAAACGGTGTTGGTTTGGGTTATGTTACTCCTCCAACAACTCCTGAAGGATCAGATGTTGAAGTTGATCATTGTTCTCACTCTTCTGATTCCCGCCTCTGGGATTCAGACTCCAGCATTGGAGACATGTTCAAAGCAACTCTATCCGTTAACATGGTATCAGTTGACCAAATTACAGAAAATGTCCAATCAATCGAGCTCGAACAATAGGCTCAAAAGATGGACACTAGGTTGGAGTTACGTTTCGAACAACGTGAACTACCGACTGAAGATGAAGTCGTCCAAGTTAATTTAGGAGATGAATCATCTCTTAAACCAATATTTATTAGCAAAAGTCTGTCTGGTGAAGAACGACAATCTCTTATACAACTCATAAGAGAATATATTGACGCCTTTGTATGGTGCTATGAAGACATGCTAGGCTTAGACCCTAAAGTTGCTATGCATTGCCTAAATATTTTGTCTAAAGCTAAGCTAGTGAAGCAGCAGCAACGACGGTTCTTACTAGATATCATGGAGGCCATCGAGGGTGAAGTCAAAAAGCTCATTTCAAGTGGGTTCATTCGCGAAGAACAACATCCTGACTGGGTCGCTAACATTGTTTCGGTCATAAAAAATAAAGGTAAAGTTTGAGTCTGTATTGATTACCGTGACTTGAACTCTGCATGCCCAAAAGATGAGTTCCCTCTACCGATCACGGACGTAATAATCGACAATACTTGTGGCTTTGAGCGAATGTCCTTCATGGATGGGTTCTCAGGCTACAACCAGATCAAGATGTTCCCAATAATGAGAAACACACATCTTTTTGAAGACCGTTGGGGGTATACTGCTAAACGGTGATGCCCTTCGGATTGAAAAATACGGGTACGACATACCAGCGAGCTATGAACACAATTTTTTGCGATCATTTACGCAAAACAGTAGAATGCTACGTAGATGATATTGCAGTTAAATGTTGTCTCAAGGGCAACCACCTCCAAGACTTGAGAACGGTGTTCGAACTGATGTGTACACACCAACTCAAGATGAATCCAACCAAGTCTTTTCTGGGAGTCTCCAGCGACAAGTTCCTTTGTTTTGTTATCACTTCAAAGGGTATACATCTTGACCGAGAGAAGGTTAAATCTATCCTCGATATTGGACCTCCAAGAAATCTCAAAGAGCTACGTGGACTCCAATGAAGCTTAGCCTACATTAGACGATTCATTTCAAATCTTTCTGGAAGGTGTCAACCATTTACTAAGCTCCTGAAGAAAGGAGTATCTTTCGTATGGACTGAACAATGTCAGTATGGTGGCTCCGATACTGAACAATGTCATCAAGAAGTATCTCACAAGCCCCAGTGTTGGTGGCTCCGATAGTCGGAAATCCTTTCTTGTTATATGTTCGTGCTACGGATCATTCTCTTGGTACCCTATTAGTTCAGAAGAATGAAGGCGGTCATGAACAGGCAATCTACTACCTCAGTCGCACAATGGTTGGTGCTTAGCACAGATACATACCTGTGGAAAAAGAATTTCTCGTACTGGCATTTGCTATCCAGAAGACACGTCACTATGTGTCCGGGCAGACTATCTACATCATATCTAGAGTCAATCCTCTTAGAATACTCATGACTAAACCCGATTCTCTTAATTCCCGTTTAGCTACATGGACAATGTTGTTGAATCCATACGATATGTTGTTCGTCCCTCAGAAGGCAGTAAGCGGCTAAGCATTAGCTGATTTCTTAGCTGCTCATCCAGTGCCAGAATCTTCCAAACTCTACGATAAAATCCCAGATGAAGTGGTTGAGTCTAACACTGCGACTGAGGAAATTCCTATTTGGTGAATGTTTTTTGACAGTACATCAAGAATAGGACCTAAAAGAAACATTGTGGCCGGAGTAGGGATCGTGCTTGTTTCATCCGATTATCTGGTTAAACACCGTGCGTATTCTCTCGTGGAGCCTTGCACCAACAATGTGGCTGAATATAATGCCCTATTGATTGGCCTTCAACTGGCAAAACAACTGGGAGTTGACTATCTTGAAGCTTATGGTGATTTTAAGCTAATAGTTTATCAGGTTTGAGGGGATTATGAAGTTCGTCATGAAGATCTTATCCCATATCACAAAGCGACGATTGAGTTGGCTTTTACCTTTGCTGGATTCTCCATCGAGCACGTACCTCTATTACAGAATATAGAAGCAGATGCTTTAGCTGGTCTGGCTGCTTCCTTGACCGACCCTATCAATACTCAGCATTCGATCATAGTGTCTGGTCGAGAGTTATTCTGTGCGAAATATGTCTTCCATATTAATCACGGTTATGCAACAAAGATGAACGTCGACATCAAAGACTGGAGATTTTCTTTCATTGACTATGCTGTCTACAGAATCCTTCCTAATAACCCGATGGAAACAGTGTCTATCTAACGGCGGTCCCTCATATTTTACTATGATATAGCTACCAAAATGCTATACCGACATTCTTATGATGGGCTACTGTTACGATGTTCATCAGACAAAGAAGACAAACATGCACTATGTGAGGCTCACAACAGAATTTGTGGTGCACACCAGCCAGGCCCTAAATTATAAGATCGCCTCAGACGAATGGGTTATTATTGGCCTACGACGATAGCAGATGATGTTGAATATGCAAAGAAGTGTAGGGATTGTTAGTTCCATGCCTATTTCATTCATCAACCTTCGGAGTTTCTACACCCGACGGCGGCATCTTGGCCTTTTAAAGCCTGGGGTATAGACATCATCGGCCCAATCAGCCCGTCATCCTCCAAAGGTCATTGATTTATCCTAGCTATAACCGATTACTTCTCCAAATAGGCGGAAGCTATACCGTTCATCGAAGTAAAGACGTCAAACATGATCAGTTTCATCAAATATTACGTCATCTACCACTTCGGCCTACCTCGCAAGATTATCCATGATAATGGCCCACAATTCGCAAGCCATGCATTCTATTGGTTCTGCGATAAGAATCGAATCCCGAATGTAGCCTCTACCGCTTACAATCCAGCAGCTAATCGATTAACAGAAGCCTTCAATAAGACTATCATCAAACTTCTCAAGAAGTTCGTATCTTCAAACAAGCGCGATTGGAATGAGAAGCTCGGCAAATATCTCTGGGCCTATCGTACAATGGTTCAGACTCCAACTGCTAGTACGCCGTTCCCTCTGGTTTATGGGAGTGAAGCAGTTATTTTCCTAGAAATCTAGATTTTCTTTTATCGGGTAGCCTTAGCCAGAGAGTTGACCACCGAAGAAAGCTACCGTCTACGACTACAAGAGATGGAGGCGCTAGACAAAAAATGCTTATTAGCTCAACAATGTATTGAGCTATACCAAGCACACATTTTTAGAGCCTTTAATAAAAAGGTGAAGGAAAGAATCTTTCAAGTTGGTGATCTCGTCTTAGCAGTGAGAAGACCAATGGTCATGACGCACAAGACAAAAGGACAATTCTAGCCTAAATGGGAAGGTCCTTTCGTTATAGAATCAGTATATTCTAACGGTGCGTATCGACTAACAAAGCCTAATGATGACTTGTTTATGACGCCAATCAATGACAAGTTCTTGAAGAAATATTATGTGTAACCTTCAGCGTTCACGGATACCGGACTCTAATCATGTAAATGTACATTGCGATGTTTACGTGATTCAAAAAATCATCTAACTATTATTCGAATTTTAAGAGTCTTGAATATGCCATGGATAATGGGTCGTCTAAAAATTATATCGTTTGAACTCTGTCCAAACTCGATCTTATGAAAACGGTCATGTCTAGATTACCTCTGAACTGTTTCCCAATAATTATATCCCAGTAGAATAATTAAAAAATGTTTTGCCACGTACAAACAACCTCTGAGCAAAACATTCGTTAAAGATAATCACGTCCATATTATCTCTGAATTATCTACTGACTCCTACTTAATGTTATATATCCGTCCACGTCCATATTACCAATGCTCAGATGTAGAACACCCCCTGCTATTATTTCCACACTACCTCTATTAGCAGTTTCTGTCAACTTATTATCTATGTTCGAGAATCTTAAAAATAAAACGAATAATAAGTCCACATCAAATTGCCCAACAAAATGCCCACCAGAAATAATCCTACTATGTCCACACTACCTCTAGTTCTAATATTCCACAAACTACATTCATGAGTTTCGAAAGACAAAAGATTCTTTATTAAAAATGCCTTTTAAAAAGCAGAGAAAAGATAAAGATACAAGAGTCTTTATGGCTCAAATGAGCCAATTACAAAAGAAGATTTAAGGGTTACACAACCGATTGATGTTATCCCTTAAAGCCGTTATCACAGTCTGAGACTTGACAGTGGCACGATGGCGTGCTTATTCCTGTCGAGCGGCTTCATCCTTGAAGGGGATCAACTTCACGTGCTCCCCCTCCAACTTTACCAGCTGTTCTCTCAACTGGTCTGAAGTTGTGGCAGTCACAGCAGCCTGAAGTGTATAATCTTTCTATTCAAACGTGACTGTCCTTAAGCTGGCCTCTAGTTGGGCAATCTCCTTATGGATCTGCGCAATGTGATTATACTTTTCAGGGATCTGGGCGGCCAGCTTGTTCTTCAAAACAATACGAGCCTCACTTGCAGCATTGAACTGTTTATTTTGATCAGCCAACTCACTGATCTCCTTAGCAAGGGCATCCTTTCCTGCTTGGAAATAAGCTTCCTCCTCTGCAAGAGCCGCAACCAAAGCCGCGTCTTCTTCAAGAAACAAAGAGGTTGGACTATGTTGTTTGGCTTCCCGGAATTCGGCCACCTGGTCCTCTAGATCATTCAGAACTTTCTTCAGACCACTAGCCCGCTCCTCGTAGCCGGTGATGCTCTCAAGGGCCGTCATTTGGCATTTAGCAATAGCCTTTGTAGGTCTAAATGTGGCATTATGGTTCAAGACTCCAGGAAGCTTCACTTTCAGGATGGAGTAGAAAGCTTTGACGACTTCCTGGGCCATCTTATCATCTTCAGAAGCGGTCGTTGGAAAGGAAGCCTGATGGAAATCTTTCGCTCCAGGAAAAGACACACTTGACAAGAAGCCGGACCTGACAAAGAAATAATATATCTATTAGTGACGAAAAGAAAAAACCTGAAAGTGTGCGAAAGAGTTGTCATTTCGTACCTTCTGCTTGCTCAGCACCAACTTGGATTAGGTCATCAACCCTGGTTTCAAGGGAACCAAGAGCAGGCCCAGGTTGCTCAAGGAGAACAATATCAAGGCCCCGAGCAACATCAGGCTGTATATCTTTCACGGCCCCAGTTAGACCGGTAGCAAATCCAGTAACAGCTATCTTAATACGCTATTCAACCTCTCCTTCTGTAGCCGAAGCTGGCTTACTGACAGATTCCTCCGTACCAGCAATTCTGGAGGAACCAGGGACAACTTCTTGTCCCGCCCCAGTGTCATGGGCTATCTCCGCGCTTTGTGCCCTCTCTTTGTCTACAAGGGAATATACGTGGAAGTCAGCCTCACGAGTAGTACGCAAAATCGAAGACGGAAAATTTCATCCGAAGTAAAATACAAGGATGACATACCCATGGGAGGGTGAGCTGACAGGACATGATTCTCATCCAACTCCTTCATTAAAGCCCCGATCTCAGACATAGCCCTTAAAGAGATATCGTAGGAGGGACTAGCTGTCTGATCACCATCATAGTCTGGGCCTTTGCCCTGGTCATTCCCTGACTCAGCCCCATTAACTGAGGAAGGCAAAACTTCATCTGCCGGTTGAGGACGAGGAGGGGACACTCTTGTCACGTCTACCTCTTCAAACGAAAAGGCACCTGCCTCGATCGTAACTTCAGGGTCCTGTGCAACGGATAAACATAAGGGTGAGAAAGCTTCATCCAAAGACTGTACAAGTAGTGGTTTGACCAAAATGGCTATAGAGTCTAGAAAGAGATCTACCTTCCGAATAGTAACGGCCCGTGATATCGTCCCACCTCCTTGGCTCTTCTTGGGTCAACAGTCTTCTTCTTCCTCTTAAAAGTTGGCTCCTAGGCCTGTTTAGTTGAAGCTTTTCTCTTCTGAGGAGGATCAGGGACATCAGAATTATCTTCGGTATCCTCCTTTGGAGGCACTGTCAGCTCTCTAAGAGCAGCTCTCTGTCGTGGTGTTGCGGCCGACTTAATGGCTGGAGCGGTGCTCTCCTTCTTGTTGTCCTTTGGCATTTTTTGGGCTTGTTTCACATTTGCAAGAGTGGGGCCAAACCTGGTCCCCAATATCAATCTCTGCTCACGATCATACCAGGGATGAAAGATATTAATATGAGTATATAATTTGGCAGCAGCATAGAGCAGGTGGGTCTCAGGCTTATCTTCGTAAAAATTGCCCCCGTGCATTCGGTATTGTAATAAACCCATGCATGCGGTCCATCGATCAAGCTGTCTATCGACTCCAGATGCGGGCTAGGATTACCCAGAAGAAGCTGACTATAGCCAAATTGTCGTACAAAATGGCTCGGTAGATAATGCTCCAAATAGGTGTGATTCCTATTCTTGAGCACCAGATGCGAGGGCCTAATAGACTAGAGCCAATAAAATGCCCCAGCGGTCAAGCTAGTAGTATATGTTCTTATCGTATCTATGTTTTGTACATTTAGTGTGATTCCTATTCCTGAGTACCAGATGCGAGGGCCTAATAGACTAGAGCCAATAAAATACCCAAAATTCATTCTAGCATACATTAGTGTGAATCATCTATGTTTTGTACATATTGTGTAGTATATGTTCTTATCGTATCTAGTATCTAAAGGATATAACAGAATCAAGATGAACTCACATAAGTAATACTAAAACATCATCTACTACTATGTAAGATATAGTGATAGGTTGTCGTATCATCATTGTCGAGGGATGAGGGTCGGAGGACAGTCAACTTCATCTACAGCTATATAGTTTCTGCCTCGCCAGTCGAATGGTTGCACGGACTATGTCCTGATCACCATGTCGTACCGTAGATTAATATAAATGGAGCTGGAAATATCCGTCGCTAAACGGTCACTATTCCGTCGCTAACTGTGATTTTTTGGAAAAAATTGTAGCACTTTTCCTGTTCACAAAAATATGCATAAACCAAACCAATATATAATGCACACCAATTATCCAACAATCACATAGACCAAATATATAATGCACACCAATTATCTAAGAATCATATAGACCGAATATGCACATACGAATTTAATGCACACCAGTTATCCAAGAATCATATAGACCAAACAAAATTAATATAAAATAGACATCAATTATCCTGAAGAGTAACCTAATATCCGTCGTTATAATTCGATTTATCTTCAAATGTGAGAATGGATGGCTCAGAATACAACCCAAAATTCATTCTAGCATACATTAGTGTGAATCATCTATGTTCTATATATATGGTGTAGTATATGTTCTTATCGTGTCTAGTATCTGAAGAATGTAACAGAATCAAGATGAACTTATATAATGTAATACTAAGACATCATCTACTACTATATAAGATATAGTGATAGGTTGTCGTATCATCATTGTCGAAGGATGAGGGTCGGAGGACAGTCAACTTTATCTATGGCTACATAGTTTCTGCCTCGTCAGTCGAATGGCTGCAGGGACTATGTCCTGATCACCATGTCGTACCGTAGATTAATACAAATGGAGCTGGAGCCAAAATACAGAAACCAAAATACAAAATACAGAATCTAATCCCTGGGTTCGCCGAAAATACAAAACACAGTTCTAACTCATATGTATTTTAAGTGTGAGAACGGATAGCTCAGAATACAACCCAACCGGAGAGGATACTCTGAGAGATCCATCTGAGTAGGACGTATACTCTGAGAGATCACCTTTACACGAATGATATCAGTAGTGGGATTGAGTGTTGGAGAAGATATTATCAGAGTATACGTCCTACTCAGATGGGTCTATCACGGTTACTATTTTTTTCTGACAGCATGGTGGACGTGCTCCGTCAACAGATTCTTGGCCAAAACTTTGCCCCGCAGCTCAAGTGGACATCCTTCGTGTAGAGCTCGAGTGAGAGGTTCCTGACAGCATGGTGGTCTCCTTTGTCAAAGTATTCGTGCTCGTCCCACAAGTGGGATGAGCACGGATACTTTGACAAAAGAGACCACCATGCTGTAAGGAACCTCTCACTCGAGCTCTACACGAAGGATGTCCACTTGAGCTCCGGGGCAAAGTTTTGGCTCGGAGCAAGCATTTGTTGAGGGAGCACATCCACCATGCCGTCAGAAAAAATATTAATGGTGAGAGACCCATCTGAGTAGGACTTATACTCTGATAATATCTCCTCCAACACTCAATCCCACTACGGATATCATTCTTGTAAAGGTGATCTCTCAGAGTATACGTCCTACTTAGATGGATCTCTTAGAGTATCCTCTCTGGTTGGTTGTTATATCATCATTGCCGAGGGATGAGGGTCGTAGGACAGTCAACTTCATCTACGGATACATAGTTTTTGCCTCGCCAGTCGAATGGCTGCAGGAACTATGTCCTGATCACCATGTCGTAGTCCAATACAATCCAGAGATTGACACAGTACTAATTCATATATGTAGTCCAATACAAATATTCTAATACAAAAACAACCCAATACAAATAGTCCAATACAAATAAGTAATAATAGCTAATGAGAACCACGCAGCTCACGCAAACGCTCAGTGATACGATCACGCAACCACCTCAAAAAAATAGGATCTTTGGCGTGAGGAGAGATGTAGTCCCTTGCAAGTGCTGTATGAATAGAACTTCCGGTCTCACTAGCTACCGGTGCTGAATGAATAGAACTTCCAGTCTCACTAGCAATCGGTGCCACTTCCTCCTTAATTGTAGGAGGAGCTACCTCCGCATTCACTGTTTCCCTCAAACGATGTGTCGCTCCTCGGGTCATGGGTAACATCTGGTAAGATCGATAGTCACAAATAATATAATTGTAACATAAGCAAGCTAACTAAAGGAACCATCATGTAATTTGAGTACATTTTCGAAAGCAGATAAAGTACAAAAAAATCAATTTTTTGCCAAGTGTGAGAACGGATGGCTCAGAACACAACCCAAGATTCATTCTAGCATACATTAGTGTGAATCATCTATGTTCTGTATATATGGTGTAGTATATGTTCTTATCGTATCTAGTATCTAAAGAATGTAACAGAATCAAGATGAACTCACATAATGTCATACTAAGACATCATCTACTACTATATAAGATATAGGGATAGGTTGTCGTATTATCATTGTCGAGGGATGAGGGTCGGAGGACAGTTAACTTTATCTACGGCTACATAGTTTCTGCCTTGCCAGTCGAATGGCTGCAGGGACTATGTCCTGATCACCATGTCGTACCGTAGATTAATACAAATGGAGCTGGAGCTGGAGCAAAAATATAGTACTACTTCACCATGTCGTACCATTTTACTCTCTCTCTCTCTCTCCTCCCCCTTCCGGTGCTCTCACTCTCTCCGGCGCTCTCACACTACTAATTCCTATGTGTTTTAAGTGTGAGAACGGATAGCTCAAAACAGAACCCAAAATTTATTCTAGCATACATTAGTGTGAATCATCTATATTCTGTACATATGGTGTAGTATATGTTCTTATCGTATCTAGTATCTGAAGGATATAACAGAATCAAGATGAACTCACATAATGTAATACTAAGACATCATCGACTACTATATAAGATATAGTGATAGGTTGTCCTATCATCATTGCCGAGAGATGACGATCGGAGGCTCTTCGTCCTCAAGCGTCTAGCGGTCGTCCTCAAGCGTCTAGCCGATTTCGGAGACTCCTCGTCATTGCTGCCATTCTCTTCAACGGACACCTCCATCTTCGGCACATCGAAGCCGCCGCTACCGACGTCCGAGTCGCTGTCCTTGGTATGAGCTTCTTGATTCTCGATGGAGGCATTGCTGCTGAGAGAGACCCTCGACCCCTAGAAGCTGTGCTCCGGCTACTCCCCCTTGAACATTAATATTCAAGGGCCGAGGGTCTTTCTCAGCAGTAATGCCTCCGTCGAGAATCAAGAAGCTCATACCAAGGATAGCGACTCGGTCGTCGGTGGCGACGGCTTCGATGTGCCGAAGATAGAGGTGTCCGGTGAAGAGAATGGCAGCAATGACGAGGAGTCTCCAAAACCGGCTAGACGCTTGAGGACGACCGCTAGACGCTTAAGGACGAGGATGCAGTCCGAGAAGCAGAAAAGGGTTTCTTACGCAAATTATTTTGATGATGAGGAGGAGAATTCCGATGACTCCGAGAAGGAGGAGGAGGAGGAAGAAGACTCGGAGAAGGAGTCGAATGAGTCGGTGGTGATAGCAGATGATTGCAAGACTGGGAGCGAAAAGACAGACGAAGAAGAGGACGATATGAGTCGAAGGGGAGATTCGAGTGACAATGTAGGCACCGAGAACGGATGGCTCAGAACACAACCCAAAATTCATTCTAGCATACATTAGTATGAATCATCTATGTTCTGTACATATGGTGTAGTATATGTTCTTATCGTATCTAGTATCTGAAGGATATAACAGAATCAAGATGAACTCACATAATGTAATACTATGACATCATCTACTACTATATAAGATATAGTGATAGGTTGTCGTATCATCATTGCCAAGGGATGAGGGTCGGAGGACAGTCAACTTTATCTACGGATACATAGTTTTGCCTCGTCAGTCAAATGGCTGCAGGGACTATGTCCTGATTACCATGTCGTACCGTAGATTAATGCAAATGGAGCTAAAAATATCCATCGCTAACCGGTCACTAGTCCGTCGCTAACTGAGATTGTCACATATGTATATCACGGCTAGATGTATTGATATATATATATCTATATAGAAGCACACAACTGATATACTCTAAGGGTCGGTTTTTCAGGAAAAATTTCACTTATTCAGCGACTTTGGTGAAGCGAATATCCCAAGGATATTCTTAACAACGAAGACAGATGAAGAACTTGTACTGTCCTTAAGACAGTGAACATATACACCATGAACCCAAACCCCATATTCACATTTACTAATCCAAACACCACCAAACAAATGGATAACATCCAATATGGATAACACATTATTTAGCCAATATATAAACTAGGATGAATTTGAGAAGTAAAGCCCCCCGCTGCCGCCGACCAAAGCTCGCCGCCCCAAGCCCGCCGTCCAGTAGTTCGGGTGCATATATATATAAAGAGTGCTTATGGCTCTGCATCGGTTGCATATACCCCCGATGCCCCCGCCCCAAGCCAGCCGCCCAGCCCTCGACGCCCCCGCCCCAAGCCCGCCGCCCAGCCCCCGACGCCCCCGCCCAGCCATCGACGCCTCCACCCCAAGCCAGCCGCCCAGCACCAAACGCCCCCGCCCCAAGCCCGCCGCCCAGCCCCCGACGCCCCTGGCCCAAGCCAGCCGTCCAGCCCCCGACGCCCCCGTCCCAAGCCCACCGCCCAGTCCCGACGCCCCCGCCCCAAGCCCACCGCCCAGCACCCGACCCAAGCCAGCCGCCCAGCCACCGACGCCCCCGCCCCAAGCCCGTCGCCCATCCCCCGACGCCCCCGCCCGAAGCTCGCCGCCCAGCCTCTAACGCCCCCGCCCCAAGCCCTCCGCCCCCGCTGCGCCTACGACACTGCAAGAGAGAGAGAGGGGGTTACCTTCGGGAGAGAGAGAGAGAGAGAGGAGAGGACACCGACGCCGATGATGATCACCGAGGCCACAGGAGAGAGAGAGAGAAAGGAGAGAGAGTGAATTTAGGGGCAATACAAAAAGTTCCCCCGCCGTTTTATTTTAAGTCTGGAACGTATGTTTTGCGACGGACTAGCGACGACTTTTAGTCCGTCGCCCGTTAGTCGCTATTTTTGATACTTGTAGACTGAATATCCGTCACTACGTAGTCGACGATATGTCTCGCCAATTCTCCACACAATTCCTGCCAAATAATCGACTGCATAGCGACGACTGACTATCCATCGCTATATCTCCGACACCCTAGCGACGGATGTGCGACCTTTCCTCTCCCTAAAATTAAAATAAAAAATGTAACGGCTTGTCATCGGTAATCCGTCGGCGAGCTACCATAAAGCCGTCGCTAACGTCGACTGAAAATTTCCATCACTAATTGTCGGTCGCTAATTTTCTGTATTTTGGTAGTGTTCCGTGTCGGCCAACAAGCCCAAAAGCTGGCCTGGGGGTAGCAAGATGGTATTGCCCAGCACGGGTGTGTTCCAAGGCACGCACTCCAAATCAGGATCCTTTACGCAAGGAGATGACGCTTCGGCTACAACATTAGCTGGGGGTAGCCAACCCTCCACCATTCATGATAATCCCTCATTTTAATCTAGTGAAGGATTATATGACATGGACGCTTCCGCAGGCACAGGAAGTCAAAAAGCTAGGGGTATCAATTATAATGAGTCGGAGGATGATTGCAACCTACCTGTTTATCCTCAAGACAACGGGACTCAGGCGTCTGAACTAGAGAGCAAAAGATCCACCGTCCCTTCTACTTATCCGCACATGATGTCCGTATTCATGGCCGAAGGCGACAATGTGGATATCAGTGAAGGATCCAGTCAGCGAAAGCATATAGAGGACCTTGAGATAGGCCTAAATCCGTTGAACGATACTATGAAGACCTTGGCTTTCGTCGTCTTGGAGATCAAGGAGAAATTGACACCCACTGTCTCCATTCCTGCAAACCAAGACCCGGGGATTAATGGCGGGTCCATTGAGCCTCACATTCTGAGCCCAGCAGTGCCCCCGTCATCTACTCCATCAACAACGGGACCTGTAACGTCGAGTGAAGTACAACATGCCCTAAAAGAGTTGTACGCTCGCCACGATGCCAGAGAAAAGCGATAAATACTCCAAAAGATGGGAATTCGACAACCATATCCTGCGGAATGGGATAATATGATCTATCCTCCAAACACAATCCGCAGACACTCACGCCATTTGACGCGAAGGAGTCTCCTTGTTAATACTTGAGGTACCCTGCCTAGAAACCGGTCATCTAAAAAAGGACGATGCTCTACTTACTAATATATTCGTAGAAGCTCTGTAGGGGTTGGCCTACGAATGGTTTTACTGCCTCCCGGACAATTGTATCTCATCGTTCGAAGACTTGAAGCGCTTGTTCCTCAATCGATTCTACGAAGGAGTAATGTATATGACAATGTTGACTCTCATAGACATCATCCAGAAGGGAAAGGAACCTGTATGCGCGTACATTGAGTGCTTTTGCCAGACGGCCCTGAGGTTACCTCCTGGGATACCTGATCCCATGGTTATGGACTTATGTCGCAAAAATATGCTTCCTGCAATTAAATTATGGCACAGTGCTCCATGCATAGAGTGGACGCCTTTCATTACAAAAGCGGATGTGGCGGAAAGAAAAGCCCGAGATGTGCAGCTATTGGGATTGAGTTTTCCATCGCTCAAGGACAAAGGAAGGCGCTCGTTTAGCAATAACCATGTTCTAAGGATGGTAAAGGAAAGTAATAACCTCGTTCCTCAACATCTCCAAAGGTTCAGTAACAATGAACCCGAAGCCGGCTGAAGTGCAGAGGCCGAAAAAACCTACTCCTTTAACGACGAAGACACACTAGAACTCTTTGATATGTTGACAAAAGGTGGCAAGCTTCAACTCCTGCCTCCAAAGCATCCCGATGGAATGGAAAAGGTGGACAACCGAAGTATTGCCACTATCACCCGTATGTCGACCATTCAACACGTAATTACTATGTGTTGAAAAGTCAAATTCAATGCCTCATCGACGCCAAAGTTATCTCACTTGACTATAAGGAAAAGACTGTTTTTGCCAACATGGTCACCTTCCAGTTCAGAAGTTTTCCGAAGACAGAGGCTCAAGACGACGTCGTCCCCTTCCCGAGGGTTACAATGGAAGTAGTCAATCTTCCACCGACCCGTTATGACGCTCAAGGCCTCATCTTATTTTTAATGCCGCGAGAAGAAGTTATGTGGGTCCACCCTGATCTTTCCCCAGATATGATGATGCCTACAGTGCACTCTGTCAAGCAAAAGAAAGTCAAATCATGTCGCATGGTCTCTACACCAACTAATGATACTCTGGATACCACTCGCTCGGCTTACCAGCAAGGAGATAACCAAGCTCCAGTAGATGAAACATCTCCACCAGTTGCGGCCTCTGCCCCCGAGGCGTCATAAGCAGGCCCGTCTCAAGCCCCTGATGCAGATAAGGAGAGGCAGAAGGAGATTCGCTTTGACAAACCTCTGAAAAAAGACTATTGTAGGGCCGATCAAGCACTACAACTTTGACATATTGGCACGGCTTGCCAATACTCCGGTTCGACTGTCACTCTTCGAGCTCCTTCGTCTCTCCAAAGAGACTCGAGACGCCCTCAGCAAAGTTTTGCAGAATATTGATTTCTTCGTCACTCAAGTGCAACCGCCTAAGGAGGATCCTGTCGCTTGTCCATATTTCCATAGTATGGTCGAAGTGATTCCTAACGTCACCTTCACACAGCAGGACATGTTGCTGATGAACAACCGGCACAATTGGCCCTTGTACTACATGGTGTATGTTTGTGCCATTAAGGTCGATCGTATCCACATCGACCATGACTCTTCTCTTAGCATCATCCTTCAGAGTTTACTCCAAGCTTTTGGGATCCCGATACATCGGCTGACTGCATCAAATACTATAATCAACGACTTCAATGCTGGAAAGAGTGAGCCCCTAGGCAAGATTCGCCTGAAATGCCAAACAGGCGATCTCCAGACAGTCATGACTTGTTACGTCATTGATGTTGATATAAACTACAACATGCTATTGGGCCGACCATGGATTCATGAATACATGATTGTACCCTCCACTCTCTATTAATGCATGAAGTATGTGGTCAGTGACGGGACTATTAAGATCGAGTTCGCTAACATTGACCCGTTTCGAGGACTCAAATCATACTGTACAGATGCCGAGTTGTACAAGTCAGTCCCATGGGACGATGATGCCAATGATGTCGACGACAAAGCAGATACTGCACCAGAAAGCATGGCTATGGCAGAAGAACCGTTGAGGGCTTAATTGAAGGGAAACCTCCCAAGACGTCAGCTCATCTCGTCATCAAGCTTCGAGGAAAGGCTTCGGCTCGGTCGCCCTTGATGATATCAACTGATAGCCAGGAGCCTATGCAAATAAAGCTCTCCCGGAAGGCTCCAAAGCCAACTCTGAGGTCGCAGGAACCTCCGACTACAACCCCTTTAGTAGTCAAGTTGAAGGGAAACCTCCTCCATATTCTTCCATAATAGCCCTAATGCTCAAAAATAAAGAGTTGGGAGACTACATATGTTTCGATACAGAGGCGCACTACTTAGATGATGTAATCCCTCGGGATAAAATTTTACATTTTATTCATAGATAGTTGTCTTTGAATTACTCGTGTGCACACTGGAACACTAAGTATTTCTTAGACAACACTCTGTATATGTTACAAACACAAGTGAAAACCTCTAATCTTGCAAGCCGAGTTGTCTCTCCCCGAGGTGCCTACTTTTTGGTTCCAGCAAGGAAGAACCTATCATCTTCGATCGATTAGAGCATCCCCAGTGGCTAGTTTCGGCAGAACTAGAACCCAATAATGACAAGATGCAACTCTACCGTTACACTGCTCAAGCCAAACACCTTATTCAGAAGATGGGTTACGACTTGAACAGCGATAGAGGATTGAACTATAGCAAAGGCTGATGCCTTCCTTTACGACTTCGAGCTCCAAAGGAGAAGTCCCAAAATTACTACCAGCATACTCGCCAGGGATTGGGTTACGTTACGCCCATAACAACTTCAGATATCTTAGAGCCGAAGGTCCGGATGCATTCACATTCCACCGACTCATCAACCTGGGACTTTGATACTAGTATCGGCCAGCCTTCAAAAGGGTACTGACCGTCAATATGGTCTCTACATATCCCTCAATCGAGGATAAAGGCCACATACTCGAATTCATTGAGGATTGTAACGCCCCAATCCCAAAATACTTAGGACTAAGTACGTAAACATGCCAGCTTTATACATATGAAGTATACTCCAATATATGGAACCCCGTATGTATACATAAGCGATAAAGTACAATAAAACCATGATAACTAAATCTCATCCATAACAATAAAGAATAATATTATAATCAACTCAAAAATTTGTCATTTATACATGTAGTAGGGCAGAGACAAATCTACTACCAACCAATTTAAATAAAAAAAGATATACAAGGAAATGATCGATAAAATGGAAAGACGAACCAAAAGCAATCATCCTCGAAGAAATGGAGAAGATCACGGCCTTGGCTAGAACACCAGCAAAAAGTTACAAAGCACACAGCTGGAGAAATAACCAGGTCCTCAGCGGAACATAACAAGATACATAAAGAACATGCCATATAATCTGGGACATATAATAGAGAGTAAAAAGGGATGCATGCAATAGGGTGCCTACCAATTCTACAGTAAAAATGTAGTTAAGAACAAACCTCCAACGCATTGGCACTCTGGCTCAGGTGCAGGAACTCAGGTATGGTCCCATCAGGATACCAGGGACCTCAAAGCATAACATTCCTCGAATGTCAGAGGCCAGCAGGAAATCAGGTATCAGGATCCAGGACCGTATCTCCAGTGGAGATAACCGACAATAATAGAAAAGTGCATATGTGGTCCATACATTAAGGAACTGTTCTCCCTACCTAATGCCTAGTAGGGTTACATCTATGACTCATAGAAACCTTTAGTAACTGCCAAGTCTACTAGCATACAATTCTATTGGCAGTTACTCCCAACCGTCGTACGCCTCATATGTATCAGTGGCCGACCGACTACACGAGTATGTGTCCTACATGTGACTCACATCACATAATAAAGTATGTGTCAAGGCCTCATCGAAAATGGGTGGTCACTAGACTAAGTCAATACAAGAGAAATAATTAAAAGCAATAAAACGACCGATGGAGTCGCTTGCACCCAAGTGTGACTTGGACGCACAGTTTTATAATAACAACAAATAAAAAATGCTGAAAATAACAACTAAAAATAAGAATATATAAATCACAGAGTAAGGTGGCAAGTTATCTTGCATGAGGTTGTGTGCAAATGGCAACGTCTAATAGCTCGAACCGTCAGAATAGTGAAGAAATGAAAGCCAAGTCTCGCATACGTCCTTAGATGCTAAAATAAACACCACGAACGTGTTCGGAATATAAGGTATGTCTAAAAAATTCTGGTCCAAATGTCTAATTCTAGAACAGGGACAAAGTCATAATTTCGGGTCAAAACGGTATCCGTCGTTGGACCTGTTTTACACCGAAATGCGTGCCCGAACTTACGGTCTCTAAAGTCGTCAAACTATGTCTACGGGTCCGGTTTGAAGAGATGAACCAACTGTACGTCCAAAGATGGATTCCGGTGAGCCATGCACAAAGTCGCCCATTGGAGCGGGTCGCGGGCCCGCCAAATAGGCGTTCCAGTCGACCTTCTCAGAATCGGACCAAACTTGGCATACAGGACCAAAACAATGATACGGTCTTGCTGGCACAAGTTTTGTTTCTATCCGACGAATGTGCACAAAGTAATTAGGAAATTTACAAATAGGTCTATACGGTAAATTTTGACGGAGACACATCAAATTCGTCGCGCATACGTAACCAGTTTGAATTTCATCAAAGCCCACACGTTCGCGAAGTCAATTTGCACCTTTTGATGCTTTCGGTTTGCGACCACGGCGCACAGTTTGGCAGGACGTACGTCGTAGCGAGGAGATTTTCTAAATTTTAGAGTTTTTGAAAAAGGTTTTCCTTGAGTTTTAATCTGATTTATCCTACTGTCTAAATCACTATAAATAAAACTGATAATAGGGTTTTCATCTTGGTTAGGTTGACTATAATCCTATTCAAAAGGATTTTGAAAACAGTCGATGGTTGGGCTGAAAATTGCCTTCCAAATAGGAGTGGGGACTGGTTTGATTCTGTCCTGGTTTTGTAGTTTTTCGACGACTTGGTGTCAAACTATTGGGAAAAATAGTTCGTATAATTAAAACTAATTAAAGGGTGTTGAAGAGGTTCAGGTTGACTACATACCAGAAGTGTCGGATCGCGAAGTGATCGTGCGAGGAGGTGAAAGCGTTGTTGTGAAGTTGCACCCGCAACTGCTGCTGCTGCCCTATTTCTGTCCGCACTATGCGCGTACGGCCTTGCTGTCGTCGGTCGACGGCCGGTCTGGGGTCGGCGACGTTCCCGGAGGGGCGCCTGGGTCTTGCGGTCAGACTGTGCGACTAGGGATTGAGGTTAGGGTTTTAATTGTTCGGCATGTATATATTTATACAGGCGCTGCTTCTCGGGTTGGAACCCAGGGGTGGGCTTCGGGAGAATAGGGATTGGCTAACTCACGAGATGATCCATCTCGCGAGAAATTGGAATTTGGTTTTCTTTTTTTTCTTTTTTTCTTTTTCTTTTTCCCCCTTTAAAAACTATATAAATGATTTTCCCTTCTTCTTTTTATTTTTATAGAAATATATAAATATCAAGAAAATTCTATTAATAATTTACATAAATGCCTAATAATCTATAAATATCTTCTACCTTATTCACCAATATATTAAGCACATATATTTTTATATTATAAATATTATCAACTCTATATTAGTATATTTTATATACTAAAATATTTTCATTAATAATAAGAAACTTCTAACCTGAAAATATTCTACACATTTTGCAATATATATATCTTGCATTTACAAATTATTCAGTATAATATAAGTAAAATATTTATTTCCCTAAGGTAAAAAAACAACCTCATAGTAATTCATCAATATGCATAATTATTATCTAAAATTACCATAAAATTTTAATTATAGAACAAATAACAGAAACTAAATTTATAAGGAAATTTATGGGGTTTTATATCCTACCCAACTTATAGAAATTTTGTCCTCGAAATTAAAAATAAGCTTAACAATGAGTTTAAATACGAAAGAATGGTGAGCATGTCAAATGGTGACACAGAGAAGAAGGGAGGCTAGTTAATAAAGGAATTCAATCTGAGGTCATGTACAAGATAGGGTGTTCTTCGTCCAAGGACCTACCCAACTTATAAAAGTTGGCTAACCGTAAAAATCGTTGTAAATTTGCTGGAAAGGACAATCTCTAAGAAGAGGCACGAGAATAATGGACGCTTCTGACTACAGTCATGGTTTCTAAGATCCCTCATTATTTTTATGGTGTTCTTGTTCAATAACTTCTATAGGAGGATTATTACAATCTAACATCATTTCTATCGGGCATGCGTTCAACAAGGTAAGTAGGCATCCTTTGTTTGATTATAATTAAAACATGTTATTTCAAGGAATTTCCTTCTTCTCCTAACATGGGTAACTGAGCGGCAAGGTTGAAGAACTTAAGGAAAAAAAAATATATGGCCACGAGAGGACAATCTATAACAAGTGCAGAACCTTGCTATAGCATATGATTAGGTAAGGATTTGAACCTTTAAGTCATAATGACAGGAGTATGCGGCTTGTATTTGTTATCGTATAGGAGGCATGTGTTTGTTTAAGTGAAATGCATATGTCATAGGTGTGTTGTTTCCTGCATGGATCATGGACTTTAAGTTTAGTTATGGGAATGGGTTGATATTGTATGGTTCAGTCAAAATAGAACGAACTGAGCCTCTACGATTTGTTCTAGGGAAAAATGAGTCATACATATGGTGTAATTGAAATGGAGCACAGGAAGGTACATTTTTGTGAGACATGTATGTCATGTGTGTAAGTTGACTGGTCTAGTTCATGAGTGTGAACTTTGTTGTAAAGAAAAAGCTAGAATTGTGTTCCAAATATCAAAATCACGATGGAGGTCATCAGATGATAAGGATAGGAGTGGACGCTATGAACCATTGTTTTATTAGTTCAATTGGAACTAATCTATCACAATAATTTGCTAATACTTAGAGAGGCTTGCCAAAACACTTTATGAAATTTCATTCTAGAAATTGAAACAAGGACTGGGTTTTATGACCAGTACGGAGTTTGAAGAGTCAAAGTTGTGATCTTCTACCACAATTATATATCTAACGCACGAGCAAAGAGATATGAGGTATAATACGAAATTTGCATTACATCTCCTAACAGATGGAATGACGGTTACGAAGGGCATCCCATTCTAAGAGATAGAGTACATTCAGTTCACGGTTTTATCCGACCTATAGAAGTTGGTTAATTGTGGAAAGCATAGTTATAGGACTTCTAAGTAGATCAAATTTCAATGAGATGTACGAGGATATGAGGTCCTTCTGTTCGTATTCATGAACTCTATAGGAAGCCTAGGTACTACTTATTGAACAATACTTATATATTGACCATGTTTCATCAAGGCAATAGGAAGGGTCTTGGTTAAACATAACTACTAACAAGCTGGTACAGTGGGGTGTTTCATTCATCGCATAACATAGGCTATATAGAGATACTGTTAATGTCACGTCCCGATTCGAGACACTATAGTTGGGGGACTTTTGGAAAGAGTATCAGTGAACCATGATATGAGGACTATATAACAGGGTTGTGGGCTTATTACATCAAGTTTGGTTTTATAGTCCAAATATGGCGATAGACAAGGATGGGTTTAACTGGGTCTCAATGGGTTCCCTAATTGGACTTCAATCTTTGATTGCATGAACCTTATATTTTAATCTATAGGGGCTGGACAAAATCTCATAGAATCAATTTAAACCATCCCTATTAGGTTAGGGTAATGTAGAATAGGTTCCAACTCAAGTGGTGGGGCTAATTTTTCGTCGGGTTTGTTGAATAGGTTCTGTAAGTCATAAAGATGTGCCTTCTGTGACTTTTATGTTTAAGTAGCACAATAGGCCTCTATTGAGTGGCACACTAGTGGCATGTGCGTAGAGGGCTTCGAGTAGATCACAACTATATATTGGGCCAAAAGATTTGAGTCAATATTGGTTATCTAATTGTAGTCGGAAAGTACATCGGTGTTATGGTAAGGGTTATCGCTGGTCCTTTTTGACCTGAAAGTCGTATCATAAAAATAGAGTACAAAAAGATGTGTTTGAGTGGGACATGATATGTCTACTTGAAGATGGACTCGTCTAGGTCTTGCATATGAATTTTGTTGGAAGGTAATAGCTAGTATTACACTCTGAATATCAAAGTCACGGTAAGGGACACCAAAAGATCTAAAAAAAAGTGGGAGTTCACGAGTCACTAATTTATCATCCTAGTGAGAACCATTTTACCTCGATCAATCAGTGATTCCATAATTCCTAAAATTAAGAATGGCTTATAATCTATTTACTTTAGAGACTAGGATATGGTTTTTAGAATAATAAGGTTAGAAGAATTTCAAAGTCCGGATATTGTACCTCGACTCTTGATAATAAAGAATAAGTCACGGCGTAACGTGATACGGTAGATATGAGTCAAGTTCGAGGACCGTTCCTCAATAAATGAAGAACGAATGTGTATAATGATACATGATTCGATGAACCACTATTCCGTAGTATATGAGGGTTATCGATGGGGTAACGAACTCTAAGATACGTCCTCTGAAAGATCTCTACCGACTATGTCATAAACTTCTATTGGTGTTAAGCCGGTCAGACTATAGTCATAAGATACCTGATGGTGTTGCATATAGTGCTCATGCATTGTTGTTGATAACTAGTGAGTCAATAAGATAGATTGTTATTCTACAAATATTGGCCAAGCTGTGGAAGGTTTTATTCTAATGCTAAGCCATGCCTTTAATAAAATTTTATACCTAGAAGAACAACTGCTGAATCCCTAATCTTGGGATGGGTGTTTATCATAGTCATGGTAAATGCTTGTCCTTGCTTTTATCTATTCATCTCATGTCTAATCTATGGAGGCTTAGTCAAGTAAGGGTTGAGTTAATCATACATGTCGCTAGTTAAGCCAAGAATCAACATGAATAATTGGAGGCTCACAATACTTGATTCCTAGAGATTAGATAGTCTTCTACGTTTGTGTTTGGCCAAGGGTAAGGTCATAATCATTCTCAGATTCTAGTGACTAGAAGGTCATGATATTAGCTTTAGGGTCGAGGGGAGGACAAGTACTCAAGGCAAGGTTGTAGTCACATGGCTGGCCGGTTGGTAGCTACACTTGTGTATACAACTATCATGGCCATGGGGATACTCTGTATCTATCTATCAAATTCAAGTGTTCGCCTTTCCGATCAGTGAAAAACAAAAGCAATAAAGAGGTCAAGAAAGATGTCATCGAATACAATTTTGCAATTCAAAGGCGAAGTATAATTCAAGAGAAATTATCAATGCAGTCGTGGATGAGGTCCTAGATACCTCTATATCTCAATCCACGTGGGATAATCAAATGAAGAGTGAACCCAATGCACTATGGTTGATCAGACTATAACACATTGATTCTAATTAGACAATATGCTTGTGGGCATCCCCGGTATACATATGTCCTGAACAAGCTCAATAAAGGATAAGCATGCAAAACTAGGCTATAAATAGCGTCATCATTCATGGTAGTTCAATGTATATGTACGGGAGATAATGGCGAAAGCAGTTATAAATAGCTCATGTTTCATAAGGACCTAAGTCCTGTCCGGTGTTCCTGCTTATACAGTCGCCCTACTATCTCTGGTATCAGGCCTTGGTTGACCAATGGGTATGGGTTACTAAAACTCTATATTCTAGGTAAACATATCTTCCTACACTAGCATAAATTCTGTGCCACTCAGTTATACTTTATTAAGGGGTTGTAAGATTTCGGTGTGATAGGCCGTGAGGCATACTACCCAACTTATAAAAGTCAATTAATAGGATGATTAAACAGTATAACCCGTATAACTAGTATGAGTTATCTTCCTAACTTCTCTATCAAGCACGATGGGAAAAGATAAGTTTAAAGTGGAAAGTAATCAAGCAGAAGAAAATCAAGTTAGTCGGATGAGAGTTCGAAATTGAATCAAGGGAGGAGTTCAAACATGTGGATGAGATTCTAGACACTAATCCTATACATGCAGGCTCACATCGGTACAGTAACGTACCCGAAGTGATAAACTCGACGTATATGGGCCACCACAAAAACATGTAATGCCCAAGTCCCAAAATACTTGGGACTAAGTAGGTAAACATGTCAGATATATACATACGAAGTATACTCCAATGCATGGAACCCCGTATGTGTATATAAGCTATAAAATGCAGTAAAACCATGATAACTAAATCTCATCCACAACAATAAAGAATAATATTATAATCAACTCAAGAATTTGTCATTTATACATATAGTTGGGTGGAGACAAATCTACTACCAACCAATTTAAATAAAAAAATATACAAGAAAATGATCGATAAAATGACAAGACGAACCAAAAGCAATTATACTCGAAGAAATGGAGAAGATCACGGCCTTGGCTAGAACACCAGCAAAAAGTCACAAAGCACACACCTAGAAAAATAACCAGGTCCTCAGAGGGACGTAACAAGATACATAAAGAACATGCCATATAATCTGTGATATATAATAGAGAGTAAAAGGGGATGCATGTAATAGGGTACCTACCAATTCTACAGTGAAAATGCAGTTAAGAACAAACCTTCAACGCATGGGCACTCTGGCTCAGGTGCAGGAACTCAGGTATGACCCCATCAGGATACTAGGGACCTCAAAGCATAATATTCCTCGAATGTCAGAGGCCAGCAGGAAATCAGGTATCAGGATCCAGGACCATATCTCTAGTGGAGATAACCGACAATAATAGGAAAGTGCATACGTGGCCCATACGTTAAGGAACTGTTCTCTACATCCAATGTCTAGTAGTGTCACATCCACGACTCATTGAAATCTCTAGTAACTGCCAAGTCTACTAGCATGCAATTATATTGGCAGTTAATCCTAACCGTCGCACGCCTCATACGTATCGGTGGCCGGCCGACTACGCGAGTACGTGTCCTACATGTGACTCACATCACGTGATAAAGTATGTGTCAAGGCCTCATGAGATATACCAATACCTCATCAAAAATGGGTGGTCACTAGACTAAGTCAATACAAGAGAAATAATTAATAGCAAGAAAACGACCGATAGAGTCGCTTGCACCCAAGTGTGACTTGGACGCATAATTTTATAAGTAAAAACAAATAAGAAATGATAAAAATAACAACTAAAAATAAGAATATGTAAATCACAGAGTAAGGTGGCAAGGTATCTTGCCTGAGGTTGTGTGCAAAGGGCGACGTCCAATAGCTCGAACCGTCAGAATAGTGAAGTAATGAAAGCCAAGTCTCGCATACGTCCTGGAAATACCTATCCAAAAGTCCAATTCTAGAACATGGGCAAAATCGTAATTTCAGGTCAAAATGATGTCTGTCGGTGGACCCATTTTGCACTAAAATGCGTGCCAGAACCTACAGTCTCTAAAGTCATCAAATTATATTTCTACGGATCCGGTTTGAGGAGAAGAATCCAACTGTATGTCTAAAGTTGGATTTCGGTGAGCCGTGCACAAAATCGTCCGTTGTAGCGGTTCGTGGGCCCGCCAAATAGGCGTTCCAGACGACCTTATCATAATCGGACAAAACTTGGCATACAGGACCAAAAAAATGATACGTTCCTGCTGGAACAAGTTTTGTTTCGATTCGACGAACGTGCTCAAAGTAATTGGAGAATTTGCAAAGGGGCCGATACGATGAATTTCGATGGATACGCATCAAATTCGTCACGCACATGCAACCAATTTGAATTCCGTCAAAGCCCACACGTCCGCGAAGTTGATACACACCTTCGATGCTTTCAGTTCACGACCACGCTGCCCGGTTTGGCGGGACGCATGTCGTATCGAGAAGATTTTCTAAATTTTAGAGTTTTTAAAAAAGGTTTTTCTTGATTTTAAATCTGATTTATCCTACTGTCTAAATTACTATAAATAAAACTAATAATAGAGTTTTCATCTTGGTTAGGTTGACTATAATCCTATTTAAAAGGATTTTGAAAACAGTCGATGGTTGGGCTAAAAATTACCTTTCAAATAGGAGTGGGGACTGGTTTGATTTTGTCCTGGTTTCGCAGTTTTTCGACGACTTAGCGTCGAGCTATTGGGCAACGTAGTTCGTATTAATTAAAACTAATTGACTGGTGTTGAAGAGGTTCAGGTTGACTACATACCAGAAGTGTCAGATCGTGAAATGATCGTGCGAGGAGGCAAAAGCGTTGTTGTGAAGTTGCACCCGCAACTGCTGCTGCCCAGTTCCTGTCCGTACTGTGCGCGCGCGGCCTTGCTATCCCCGGCCGACGGTCGGTCTGGGGGTGGCGATGTGCACGGAGGGGCGCCTGGGTCTGTCGGTCAGACGGTGCGACTAGGGATTGAGGTTAGGGTTTTAATTGCTCGGCATGTATATATTTATACATGCGCTGCTTCTCGGGTTGGAACCCAGGGGTGGGCTTAGGGAGAATAGGGATTGGCTAACTCGTGAGGTGATCCATGTCGCAAAAAATTGGAGGTTTTCTTTTTTTTTTTCTTTTTTTCCTTTAAAAACTATATAAATGATATTTTCCTTCTTCCTTTTATTTTTATAGAAATATAAAAATATCAAAAAAAAAAATCTATTAGTAATTTACATAAATGCCTAATAATCAATAAATATCTTCTACCTTATTCACCAATATATTAAGCACATATATTTTTATATTATTAATATTATCAACTCTATATTAGTACATTTTACATACTGAAATATTTTTGTTAATAATAAGAAACTTCTAACCTGAAAATATTCTACACATTTTGCAATATATATATCTTGCATTTACAAAGTATTTAGTATATTATACGTAAAATATTTATTTTCCTAAGATAAAAAAGCAATCGCATAGTAATTCTTTAATATACATAATTATTATCTAAAAACTACCATAAAATTTTAATTATATAATAAATAACAGACAATAAATTTATAGGGAAATTTAGGGGGTTTTACAAGGATGAACCTTGGGCTCAACACCTCGGATCCCATTGGGAATGGTACTTCGAACAGCACGAACCTCCCACTGAAGATGAGGTCATCCAAGTCGAGCTGGAAGATGAGGCTTCCCCTAAGCCCATCTTTATCAGCAAAAGCTTGACTGGAGAAGACAAAGAATCTCTGATATAACTTATCCGACAGTACATCGATGTCTTTGCTTGGAGCTATGAAGACATGCCGGGTTTAGACCCGTAAGTCGCCATGCACCGTCTCAACATCTTACCCGATGCTAAGCCTGTAAAACAGTAACAACATCGTTTTCGCCTTAACATCATGGATGCTATCGAGAAAGAAGTTGAAAAACTCATAGAGAGTGGCTTTATTCGCGCGGGGCAGCATCCGGATTGGGTGGCCAACATTGTCCCAGTCACAAAGAAGAACGTGAAGATTCGGGTCTGCATAGACTTCAGGGATCTCAACTCGGCCTGTCCAAAAGACGAGTTCTTCCTCCCATTTACCGACGTGATGATTGACAACACTTGTGGCTTCGAGCGTATGTCCTTCAAGGATGGTTTTTCAGGCTACAACCAGATCAAGATATTCCCTGAAGACGAAAAGCATACTTCATTCCGGACTCCAAAACAGATATACTGTTACACAGTAATGCCCTTCGGGTTAAAGAATACGAGAGCAACATACCAGCGAGCTATGAGCACCATATTTCGCAAACACCTCCGAAAAACTGTAGAATGTTATTTTGATGACATTGCCGTTAAAATCAAAAAGAAATCCAGCCATTTGAACGACTAGAGGATGGTGTTCGACTTGATACGGACACATCGACTAAAGATGAACCCAACCATGTCTTTCTTGGGAGTCTCTAGTAGAATGTTCTTGGGCTTCATTGTCACAGCCAAGGACATTCATATTGACCCTGATAAGACTATGGCCATCTTGGACATGGCTCTTCCGAAGAATCTCCGTGAGCTTCGAGGCCTACAAGGACGCTTGGCATATATCAGAAGATTCATAGAAAATCTCTCTGGTCGATGTCAACCCTTCACCAAGCTTATGAAGAAGGGGGTTTCTTATGTCTGGACCGAAGAATGCCAGTGCGCATTCGACGACATCAAAAAGTATCTCACTAGTCCTCCAGTAGTGGTAGCACCTATCGTAGGGAGGCCCTTCCTGCTATATGTCTGAGCTATGGACCATTCTCTCAGTGCTTTGCTAGCACAGAGAAGCAACGAAGGTCACGAGCAGGCAATCTACTATCTCAGTAGGACCATGATTGTGGCCGAGCATCGGTATAATCCTATGGAGAAGGAGTGTCTTGCTCTGCTCCTTGCCATCCAGAAGATGCCCCATTATATAGCCGAACAGACAATCTACGTCATCTCCAGGGTCAACCCCCTCAGAGTCCTCATGATTAAGCCGGGGCTTTTAAACTTGCGATTAGCCACATGGGCGATACTCTTGACTTCTTATGACATAGTATTCGTCCTGTAAAAGGCAGTCAAGGGCCAAGCATTGGCCGACTTCTTGGGGTCACACCTTGTGCCAGAGACATCAAAGCTCTATGACGACATTTTCGATGAAGTCCTAGAGTCCAATTTTATCTCAGATAACTCTGTTTGGCACATGTTCTTTAACGGCGCTTCAAGAACAGGACCGAAAGACGAGATCATCGTAGGGGGGTCGAAGTCGTTCTCATCACTCCCAACAGCCTAGTCATCTACCGTGCATATTCTTTCATAGATTCATGTACCAATAATGTTGCTGAGTATAATGCTCTTATCATCGGGCTCCAGCTCGCTAAACATTTGGGGGTTGACTGTATCGAGGCCTATGGTGACTCAAAACTGATTATCAACCAGGTTCGAGGATAATAACACTACCAAAATAAGTCAAATCAGCAACGAAATTAGCGACTCTCAAGGAAGATCCGCCAATATTTTGCATATTAGCGACATCTTTAAAAGACGTCGCAATACGAAACTATTTGAGACAACAAGCGACGTCTACCGACCAGCTTTAATTTCATAAAAGATAACGTCGTAGAATAGTTGATAAATGTCGCTATATTTTTTACAATAGCGATGTTTAGTGACTCCAACATAAATATGTCGATATATTAAACAAATACTTAGTCCCAAAATATTTAGGACTAAGAACATAAACATGCCAGCTATACACATACAAAGTATACTCCAATATATGGAACCGGCGTATGTATACATAAGCTGTAAAATGCAGTAAACTATGATACTAAATATCATCCACAAAATAAAAGAATATTAATATAATTCAACTATCAATTTTTTCATTTATACATGTAGTTGGACGGAGACAAATCCAATACCAACCATTTTAAATGAGAGAAAATATACAAGAAAATAATGGATGAAATAGTAGGATGAACCAAAAGCAATCATCTTCAAAGAAATGGAGAAGATCATGGCATTGGCTAGGATACCTGCGAAAAGCCACAAAGCACACACCTGGAGAAATCACCAGGTCCTTAGAGGGACGTAACAAGATATAGGAAGAACATGCCACATAAATACTGAATATAAAATATGTCACAAATAAGAGTAAGTGACAAGACATCAGTAGGGTAACCTAATCGTACTAAAGTGAACATGCAGTTGATAAACAATCCTATCGACGCATGTGCCCTGGCTGTCAATGGGATTGGCATAGTCCAGCGATTGGGCACCAGGGGCCTACATCTTAACGTCCGAAAATCGTCATAGGGTCATGTTCAAGGGGTACGTCCATAACGCTCTGCGAAACGTCAGAGGGCACCTGGAGCCTGCGTCTCTGGAGGAGCGCACAGGTAATCAGGGAAGTACAAAGAAGCCCATACATCAGGTATTGTTCTTCCCACCCAATACTCTTATTTAAGTCGCATCCACGACCATATACCTCAACTAACAGCTAAATCCCCTATCATGCCTCTATTAGCAGTTAGCCCTAACGCTTGCACATGGGTGATCAGCCAACATGTAAGTACCTCTACATGCTACTTGTCTCACACACATCTCGTGGTACAACTGTGTCAAGGTTTATGCAATACACTACAGATGGTAGTCCACTCTAGTTCCATATGGAATTGAACGATAATAATAATGTAAAGCTAATATTATTGAGCCGGTAGTAAATCAGGAACTGTAATAATGGTACAACTAGAAGAACTGGAAGTAAATGAACAGTGATATGCAATAACTAAAGAATAGTGAAGCGATGAAAGCCAAATCCCGTATACGTTCCCGGATGCTGAAACAAACACAATAAACGTGTTTGGAACAAAAGATATGTCCAGAAAATGCCTGTCCAAAAGTCTAATTCTGGAACAGGGGCAAAATCGTAATTTCGGGTCAAAACGATGTCTGTCGTTGGACCCGTTTTGCACCGAAATACATGCCAGAACCTACGGTCTCTAAAGTCGTCAAACTACATGTCTACGGGTCCAATTTGAGAAGACGAATCCAACCATATATACAAAGTTGGATTCCGGTGGGCCGTGCATAATTTCGCTCGTTGGAGCGGGTCACGGGCCTGCCAAATAGGCGTTTCGGTCGACCTTCTCAGAATCGGACTAAACTTGGTACACAAGACCAGAATTTTGATACAGTCCTGCTGGCACAAGTTTCGTCTCGATACGACAAACATACACAAAGTTGTGGCCATGTTTGCAAAAGGTCGATACGGGGGTATCTTGACGGATACACACTGATTTCGTCACGCAAACATAATGAAATCGAGTTCCGTCAGTTCCCACACGTGGAAACATCCATACGCATCTTTTGATGCATATGGTTTGTGACTACGTCGCTCAGTTTGTCGGGGCGCACGCCGTATCAGGGGAAAATTTCTAAAATTGTATTGTTTTGAAAGCAGTTTTTGTCAATTTTTAGGAAAATAAAATTTTAAAATAATATAATAATTATTTGTAAAAATAATACCCCTTATGTGTATATCACGTGGAAATTTTTTATTATTGCTAATAGTAAATAAACCATAACTAATACTAATCTAGTTAATTAATAAAATTTAATGCAAAATAAAATAAAAGAAACTAGTAAAAAATTTCTTAATCATTTCCAAAAAAAACTAATACAATATTTATCTGAGCTATTAAGTATAGAAACTTGTACAATTTATCTATGTATGGAGGTTAAGTAGCATTGACGTGCTACCAAATTATATACAAGAATCAAAAATTTAAAATCCAAAAATTGTAATAAAAATACTATATAAAATATGTTAAGTAAACTAAAAGTATCCTAAAATTTAGGGGGATTTACATCCTACCAAACTTATAAAAATTTTGTCCTTGAAATTAAAAATAATCTAAGAATAATAAGATTTTAGTACGAAGGGAGAGTACGTATGTCAAACTGCATCCGGCTTTTCAAAAACATAGAGGGAATAAAATCCAAATTGAAGTTGTATTCCACAAAATGGGGTATTCTTGGTTCAAGGCCCTACCCAACTTATAGAAGTTGGCCACCCGTGAATTTGTCATTGTCACGACCCGCACCCACTGTGAGGGTACGAGAACGTAACTACGCCCAGCCTACGCCATAGTGTCGGTGGTAGAACGCTGTCCTAGGTCAACAATCAACTAGCAATATATCTCTAAACAGTTTATACTCCCCGAATGGGGGTGACATAGCAGTAAAACTCAATCACAACTAAGAAAGAGATAGCACGATATGAAATAGAACTCAAGGAAATAAATAAATAAATAAAATAGTCTAAGATAATCCCAGCAATATCCAGAAGTACATGGTCTCAGATACAGAATGAAAGAATATATACAACTCTGAACTCCAAATATAGTCTAGCTAAAACATGTCTTAAGACTGCATAAAGTAAGATAAGCCTAACTAATCTAGTCTAGGCAATCGGGGTGATATCCTCAGCTAGAGCTGGGTCCTACTGAGGGTCCAGTTCGCAGGTGGCATCTAAGGCTGCCCCGTAGTAAGTGTCCAGGCAAGCCTCCTCCTCGTCCTCTGTAATATTTTTAATAGGTCCAGTCAGGACAGGAGCGAGTACAGTACATCTTAACAGTTCATAGCAGGTTAGAAGATATAATCATGCAGTAAAGTAAGATACAAGTACTGAAAGAAGTGCAGTATGTAAACAGAGAGAGAAAGCTGTAATAGAAATATCTACTATAAATAGAGAACTATCATGTGACTAGTGAGTCAGAGTACAACATGGACATGTAAATGGCATAGGAGATTTTGATGCTACATTATGGAAGAGATTCTGATACTACACTACTTGGATAGTATTCACATGTCTACTTATACTCTCCCGTACCCCCAATCAGTACACAAGGATCCAACTAAGTTATGTTATGATTCCACGCAAAGCCCCCGAAGGGTGGTACATAGAAGTCCCAAAAATGGAGATTCTAGGAGATTCTAGGATACCCAGTGAATGGGATAAGAGATTCTAGGAGACTCTATGATCATAAGAGTATATGTCACAAGTGATCGAAGAACCTGTGAAGCATAGTGATATGACATATAAGTGAAACTCACAGAACATGTAGTACCCGATGCTCCCTAAGGATAACATCTCAAGAAGGGATCCGTATAGTACCAATCCGTGTGACCAACGTGATAGTACAAGTAAAGTAATCTACTACAGGAAATAGTTCTAAGCAGGATATAAAATGATCAGAGAATGTACTCGCCTGTATCTGAGTGTCCAATATGAAACGTACTGTCCGAGGAGTGGTGTCTGGCTCCTAATCAGAACAGTACAAGTCACGACAAGTCCAAAATAGTAAAATGAAGTCCTACTATGCATTCTTCATGATTCTAGGTCAATCTAGGCCAAAGTCAACTCTTGGTCAACCCTGGTCAACCCTAGAAGTCAAACTAGGTCAACCAAGTCTAAACTAGGCTATACTAAGTCTAATAATGTAGTACCAGCCCTATCTAGTCTCACCAAGCTATACCAAACTACCTAGGCCTATTCTCAACACAAGTATACACAATACCTATATATAGTAAATACCCAAGTTGTATACATATATGGCATATACATGAACTTGCATAACCCATACAACCCCATAAGTGTACTATTATATGGCATCCCCCCATACACCATATATATCTATATATATAAAACCACACTCATATATATAGGAACATATATGTCACAATGCACATATTAACTTACATATATAAAATACAATTGCATTATATATATATATATATAGACACATATATTAGACTGTACATTAGGCAGGAATATAGGGAAGGTATGAATAAATGTATGTGTGTGATAGGGCAATACAAGAGAGGGTTGTGTGAGTGACTGCTGTGGTGTGTGTGTGTAATATAAAAACAGTGTACAGGAAATAACAGTAAAGAAAGAGAGGAACATGTGTGTGTACAGTGATTACATATATATGCAGGAACATGAAAACAGTGGAAGGGAGGGAAAAGTGTGTGTGTTCTATACATTGAGGCAAAGTGTGTGATGAACAGGTAAACAAGGTGCAGGAAATAAACAGTGGAGAGAGGGTGTGTCCAAGGCTGTGTGTAGTGAACAAACAGGAAAGGAAATCAGTTGAACTGGATTGTCAAGTCCAGTTTTCAGGTATTGAACTCAATCCACAGTTTAATCAATTAGGAAACTGAAAACAACATTTCTAATCCAAGTTAATACCATATAGGTGAACAAGGGAAATGAAACAGTGAAGTAACAGTCCAAAAGAAGACTGTAACTCAGGTAATGGATACCCCATTCTCAGGTTTTAGTCTTAAATACAAATTCAGGTTTAAGGGATATCAACAACAGTAATATATTGAAATTAAACTCAAAATAGCAGTCCAAAAAACCCATCAATCTCAGTTTTTGAAGAATACTCAATAGTGTAAAAATAGTCCAACGAATTCCCAGGTTTCCTATTACATTAGAAGTCATCCATTGCCTCAGAAAACTCAAGAAAACAGTTTTGAGAATTTAAACTAGCATACATTCACAGGTTCTAGTATTGAATGAAAAGTAGTCCCTACTAATCTCAGATTTCATCTTAACAATTTAGGAAAACATTAGAATCCATGTTGACAGTTCATTAAGGACGGGTAATGACAGTTAACAAATTGAAGGAAATCTGTAACATCAGTTATCACCCCTTAGCCAATATCTTATTTTCACAACCAAAAGCCCATATTCAAATGTAAAGCTTAGCTAACATGCATATTGATATGTGGGGATCATAATTAATTAAAAACATAGCAGAACAGGGGATTAAAATAGGTTGGAAACAATAGGGATTTCACTGTGTCAGTTCAAGTATCAGAGAACAGTTCAAACTCCCATTTCAATCCAATATTCTACATAAACTACTAACTAAACATGTAAACCAATTCTACATACATTATATAACATGTTAGGATATTAATAATTAATTTATAACATAATTAGAACCATTAGAAATCGAATTAAAACAAAAACAAGACCCAGTGCACTGAACCACACAGTGCACGACACGTGCACCACGATTTCCTACCTAGACACGACACGGGGACACGTGGGGCTTGACACACGGGGTGTCAGTCATGGCCCTATGCCACGTGTCAAGTCTCGTATCCATACAATTCGTGTCGTGTCCGCTACAGGCCCCGATAGGCAGGGGAGCACTGTAGCTGTGCGCGCGGTCGTGTGCACGCGCGTGTCCAAGCCGTGAATCCGACACGAAACAACACCAAAAATACCACAGAAGATCAGGAACCAATAATCCATGATAAAACTATACTTCCTATTTAAAAACATCAAACAAACAAGATCGAAATGTCCTTTGAGGCATTTCGACAAACAGTCATGCTCATGGACTGATACGTGTCCAGAACGGACACGAAACCCATGACACCCGATACGAATCCTATCCAGACTCTTAGGGGACCCTTAGGGCTTCCTATTGATGAAGACAAAATGAAAATCCATGGAGAAATGGGAAAGTTACCTATTAATGAACAATGGGTAAAAAATCTCCAAATAGAATGATTCTTCAAGCCACCAAAATCTCACAAATTGTTTCTTTCCTACAAACAATCAATACCCACAGCAAGAACAATGATATTAGGATCTAATGCAACTAGTTTGGGGGAAAAGGACCTAAAATGGATTTATAATGAATTTCTAAAGATAGGAACTCACCTCTTTCTTCTTGAAATAATTTTTCCTAGGGAAGGAGGCTAGCCCTAGATTTTAGGAGGGGTTTTATAGTGGAGGAATCCCTAGGTTAACCCATAGTGGCTGGCAATGATGGGCTAGGTTAGGGTTTTAACTAGGTTAGCTAGTCCTATTAGGTTAAGTCACAAAATGACTTGTGAAATCACAAGCCATTTCTCAAACCATCTAATTCCTAATTCCTTAAGTCAATTTCTAATGAATCAAAA
The DNA here is from genome assembly GCA_029216955.1 of Iris pallida. Taxonomy (NCBI): domain Eukaryota; kingdom Viridiplantae; phylum Streptophyta; class Magnoliopsida; order Asparagales; family Iridaceae; genus Iris; species Iris pallida. Next base: position 5,357,448 of record JANAVB010036619.1, read on the forward strand.
CTCACTAACTTAAGTCATGCTAGGTTAGACTAGAGTCACTTGACCTAACCAAGTTCAACTAACTAGGGTTAGCCCCTAGATTGGGCTACAAGGGTCAACACTAGTCAAAAATCAAACCAGTCCAAACAATTCCAAAATAATTCCTAAAAATTCCCATAAATTCTAATTAATTCTAATAAATTTAAAATACCCCAAAAATGATAAATTTACCCTCAAACTAGAAATGTGGTAGTGATAGTCATCACAAAACTTCTTGAGAAAGAAGGTTTCTAAGGAGAGGCACGAGAATATTGGACACCTTTGACCACAGTCTCGGGTTTCAAGTGAGACTAGTTATTGCCACCGAGTTCTTAGCCAATAACTTCTATAGGGGACTATTGCAAATTAACGTCATTCCTACACGGGTCATGTTCCAACAAGATGGTAGGCATCTCTCAATCGAAGGTAACTAAAGCATGTCGGTTCAAGGTATTCACCCTTCGCCTAATGCGGGTAACTAAAGATGAGGTTTAAAGAACCTTTTTAAGAAAGAAGAAGTCACAGACGAAGAGGTGAGAGTCTAAAACAAGCGCCGAAACCTTGCGATCTCATTAGATAGTCATGTGTTATTAGGCAGGCATTACGGAGTCTTTAAGTCATAAAGACTATGGTGTGTAGGGCCGAAGCTTGGTGTTGTAGGAAGCATGTGCTTCTCTAAGTAGAATGCATATGTCATAGGTGTCATGTTTCTTGCATGGATCATGTGTATACAATGTAGTTAGAGAATGGGTCGATATTTGCATGGTTAAATCCAAATGGAAAGTAATAGACCTCTATAGTTTGTTTTATGGAGAAATACATCATACCTATGGCATAATTGAAATGGAGCACAAGAAGGTATGTCTGTGTGGGACATGCATGTCATGTGTGTAGCTTGACCGGTCTAGTTCACGAGGGAAAAAATCGTTAGAAGAAAGTTTGTGTTGTGCTTTAATTATCAAAGTCGCGAGTGAGGGTATCTGATGATACGGATAGGCGTGGACGCTACGAACCATTGGTTAATTATCCCAAGTGGAATCACTCTATCCCAATCATCTGCACATTCTTAGAGGGCTTGCCTACATACTTCGACACGATTTTATGATAGATGGAATTGAAAAAATCAAAGATGCGATCTCTTACTGCAGTTTTCTAAACATACGAACAGAGGGATTTAAGATGCGATATGAAGGCCATATCGTAACTTCCAAAAATAGAAGAGTGGTTACGATGGCATTCAATTTTGGCATCTCATTCTAAAAGACAGAACACACTAGGTCCAAGGTTCTGTCCTACTCATAGGAATTGGTCAATCGTAAAAGGACCAATAGTAGCGCCTCCAAGAAGATCATATTTCAAGGAGATGTATGACGGTACGAGGTATTCTGATCATAGTCATATGCTAAAAGGGAGCCTAGGTATTACTTATTTAACATTGCTCATATATTGACCATGTTTCATTAAGGCAATAGGAGAGGTCTTAGTCAAGTATAACCAAAACAAGTTGGTACCGCATGATTCCATCATCTCATAATATAGGCTACAAGAGATATGGTTACAAAATTTCTGGAAGGTGAATTAGTGGACCAAGCGGTGGGGACTACATAATAGGTATGAGTTCATCAAGTTTGGTTTTATATCCCAATATGGCGATATTTATTGATGGGTTTAACTGGTTATTAATGGATTCCCTAATTGGGCATCGATCTTTGATTGAATGAATCATAGGTTCTAATCTATATTGACTGGGTGAGATGCTATAAAATCAATCTAAGGCATTCCTAGTAGGTCAGGGTAATCTTATATAGGTTCCAAGTCAAGTGGTTGGGCAAATTTTCCTGCCGGGGTGGTTAGCCAGGTTCCTAAAGCCCGAGATGTGCCTTTTGTGACTTTTATGTTTTAAGTAGCACAAGAAGACTCAATTGAGTGGCACACTAGTGGCATATGCGTAGTGAGCTTCGAGTAGATCACAACCATATATTGGGTCAAAAGAATTGAGTCGAGGTTGGATCTCTAATTGAAGTCAGAAGAGACAATGGTATTATGGTAGGGGTTATAACTAGCCTTTTTGACTCGAAAGTCGCATCTAGAAATAGAGTACAAGGAGACGTGTTTTAGTGGGACATGATACGTCTACATGAAGGTGGAGTCTTCTATGTTTTGTTTGTGAAATTTGTTAGATTGAAATAGCTGGTCTCGGGCTCCGAGTATTGATGTCACGGTAGGGGACATCGAATAATCTAATTTGAAAGTGGGAGTTCATGAGGCACTAATTATCACCCTAATAGGAACCAATTTATCCCAATCACTCGGTGTTACTAGTTAGTCCTAAAATGTAGAGGGCCTTACCATCTATATTCTTCTAATATTTCTTTCTAGGAGCTTTAACTATGACACAGTTCTATGGTTAATGAAGTTAGGAAACATTCAAGTTGTGATATCGTACCTCAATTTTGATTATGGAAGGATACTATACGACATAATAGAAAATGTGATACAGTAGATATGAATCAAGTTTGAGGATCGTGCCCCAATTTATAATAAAGGGAAATGATTGCGTACAACAACACACGAGTCGATAAAATAGAATGAACCACTTATCCATAGTATACGAGAGTTATTGATAGAGGTAACAAAGTCTACGACACGTCATATGAAATTTCTATTTGTGTTAAGCCGGTCAGACTACCGTTATAAGGTTTCTAATGGTGTTGCACGTAGTGCTCATGCAATGTTGTTGATAACTAGTGAGTCAATATAATGGAGCGTTATGCTACAGATATTGGCCAAGCTAGTGAAGGTGTTGTTCTAAAGCTAAGTCATGTCTTTAATAATAAAATTTTATACCCAGAATAGCACCTGCTGAATCCCTAATCTTGGGATGGGTATTTATCATAGTCATGGTAAATGCTTGTCCTTGCTTTTATCTGTTCATCTCATATATAATCTATAGACTTGGTTGAGTAAGGGTTGGGTCAAGGCATAAAGGTTGCTAGTTAAAGCAAGGATCAAGAAAATAATTAGAGACTACTATAATTGGTTCCATGAGAAAATATAGTTGCCTTGGTTGGTGTTTCGACTAAGGGTACGATTTTAATCATTATCAAATTCAAATGGCTAGAAGGTCACGATAGTAGTATTAGAGTCGAAGGGAGAACGAGTGAATTAAGACAAGGTTGTAGTCACGTGACTGGCCGATGGTAGCTACACTTGTGTATACAACTATCATGGCCATGGGGGATACACTATTTCTATTTACCAAATACGAGCGTTCGTCTTTCCAAATCAGTGAAAGACAAAAGCAATAAAGAGTTCAAGAAAGTTGTCATCGATTACAATTACGTGATTCAAAGGCGAATGTATAATTCAAGAGGAATTGTCAATACAGTCGGGGATGAGATCCTAGATACCACGATATCTCAATCCACGTGGGGTAATCATATGAAGGACAAACCAAGTACACCACGGTTGATCAGACCATAATATATTGATTTTGATTAGACAATCTTCCAGTGGGTGTCCCCAGTTTACATATCTCCTGAACAAACTTGATAAGGAATAGGCTTGCAAAACTAAGCTACAAATAGCGATATTATTCGTGGTAGTGCAAGGTATAAGTATGGGAGTAATGAATAAAGCAGTTATAAATAGTTTAAGTTTTATAAGGATCTAAGTCATGTCCGGTGTTCCTGCTTATACAGTCGTCCTACTATCTCTTATATCATGTCATGGTTGACCAATGGAGTATGGGCTACTAAAACTCTATATTCTAGGTTAACGTATCTTCCTGCACTAGCATATATTCAGTTGCCAACCTGTTACACTTCATTACTAGTTTACAAGGATATGGGTGGTGCGCTGTGAGGCACACTACCCAACTAAAAAGTCAACTAATAGAGTAACTAAGAAATATAACACGTTTACTTGTGTGAATTATCTTCCTAACCTCCCTATCAAGCATGAGGGAAAAAGATAAGATTTACAGTAAAAAGGAATCAAGCAGAAGGAAATCAAGGTAGTCGAACGAGAGTTCGAAATTGGAATCAATGAAGGAGGTCAAGCATATGGATGAGGCTCTAAACTCTTAATCTTATATGCAAGCCCGTTCGGTTTAGTGATGTAACCGAAACGACAAACTCGACCTGTATGGGCTACCACAAAAATATGTAATGCCCCAGTCCTAAAATAGTTAGGACTAAGAACATAAATATGCCAGCTATACACATACGAAGAATACACCAATATATGGAACCGTCGTATGTATACATAAGTTGTAAAATGCAGTAAACCATGATACTAAATCTCATCCACAAAATAAAAGAATATTAATATAAATCAACTATCAATTTTGTCATTTATACATGTAGTTGGGCGGAGACAAATCCACTACCAACCATTTTAAATGAGAGAAAATATGCACGAAAATGATGGATAAAATAGCAGGACAAACCAAGAGCAATCATCTTCGAAGGAATGGAGAAGATCACGGCCTTGGCTAGGATACCTGCAAAAAGCCACAAAGTACACACCTAGAGAGATCACCAGGTCCTCAGCGGGATATAACAAGATACAGGAAGAACATGCCATATAAATACTAAATATAAAATATGCCATAAATAAAAGTAAGTGATAAGACATCAATAAGGTAACCTAACCGTACTAAAGTGAACATGCAGTTAAAAAATAATTCTTTCGACGCATGAGCCCTGGCTGTCAATGGGATTAGTATAGTCCCCCTATAGGGCACCAGGGGCCTATGTTTGTAACGTCCGAAGATCGTCATAGGGCATCATGTGTAAGTGGTACGTCCATAACGCTCTGGGAAACGTCAGAGGGCACCTGGAGCCTGCATCTCCGGAGAAGCACACAGGTAATCAGAGAACTGCAAAGAAGCCCATACGTCAGGTATTGTTCTTCCCACCCAATGCTCTTATTTAAGTCGCATCCACGACCATATACCTCTACTAACTGCTAAATCCCCTACCATGCCTCTATTAGCAGTTAGCCCTAACGCATGCGCACGGGTGATCAGCCAACACGTAAGTACCTCTACATGCTACTCATCTCACACATATCTCATGGTACAACTGTGTCAAGGTTTATGCAATACACTATATATGGTAGTCCACTCTAGGTCCATATGGAATCGAACGTTAATAATAAAGTAAAGCTAATATCACTGAGCAGGTAGTAAATCAGGAACTGTAATATTGGTACAGCTAGAAGAACTGGAAGTAAATGAACAGTGATATACAATAACAAAAGAAATGCAGACTGCATATAAACAGTATTAATGGCAAGGCATATTTCCTGAGGTGGTGTGCAAAAGAGCGACGTCCAATAGCTCGAACCGTCAGAATAGTGAAGCGATAAAAGCCAAATCCCGCATACATCCTTGAATGCTGAAATAAATACCATGAACGGCCTTGGAACAAAAAATATGTCTAGAAAATACCTGTCCAAAAGTCTAATTCTGGAACAGGGGCAAAATCGTAATTTCGGGTCAAATGATGTCTACCGTTGGACCCGTTTTGTACCGAAATACGTGCCAGAACCTATAGTCTCTAAAGTCGTCAAACTACATGTCTACGGGTCTGGTTTGAAGTGATAAATCCAACCGTATGTCCAAAGTTGGATTCCGGTGGGTCATGCACAATTTTGCCCGTTGGAGTGGGTCGTGGGCCCGCCAAATAAGCATTCCGGTGGACCTTCTCAGAATTTGACCAAACTTGGCAGACAGGACCAAAATTTCGATACGGTCCTGCTGGTGCAAATTTTGTTCTGATATGACGAACGTACACGAAGTTATGGCCAAGTTTGCAAAAGGTTGATACGGGGGTATCTTGACGAATACGTACTGATTTCGTCGCGCACACGCAAAGAAATCGAGTTTCGTCAGTTCCCACACGTCGGCAACATCCATACGCTTCTTTTGATTCGTATGGTTTGTGACCATGTCGTTCGGTTTGTCAGGGTGTAAGCCGTATCGCGGAAAATTTTCTAAAATTATATTGTTTTGAAAATAGTTTTTGTTAATTTTTGGGAATCAGTTTTCTTCACTCATAGTCAATGAAATTTGAATCTACGAGAAGGGTTATAAAGTCCTGTAGGTTGTCTATCATTGTTTCAAATAAATTTTAGAAAATTCCTAATGTCCCAATCTACATATGTCCTCCAAAACATCATAAAGAACTGTTATAAACAGAGGGTGTACGTACTATTTTTTATTAATTTTTGTGCCAATTTTTCTACCATTTGATATAGTTCAGAATTTAACTAATTAACAGGTATAGAAGGTGGTTATGTCACCTATACGTATGATTTTATGTCTCGAAAAATAATTAAGAGATGAGGAAGAAAATTACCGTAGAAGATGTATACTCGGGATCGGGTTGCTGTTGTGACTCCTGTGGTCTGTTGCGAAATTCGTGTGTATGGCCTGCCGTCCGGCGATCCTCCTGCCGTGTGTGGCGGTCGAGGCTTCGGTAGGGTCGCCTGGGAGTAGAGGTGGCGTGTCTAGGCTTTAGGGCTAGGGTTTAAGTGAGCTCTCTCTCTCTCGAGTTATATATTAAAGGGGGAAAACGGTGATCATGTTTGCCTTGGGTTCGAAGGCTCGAATTGGTGAGTGCTCAGTTTCGAGTTTGCACATGGACTTGGTTTTAAAAGGGGGAGATTGAATCTAGTTTGGTTCATTCAAAGATTTGAAAAAAAACAAAGAAATGTAAGGATGAAGCTGAACCTAGTATCCCTGGGTCGGTTTTCCTTTAGAAGTGTTTCTCGCGAGATATTAATATCTCGCGAGATGTTGAATGATATATTTTATTTTTTTTACTCCTCTATATCTATGTAGATATACATATTTATATATTCCAATACATGCTCAAGAAAATAATGTCTAAAAATTAACTTCAACCAAAATAAAATTTCAAAATAATATAATAATTATTTGTAAAAATAATACCCCTTATGTTTATATCACGTGGAAAGTTTTTATTATTGCTAATAGTAAATAAACCTTAACTAATACTAATCTAGTTAATTAATAAAATATACTGCAAAATAAAATGAAAGAAACGAGTAAAAATTTCTTAATCATTTCCAAAAAAACTAATACAATATTTATCTGAACTATTAAGTATAAAAACTTGTACAATTTATCTATGTATGGAGGTTATGTAGCATTGGCTTGCTACCAAAATATATACAAGAATCAAAAATTTAAAATCCAAAAATAATAATAATAATAATACTATATAAAATATGTTAAGTAAACTAAAAGTATCCTAAAATTTAGGGGGGTTTACAGTATTCCCCCAGTACAGAAAATATTTCATATCTATACTACCTCTGAATTGTTGTTCTATACCTTAACGAAGTTCACATCTACCATGTCCATATTACCTCTGAGTAGTTGTTTCTTCCATGATAACCTTGTGTTATCATAGCTATCTAGAAAACATTTCACGTCCACACTACCACTGAATCGTTATTCTACACCCCGTTCAAGATTGTGCCTACCAAGTTCATACTACCTCTGAGTAGACATCTCTTCCTTGACAATACTCCATGATTATCATAATTATCTATAGAACCTTTCACGTCCATACTACCTCTGAATCATTCTATACACCCGTAGAGTCTATCCTTGCCATGTTCATATTACCTCTGAGTAAGGAAGATCCTACCGCCAAAAATTTTGTGTTTACCATGTCTATATTACCTCTGTGTAAGACACCCTATCCCCAGCAGAGTTATCTCTATCCCCTCATGTCGTACTACCTCTGAGGGAATTCTCACTCTTGTACGAGAAAGTATACAACAAAAACACAAACGGAGAAATAAAGCCAAAATTTTATTTATAAAATGGAAAGGTTTTTTTTTCTTCTGCTACAAAAGAGTCTCTCGAAAATCGAGAGATAAAAAGACAAGATGATGTCAGCATTGAGAAAACCGATGCAGGAGTTCTTCCAGTCGGCTCCTCAGACGAGCAACTTGGGGCCCAACCAGTGCTTTGGCTCGACACTCTGCCTCCTGGCGTCGAGCGGCTTCATCCTCGAGAAGAGACAGGTTTTGTCACACAAGGTCCAGCTCCGCCTGACGAACGTTAATACTTTTCCTCTCCCGAGCCAGGGTCTCAAAACGTTGGCGAAGGACCTCTTGATAATCCTTTGACTTCTCCAACTCACTCTTGGCAAGAGCCAAAGTCTTGTCTAACTTCCGGATCTGCACCCGGAGGGCCTCACACTGTTCTTCCGAGGTCGTATGACGGTAGTCCTGAGCCTCTTTGGTGTCGGTCACGACCTAAATTTCAGCCTCAACCTCAGCAAGTCTGACAATCAGGGCCTGGCATTTCTGCTCGTGCTGGAAAAATTCAGATGCCATTTTATCTAGGTCTATAGCAGCTAGAGTCAAAAGACCGCACTCAAGATTGTGAAGCTCTGAGGCAATAGCTTCCAATTCTGCAAGCAGATCCTCTATCGCGTCCGCCTTCGCCTCACACTCTGGATAGTCGCACATGGCCACTAATTAGGCTCCTACTATAGACCGTACCCGTCTAAGTGATTAGCTGTCCCGCAAGACGCCCTCTATGTCACGTATCAAAGTATGACGAATTGTGCCCAAAATAAGGTTGGTATAGTACGCATTGTCATCCAAACTCACCGGGGTCACCAGAGATGCCGAAATAGGAGGTCTCGGGGCAGCAGCGATAGCCAACACGCGTCTAGGTATTACAGTCGGAGCGGGTGGAGTCGTGACTAGAGCAGAGACCATCGGCGGTGTAGGGACGGTACGACCCAACACTGTCTGATGTATAACCGGCTCTTCAGTAGGCTCCCTCGCTGGTTCCTCAACCATCTTTGTCATCGAAGCTGTGTGAACAAGAGCATGAGCAACATCAGTGACCGTCTTCTCAACGGTCGGTGTGACCAACTCCTCAGCAGTTTTTTCGACCGATGCTTCAACAACCAGCTCGTCAGCAATCTTCTCGGCCAATTTGTCTATAGTCTCCTTAGCCGGACTCCTAGTAGTTATATCGGCAGGGTCATCAGCAGCTCTATCGACCATCATCTCAGTGGCCACCTTGGCTGGAACCTCAGTTATCGGCTCGTCAGCAGCCGCATCGACTTGTTCTACATTGGTCTCCTCGGTCATCTCTCCGAGGACCATATCAGCCAACTCCTCAATCGCATCATCGGCAACTTTTAGAATGACCTCGTCAACCAATTATTCGACCATCATTCTTGTCGACCCCTCAACAGCTTGGCAGACCAATGCTTCGACAGCCTTCTCCGTCAACCCTTCCAGGAGATCTTCGACCAGCCGCTGAGACGAATCCCCAAAATTTGCCAAAGGCAGCTCCTCGGTCGGATGATCTTCCTCGTATTCTGGCGCATCGGGATTATCCTCAACCCTTCTCTCGACATGGAAATGAGGTACGGTGAAAGGATTCTGGGTAATATCCTCAGCATCCACGTCCACCTATCCCGTCACTGGTACAGACTCGGGAGTCCCACCCTCGGCTGCAGGCAGGCCGACCCCGGGTATTTCTATGGGCTTGTCCAAGATCGGCCCCATGAAAGTTACCTACTCGGGCGAAGACAATGGCTCCGAGGCTCCGAAGAACCCCGAGTCTCATACTCAAAAGGAGCGAGAATAGAGACACCTTCCGAGTCAGTAGTTTTATCAGCTGCAGTCCCCCCTTGGTCCCTGCGACTTGAGATACCTCTAGGGCAGGTTCTTCGAGAAGTTCCCTGAGTCTCTCTGACCATGTGGGTCCCGCCTACACAAGTAAAGTAGTGATAAATAGAAAGTACGGAATAAAATCCCAAAAAAAGACACTAAGGTTTACCTGTGAAGAAGATTCAATGGATGGGGCACACTGTTCCAATAAAGATTATCGAGTGGGTCCACACCATAGAGGCACAGCTGTTCTTGTTCTCTTAATAGAATGAGGGCTCACCCCTGAAGAAACTTGATGCTTCCATGGTTTACTCAGGAGTACTTCCTCCTCTCTCCCATTCCGCGATGAGCTGGATCCGTCTGTGGATCTAATTTTTTGATGACCCAAGCCCCAGAAGATGCTTGCTAGCCAATCGAAGGGTCTCAAACTGTCACCCCCAGTTTTCAGAAACAAGGATATTTTTGTCATTTTATATTTTAAAATACTTTTGAAATTTATTTTTATTATTTATGATATTATTTTTGGTTTGAAATTTATTTTATTATTTATGATATTGTTTTGGGGTTATTTGAGTCGGGTTCGAATTTCAACTCAATCTGACTTGAAACGGGGACCCGGAGGGTAGTTTGACTCTAGTGGGACCCACACACTAGTTAGGCATGGCCTATATGATATTAATTTTAGTCCATATGATATTAATTTTAGTTATTAGTTAGACTAATTATTTACGGATAGGTTTAGTTTAATTAGAGACTTAAAACTAGACTAAATTGACCTCAACCTTTAACCCATTCCTAATTTAAATCAAATAGATTAGTGGAGGGCATTTTGGACATTCAAATAGGGGACACCTCACCCTTTTTGGGAAGCCACTTATGGGGGGATAAGGAGTGAGTTACTCCTTCATTCATTTGTTTTCATCCACTTTCTCTCTCTTGTTCTTCTCCAAATTAATTTAGAGATGAACCTCCATTGATTTCATCTCCAAATCAACCCCTTCTTCCACCAAATCTTCTTTATTTCTCTTCTACTCTATGGTTAGAGGGTGCTAGCCAAGTTTGGGAGGATTCGGAGCTCATTCGTATTCTTTTGGAATCTCTACGTGTCGATGCCGTATCGGAAGGCTTTTCCTTTGAATCTCTCTCCTGGAAGGTATAATCTCTCTTCTAATCCATCCCTATATGCATATAAAAATATTTTGAACCCATAGGAATGACCCCCATGGTTGTATCTCCATTTGTGACTATTTCGTGTCAATTTGGAGGTCATAGGAGTGTCCTTTGTGTTGTGGTTGTGTCCATGTGGGAATTCCCCAAATTTGGACACACTATGTGTTGTTGTTATGTATGAATGAATTATTACATGTTTAATCTCATATTTTTGTATTGGAGATGTGTTCTATAGTGTCTCATATATATATTAGTATAGAGAGTGAGTTCTTGATATATTATGTTATATACTTGTGTTTCTTTTGTCTCAAACTACCTAAATTCGTCATAATATTTATCCACGTTTTTAGTAGCAATAGCAACTTAGAAATGTCATAACGTTTAGCTTAAAACTCCGATTTATCTTCTATTTTTTTTAAAAGAACCATATCAAAGTTAGATTTCCAAATATATATTTTAATAAGCCAAATTCATTATGAAACTTTCTGTAAAATTATTTGAGTGTCAGCTGTACGAAAGACGAACGCGTTTCGGTGTTTTTGCGATTCCGGGAGCTTCCGGACACGAAAATGCGATCCGTTTAAAGTTTCGGAAAGCTAACACAAAGATATATAACATACTTTAATCTTATAATTTAGTGAATGTCCAATTGGTACAGTATTAGTTTTAAGTAGAATAGTGACTATACGATATATGTATTTTGTGTAACCTATGAGCCTATATAGTATGGATATTAAATGAATATAGAGTATGTAATGCATGATATGTTAGATGAATGAAATGATATATATATATGATATATTCTCTTTATATTAATGTATATATGGTTGAATGCAAGCATATAGGAATGCAATTAATATAATGCATATAAGCAATGCATGAATTAAAGAATAAAATACAATGTATGCATAAAAGTATATAATGAATGCTAGATATGAATGCAAGATATATATGTAATGGTAGATATAAATGTATAATGTATAAATATTGTAATGCAATATATAATGATAACATGTATGGTAATGTAGAGTATATGATGCAAGCATGAATGAATGGAGGAAATACATGTATATAGGTAATATAGAATGTAATATATGAATGCAAGCATGCAAGATAATGTATTGTATCCATATATGATGTATTCAACTTGAAGATAATGTAATATATGAAAGTAATGAATGATAATATATAACATGATATGTAAGGTAATACAAGGTATGAAATATATGATGTGTGCATGTTTGAATGTCTCTATGTTAATGTATGAAATGATATGAATATATAATGTATGCATATGTATAAACATGTAGGTAATGCATGAATGAAATGAATGTTTGTAATATGTTAATATAAATACAAGTATCTAATATGCATGAATGTAAGTATAGTATAATACAAGTATACATGTATGTATCATGTAAATGTAATATACATGATATGTATTATGCATGTATACAAGGTAAGTATGTATGTATGTATTTCTATAAACTGAGTTAACCTATAACCTTTTACACACATGCATTCATACACCCTTTGACATCATGTATCCCATGTCACATACACTTATCTATCACTAAATTTTAGAACATTAACACATATCCTTTCACACACATGCCAAACACACACATACTCACTTACTCTTTTACCTCTCTTTCTCTCTCTATATATATATGTATGTTCCTATATATATAGCTTTCCTATATATATCTATGTATATGAATATGTGAATGTGAATAATATATATACATTATATGACTAAGTTTGTGTGCCTTGTTAGCTTATGGTTTAGTTTTGTGCTTGGTTTAGCAAGTGACTTAGGCTATGAGTTAGTAGCTATCTTGGATACTTGATTTGCATATACTTAGTTTGTTTAGACCTAGAATAACTTGTTTGACCTAATTTAGACTTGTTAGACCTAATTTGACCATAGTTGACCTACGTTTGACTTTCAGGGTTGACCAAGTTGACCATGAGTTGACTTTGGTCTAGATTGACCTAGAATCATGTAGAATGCATAATAGAACTTCGTATTGCCATTTTGGACTTGTTGTGACTTGTGCTGTTCTGATTAGGAGCCAGACACTTCTCCTCGGATAGTATATTTACTTTAGACATTCAGACACCAGGCGAGTACATTCTCTGATTATTTCATATCCTGCTTAGAATTATATTCTTGCTTTAGATTACTATACTTGATGCTGTCACGACATTATCACGGATTAGTACTATATGGATCTCTTCATGCGATGTTATCCCCCTCGGAAGCATCGAGTACATTGTGTCATGTGCGTTTCACTTTCATTATGTACTCCTGTGCTATCACCATACATGTACACTCTTGTGAATCTTGTACTCTCATGTTCATAGAGCCCTCATGTATACTATCATGTGCACCCTTTCATGGGCCCCCATGTGATATCATGTACACTAACATAACCTGTTTAGATTCTTGTGTATTGATTGGGGAAACAGGGGAGTGCTAGTAGTCATGTGAACAATTCTATAGTAGTGTAGATCATGTGCAACTCTTTAGTGTAGATCATGTACAAATCTGTCCTGTTCACATGTGCTATCATGTACTCTACATCACTAGCCACGGTTAGTTCTCTATTTATAGTAGATATTTCTATAACAGTTCTCTCTCCGTTTACATACTTTATTTCTTCAGATCATGTATCTTACTTTACTGTATGATTATATTTTCTAACCTGCTATGATTTGTTGAGATGTATTGTGCTCGTTCATGTCCTGACTGGACCCGTTGATAAATTTTACAGATAGCTTGGAGGTTGCCTGCTAGCCTAGAGGAGACACAGTAGAGGTTATTGTCACGACCCGTACCCTAGAGTAAGGGCACAAGAAGTGGGTACGTCCAGCCTACGCCGCAGTGTCGGCGGTAGAACGCTGTCCTAGGTCAATCATCTAACAATATAAAAGTACCTGTACAGTTTATACTCTCCGAATGGAGGTGACAAACAGAATACAATCTCAATCACATCTAGGTAGAAGAATGAAAGATAGATAGATAGACAGTAACTCAAAGAGAACAGTAAAATAGATGAAATAAGTCTAAGTGTCTAGGATAACATAACATCAGAATGTTAACTCATAATACAATAAGTCTAAAGTCTATATATCTCAACATCTCAAAATACAACTCAGATGTGAGACAAAATGATAATACATAAAAGACTGTCTAGCTAAACTAGCCTAGACTACTGGGGCAACATCCTCAGCTGCAGGTGGATCCTGCTGAGGGTCCACAAGATAAGTATCATCTAGTCCTGCTCCATAATAGATAGACACCAGGGCCTCATCCTCATCCTCTGTAATATTTTCAACAGGTCCAGTCAGGACAGGAATGAGCACAATACATCTCACGCAGTGCATAGTATGATAGGAAATATAAAGCATGCAATATAGTAAAATACAGGAACTGCTGAAGGAAGATACATGTAGTAAAAGAGATAGCTGTAAAAGAAATATCTAATGTATATAGAGAACTGTAAGTGGCTAGTGATGTAGAGTACAAGATAGGCATGTGAATGGCTAGAATTTATACATGATTACACTATATAGTTTGCACATGATTACACTACTTTGGAATTATTCACATGTCCACTTCTACTCTCCCGTTTCCCCAATCAATACACAAGGATCCATTCATGTTACGTTAAGATTCGTGATAAGCCCATAATTGGGTGATACGTGAGTGATTCATGAAGATTCATGAAGGCTCGATGATCATGAGAGTACATGAGTCACTAGCTGATACATGAAGATACATGATAATAGAAGCATGAGATACATGATGTAAGTGAAACACACGTGACAAAAGTATCTGATGCTCCCGAGGGGGATAACATCTCATGAAAAGATCCATATAGTACCAATCCGTGATAACAATCGTGTCAGCATCAAGTAAAGTAATCTAGAGCAAGAATATAAATCCTGGCAAGTATGAAACGGTCAGAGAAGGTACTCGCCTGATAACTGAATGTCTGAAGAGGATATACTGCCTGAGGAGAGATGTATGGATCCTAATCAGAGCAACACAAGTCACAATGTATCCACAATGGTAAAAATAGAGTATACAATGCATACTACATAATTCTAGGTCAATCTGGTCAAAAGTCAACTCTTGGTCAACTCTAATAGTCAAACTAGGTCACAGGAAGTCATACTAGGTCAAATAAAGTCAAACAAGGTCAAACAAGTTAAGGTTAGTCAAATCTAGGTTAAAGTCAACTCCTGGTCAACATTCTAATCAAACTAGTCAAAGTTAGGTCAACACTAGTCAAACTACTTAGGGTTTTAGTCAAACTAGTTAAACTAGTCATTTTAGGTCAATCCTAGGTTAACTAGGTCAAATTTGACCTAAGGTTGACTTCGGTCAACCCTTAGTCAACAAGGGTCAACTAGTAGTGTTTTGGGCCATTAGGTCAATTGGGTTAGTCCCAATGCCATAGGCTAATCACTTAGGCCATAGGCTAGTGACTTAGGTTTCCAAAGGCTAGTGGTTATAGGTTTTCATCTCTATACAATATACATATATATATACACACACATATATATAACCTTATATATATTTATATACACATACAACAACCACATAGGCCTATAGCCTATGTAATACCCATATACCCTAGGTATCTATATATAGACATAATATATATAATTCTAAACAATTATATATATATCATTCATTCATATATATATATATATATATATATATATATATATATATATATATATATAAAATATATATATATGCAAGCTATATATGGTTCAAATATATATAGAGAGGGAAGTGAGAGTGTAAGAGAGAGAGAGACTTAGAGTGAGGGAGAGAGAGATATAGAAAACAGTGAGGGAGAGAGGGACACTAACACACAGGAAAGGGGAGGGGGTTCCAGTTTCCTGGAACAGGATTCAGCCCCCAATCTCCACACAGTTCACACACACATACCAACATTAATACATATGTGTATATACACATCTATACACATGTATACTCCCTAAAAACTCACATACACACACATATATACATATACATATGTATACAATACTGAAATATACATATACATGTATAAATCATAATAAAAATCAAATCAAAACTCATTTTTGAAAACTGGAAAATAACCCAAAATCTGGAAACTGTGCACAGTGTACTCGAAACAGGGTAAACCCATTTACATACGCTAAACCGAGCTAAAGCTCGAACCTAAAGGTTGTTAAGTGATGCCCCAAGTGTCCCCTAGTGTCCTAGGTACCTGACACGACACCACGATACGAATTATTGTGTCCAAACACTCAAAAACCCAATCGGGTAAATCCTGATACGCACACGCGTACACAGCATCGTGCACGCGTTCCTCACGTTCGTGGACACACCACAAGACACGACACGTCTCGTGGTCATGCACATGTGTAGCCCACACATAGGGCTACACGATCCACACACTGACACGTGTCTACGACACTCCTGGACACGATACGAAACCCGTATCAGTCGTAAAAAACACGACTTATACATATGTTCAGACCGTGTCGTGCACGCGGTTGCACGTCTCATGCTCGTGACACAGGATACGACATATCTCGTGGTCGTGTCCTCGTGTTCGCCACTTGAAGGGCTACACGCTCATGTCACCATGAGGTATCCTCGACTCGTGTCCACGCGACACGAAGGCCGTGTCTAAGTCGAATTTTCGACTGAAACGCGCACGTGCACAGCAGTGCGTGTCCAGTACGAGTGAGATTTCTAACTCGACACGACACGAGAAATTGTGAGATTTTGGGGGCATGTTCGCAGATATTGCCCCCTCGTGTCTACCAATTTTGGCGTGTCCACATGCTCTGTGCAGTGAGCACGAAGGGTGTGGTAGCAGGGCATGCACGCGTGTGCTCGTACAGTGGGTTCGTGTCCATTTTGGACACGAACACAGCACAAAAATGTGCTCAGTCTACTTGGGTTGTAACCTACAAGTCTAGCGCTACACAAAAATGTAATTTGTTTTGGAAAACAACAACCTTTTTCCCTAAGTGGCATTTCACCAAACATTAAAATTAGAACACAGATACGTGTCCGATACGGACACCAAACCAATCCTATTTCCTACCAAACTTGACCCACAGTTCCATGGTACCTAGATGCATGCAACTATGAAGAGGAAACACAATATTAACAAGGTTTATAGGTATTTACCTATTTGGTGAAAAGTCAAGAAAACACCAAAGTAGGGGGGTATCCTCTTCTCTTAGTGATGCCCAAAGCTCCACAATCCTTGATAGCAGGCCCTAATTAGTATCCTCTAGTGTAGGGGAGTCCAATGCAAGAAACTAGAGGTGATTTGGATCAAAATTGATCAAGTTATCAAGGTTTGAAGGTGGTGGATTTTTCTAGGATTAAAATTCATGTAAAAATGTTCATGAATGATTTGATGGGATTATATAGGATGTGTGGCTGCTAGGGGGGTGTCTTGGCCGGCCATGGCAAGGGGGGTGTTCCTTGGCTTTCCTTCTAGGTTAAGGCAAAGACTTTGGTGTAAAAGTCTTGATATTTTGAGTGTTTTGTGGAAAATATCCAACAAAGTAAATATCAAGATATTTTTCCTACTTTAACCATTGTAAATATCTATCCCCTTATCATTCTAGGTTAGTAACTAATCTCTAGATTAGGCTAAACTTGGTTAGGGCTCTCACGACACTAATCAATAATTAAATAATAATAAAAACACATAAATCCAAATAATTCCTAATAAATCCTAGAAAATTACCAAAATACCCTTTAGGCTAAAAAGCCCTAATTTGATGTTCTAAGCCTATGGCTAGGCTCACATGGTCATGGCAACTTCTAGGTTAAGGAATCTCTAGGGTTTACACTAGGGTTATACTAGTAAAGTCACAAAGTCATAAGTCGTGACTTAGAAATAGTTTTAATTAACTAAAACTCACCAAAAATCATATCATGACTAGAATACCATTAATAAATAATAAAAATAATAAATTTTCAAAAATACCCCAATTCAGAAAACTGGGTGTTACAGTTATATAGGTAGCTAGGATTTTGCTCAGTTTATTTTTAGTTGTCTGGAGTTGTATTTACTTTAAGGATTACTGTATTTTGAGATTTGAGATGTATTTCTGGGTTTGTGTATCTTAGACACTTAGATTTCTCTCTGTTATATCTCTTTGGATTTCATGTTTTATCTATCCTTATCATGCTCTACCTTATATGTGATTGAGACTGTATCTGCTATGTCACCCCCATTCGGGGAGTATAAACTGCTTAGCATTATAATGTTAGATGTTATGACCTAGGACAGCGTTCTACCGCCGACACTGTGGCGTAGGCTGGGCGTCGTTACGTTCTCGTACCCTAACAATGGGTGCGGGTTGTGACACGTTTTTAGTGGTGGCCCATGCAGGTCGAGTTTGTGTAGTGGTATTCAAACTAGAGTACCACTACAGCCTGCAGTAGGATTAGGATATATTTTTGAAGGTACTCAATCACAGTTAGAATTTCTTGAGAGATTCCTGGGACGACCCTTGAGAATCTTATTTTAACTTCGATTTAAAAACTCTTCTTCCTTTGATTTGATTTATCTTTACTTTCTGTTGTTAAATTTAATTTTTATGGATTATTATTGAATTTGAGTTTGTATTTATTGATTTTGACGGATGATTGTTGAATTTTGAATCTTGATGTTAGTTGTGGCATCCGAGTATGTATTTATATGATTTGATGGATTTTTTTTTCATTTTTGAATCTTGATGTTCGTTGATAAATTAATTTTTGGGTATCCATTGTTGATTTAATTTAATTTTTGTCAAGATAAAATTATATGGGCTAGGTCATCTAAGTTATGGAATCTAGTCTTCTATAGTCATATTAGCCAGCATGGTGAGGACATATAGTCTGATTTTGGATATATTTTTTGGGTGTGGAAATTTAAGGTTTTCGCAGCCAAGCTAGCGGCATCGCAAAAATGTTAAATACCATGATACTAGAGGTATGTGCCTAAGTCGAGGACTCTGTGATTATCGTAGCCTTGCTTACTAGTATGACGAGGGTTTAGAGTACCATGATTTTGGATAGACGCATATGATTATCAGATTGTACCCTAAATATTTTTGAACATGTTTTCTCTACTTTTGTTTCAGTCCTTCAAAAAAAAAAGGAATTGTTATTTGTTGTTTTGTTTTGTTTCTCATTATTTAACTTAGGAGTAGCTTTAGCTATTTTATAAACTTTGTGTAACTTCTTACTATGAATTCTTCTTAATACAATGAATCAATAATTTTGCTAGACCTTATCTTGGATTTGATATTTTAACTCTGGGTTTCAAAAGGGTTCTTTCTTTTAAAAAATAAGCAGAACAGATTTTATTGTTATTCCTTCTTGCTACTATCCTTGTATTAAATAATAATGATAATAATAAAACTGTCTTGATTACACCAATCACCTACTTTGCAATCTTGGTAGGAATCTAAATGTTGGTCTTAACGTAGAATTAAATTTTTATATTTGGACATGAGAATATATATGAATATATATATATTGGACACTTGCCTAACACGTATGCATGCTACACTTTGATTCCCACCTATCTAAATACATATTAATATGTTGTTGATGTTTAAATTGTCAAAATCCCAATAATTCTGGTTTTCTGCTTTTCCAGTTTAAATTCTATTTCAAATATAGGTTTCATGTTGTTAGTTTAGGTTACATCACTGCACATGTATGTTATACATAGGGTTTCAATTCAAAAAAATTTAGTTGAGTTTTGTGTTTGAAATTGTCAAATCTAAGACTGTGTGCATATTAACCCTTAATACTGGATTCCAAATGTTTAGTTCAATTTGCTATTTTTTTTAAAATGTAATATTTTGAGCTATATACATTGTGGTATGTAGGGATATAAATTTAGGTTTCATATTCTTACATGTTAGGTTGTGATAAACATTGGGTTGGTTGGTGTTCAAATTTCTCCAAATCCTAAAACTGAATACATGTTAACATTTTCACATTGATTTCGAATGTTTAGTTCAATTTCAGATTTAATATGTAATATTGAACTGTATGCATAGCCAAATGTATGGATAGTATGTTAGGGTTTCTTATCTATCATGTTAGGATATTGGAAGCATTGAGTTAGTTGTGATGTTTCAAAACCCTAAAATCTGAGACTGCATTGTATTAATATTGCACTAGTTTAAATGTTAGCTTATTTTCAGATTTTGTATGTAAATGCTGAACTAAAACTGGGTTTAGCCTTTCAATACTAAGCTATAACCCTGTACAAGGACACACACACCCTAACTTAGTATACCCTGTCATGTAACCTAACCTTTTCTTTCTATGTTATGATCATGTATCTGTATAGATATATATAGAGAGTTTATGCATACATGTTATAACGTATATAGATACACAACTAAATCTCTACCTCTTTATATATATATGTATAAGGTTAGCCATGCATGTTATGAGTAAATAAGTTGCGTATTGTAGATTGTTAACCCATATGCCATGAGTAGTGTAACATGATAGCTATTATTTTGAAACCCAAATCCTCATATACACTTTCATGTATATTCACGTACACACACGCATACTATCTAACCATATGAACATGTCCCCATACACATAATGCTAGTTTTTTCCCTCTAACGCTCTTTATATATATTGTGATTGGATTTCAATGCAAGTGATTTTCAATTCCTTAATTTTTGAATTTGATTTTTCTGTACCTTTTATAGATAATTGGTAGTTGTCTTTATTTTATTTTGATAAGTACTAGTTTTCATATAGGATGGTAGACTGCCTTACAGTTTTGATGGTTGTTATTTCTGTATCTTTTCTAGTTTAGCACCCTAGATTGCTTGTGTGTTTTGATACCCTATGACCGTTTTGGTTTAGCATGACTAGTATACCTAGATGAGACTTTCACTACCACCGTATGCCATGACCCTGTATGTCATCCTTTTAAATCGTATGATTGTTTAAGTTCTGAGACTTTGATTGTGGGGGGGTTTGACCTAGAAGGAGTATGAACATTTTAATTTCGAGGACGAAATTTTTCTAAGGCGGGTAGACTTGTAACACCCAGTTTTCTAAAATTAGGGTAATTTTGAAATTTTGTAATTTTAATCATTTATTGATTTGACATTTAAATCATGATATAATTTTTGGTAATTTTTAAATTATTTTAAAACTATTTAAAATCATGACTTGTGATTTTGATGTTTTGCTAGTGAAACCCTAGAGACTGATTGACCTAGAGCCTAACCATGTGACGAGGATGTTTTAATGTCATTTCTGGCCTAAGGATATTTTGCATTTGACCTCTTTGAATTATTTTGATATTTATTGCGTTAGTGATTGTTGATTTTGACCTTTGATAGGTGTGATTTTGTGATGGTTTTGTGTCCGTAGCGGACACGTATCAGTTTTTATTTATAAATGTTTGATGTGCCTCAAAGAGATTTTTTTTATTACTAATTTTTTTGAAAAGTATTTGAATGAGATTGTTTTCTTCATGTGTTTCCTGTGATTGCCTTGTTTTAATTTCGAGGACGAAATTTTTTTAAGGTGGATAGATTTGTCACCCCCAGTTTTCAGAAACAGGGATATTTTTATCATTTTATATTTTAAAATACTTTTGAAATTTATTTTATTATTTATGATATTATTTTGGGTTTGAAATTTATTTTATTATTTATGATATTGTTTTGGGGTTATTTGAGTCGGGTTCGAATTTCAACTCAATCTGACTTGAAACGGGGACCCGGAGGGTAGTTTGACTCTAGTGGGACCCACACACTAGTTAGGCATGACCCACATGATATTAAGTTTAGTCCACATGATATTAATCTTAGTTATTAGTTAGACTAATTATTTACGGATAGGTTTAGTTTAATTAGAGACTTAAAACTAGACTAAATTGACCTCAACCTTTAACCCATTCCTAATTTAAATCAAATAGATTAGTGGAGGGCATTTTGGACATTCAAATAGGGGACACCTCACCCTTTTTGGATAGCCACTTATGGGGGGATAAGGAGTGAGTCACTCCTTCATTCATTTGTTTTCATCCACTTTCTCTCTCTTGTTCTTTTCCAAATTAATTTAGAGATGAACCTCCATTGATTTCATCTCCAAATCAACCCCTTCTTCCACCAAATCTTCTTTATTTCTCTACTACTCCATGTTTAAAGGGTGCTAGCCAAGTTTGGGAGGATTCGGAGCTCGTTCGTGTCCTTTTGGAATCTCTACGTGTCGGTGCCATATCGGAAGGCTTTTCCTTTGAATATCTCTTCCGAAAGGTATAATCTCTCTTCTAATCCATCCCTACATGCATATAAAATATTTTGAACCCATAGGAATGATCCCCATGATTATATCTCCATTTGTGCCTATTTCGTGTCCATTTGGAGGTCATAGGAGTGTCCTTTGTGTTGTGGTTGTGTCCATGTGAGAAAACCCCAAATTTGGACACACTATGTGTTGTTGTTATGTATGAATGAATTATTACATGTTTAATCTCATATTTTTATATTGGAGATGTGTTCTATAGTGTCTCATATATATATATATATATATATATATATATATATATATATTAGTGTAGAGAGTGAGTTCTTGATATATTATGTTATATACTTGTGTTTCTTTTGTCTCAAACTACCTAAATTCGTCATAATATTTATCCACATTTTTAGTAGCAATAGCAACTTAGAAATGTCATAACTTTTAGCTTAAAATTCTGATTTATCTTCTATTTTTTTAAAAGAACCGTATCGAAGTTAGCTTTCCAAATATATATTTTAATAAGCCAAATTCGTTCTGAAACTTTCTGTAAAATTATTTGAGTGTCAGCTGTACGAAAGACGAACGCGTTTCGGTGTTTTTGCGATTCCGGGAGCTTCCGGACACGAAAATGCGATCCGTTTAAAGTTTCGGAAAGCTAACACAAAGATATATAACATAATTTAATCTTAGAATTTAGTGAATGCCCAATTGGTACAGTATTAGTTTTAAGTAGAATAGTGACTATACGATATATGTATTTTGTGTAACCTATGAGCCTATGTAGTATGGATATTAAATGAATATAGAGTATGTAATACATGATATGTTAGATGAATGAAATGATATATATATGATATATATTCTCTTTACATTAATGTATATATGGTTGAATGCAAGCATGTAGGAATGCAATTAATATAATGCATATAAGCAATGCATGAATAAAAGAATGATATACAATGTATGCATGAAAGTATATAATGAATGCTAGATATGAATGCAAGATATATATATAATGATAGATATAAATGAATAATGTATAAATATTGTAATGCAATATATAATGATAACATGTATGGTAATGTAGAGTATATGATGCAAGCATGAATGAATGGAGGAAATACATGTATATAGGTAATATAGAATATAATATATGAATGCAAGCATGCAAGATAATGTATTGTATCCATATATGATGTATTCAACTTGAAGATAATGTAATATATAAAAGGAATGAATGATAATATATAACATGATATGTAAGGTAATACAAGGTATGAAATATATGATGTGTGCATGTTTATATGTCTCTATGTTAATGTATGAAATGATATGAATATACAAAGTATGCATATGTATAAAACATGTAGGTAATGCATAGATGCATGAATGAAATGAATGTTTGCAATATGTTAATATAAATACAAGTATCTAATATGCATGAATGTAAGTATAATATAATACAAGTATACATGTATGTATCATGTAAATGTAATATACATAATATGTATTATGCATGTATACAAGGTAAGTATGTATGTATGTACTTCTATAAACTGAGTTAACCTATAACCTTTTACACACATGCATTCATACACCCTTTGACATCATGTATCCCATGTCACATACACTTACCTATCACTAAATTTTAGAACATTAACACATATCCTTTCACACACATGCCAAACACACGCATACTCACTTACTCTTTTACCTCTCTTTCTCTCTCTCTCTATATATATATATATGTATGTGCCTATATATATAGCTTTCCTATATATATCTATGTATATGAATATGTGAATGTGAATAATATATATACATTATATGAATAAGTTTGTGTTCCTTGTTAGCTTATGGTTTAGTTTTGTGCTTCGTTTAGCAAGTGACTTAGGCTATGAGTTAGTAGCTATCTTGGATACTTGATTTGCATATACTTAGTTTGTTTAGACCTAGAATAACTTGTTTGACCTAATTTAGACTTGTTAGACCTAGTTTGACCATAGTTGACCTACGTTTGACTTTCAAGGTTGACCAAGTTGACCAATAGTTGACTTTGGTCTAGATTGACCTAGAATCATGTAGAATGCATAATAGAACTTCGTATTGCCATTTTGGACTTGTTGTGACTTGTGCTGTTCTGATTAAGAGCCAGACACCTCTCCTCGGATAGTATATTTACTTTGGACATTCAGACACCAGGCGAGTACATTCTCTGATCATTTTATATCCTGCTTAGAATTATATTCCTGCTTTAGATTACTATACTTGATGCTGTCACGACATTATCACGGATTAGTACTATATGGATCTCTTCATGCGATGTTATCTCCCTCGGGAGCATCGGGTACATTATGTCATGTGCGTTTCACTTTCATCATGTACTCCTGTGCTTTCACCATACATGTACACTCTTGTGAATCTTGTACTCTCATGTTCACAAAGCCCTCATGTATACTATCATGTGCACCCTTTCATGGGCCCCCATGTGATATCATGTACAATAACATAACCTGTTTAGATCCTTGTATATTGATTGGGGAAACGGGGGAGTGCTAGTTGTCATGTGAACAATTCTATAGTAGTGTAGATCATGTGCAACTCTTTAGTGTAGATCATGTACAAATCTGTCCTGTTCACATGTGCTATCATGTACTCTACATCACTAGCCACGGTTAGTTATTTATTTATAGTAGATATTTCTATTACAGTTCTCTCTCTGTTTACATACTGTATTTCTTCAGATCATGTATCTTACTTTACTGCATGATTATATTTTCTAACCTGCTATAATTTGTTGAGATGTATTGTGCTCGCTCCTGTCCTGACTGGACCCGTTGATAAATTTTACAGATAGCTTGGAGGTTGTCTGCTAGCCTAGAGGAGACACAGTAGAGGTTATATAGGTAGCTAGGATTTTGCTCAGTTTATTTCAGTTGTCTGGAGTTGTATTTACTTTAAGGATTACCGTATTTTGAGATTTGAGATGTATTTCTGGGTTTGTGTATCTTAGACACTTAGATTTCTCTCTGCTGTATCTTTTTTGGATTTCATGTTTTATCTATCCTTATCATGCTCTACCTTAGATGTGATTGAGACTGTATCTGCTATGTCACCCCCATTCGGGGAGTATAAACAGCTTAGCATTATAATGTTAGATGTTGTGACCTAGGACAAGCGTTCTACCGCCGACACTATGGCGTAGGCTGGACGTCATTACGTTCTCGTACCCTAACAGTGGGTGTGGGTCGTGACACAAACTTCATCCCCTCGAGCAAGCTTCGCTCTCGATCGTACCCAGGTGAGAAGTTGTTTACAATGCAGTAGAACTTCATAGCGGAATACACGATATGAGTCTCCTCATGCATCGAAGGGATCATAAATTTTTCTCTGGTACCACCGGTATTATAATAACACCATGCCCGGGCGCCATCCTGTAGACTTCCTTCATAACCATGGCAGGAGCTCGGATTGTCCATCAGAGTCTGGCTATAGCCAAACTGGCGTGCGAATTGGCTCGACAAATAAGGCTCCAGGTACACCCAGTTCTGGTTTTGATACAGCAAATGGGAAGGACGGATTGACTGCAAGCAATGGAAGGCACCAAAAAGTTAAATCACTGTCCACCAACTCATCATCCGCAAGGTAACCCTTGTACGTAGGCAAGACCCTGTTGAAAGGATAGCTGCGTAAATGGCCCAACATCCACCTACAAACGGGGACATCCTGATGGAGCCATTTTGTACGATGATAGTTACGCAGTATCGCATCCCCTTTCTCGTAACCATCAAGAGTGATAGGGACTATCAAACCAGGGTAGTATAATGCCAACCAACCCATCTGGTAATGGTAAGGGAGTCCAACCCAAGGGAATTCCTCGTTCCCCTCGTATCACTCTATTATCCTCTTGGAGAACTCCCGCAGACCTCATAAAATGTCACATACCATAGTCGGTAGCAGAGCCAAGGAATGCCTAAAGGCCAGCCTCACAGCTGGCAGAATAAGTTCCCGACCAATCCGTCCTACGGGCCTAGAACCTCCTGAAACTACGACTTTTTACAGCCATATCATCAGAAAGACGGCTAATGTTGCCTTCAAACTTAAAATAGTCAGATTATGACAAAAGTAGTTATAAACAGTAGAGGTGGGCTTTCCCTCGACATCTACCAAGGGAGCAGATCCCCCTGCTTCAGCCATCAGTTTGTCTACTTTGTCAGCAATATATGTCCTATGCGCGGTGAAATGAACCGTCTTCGGCGTCGACAGATGATTTATGAATATGTAATCTACCTAGGCCTTGATGTATGCCAGAGCCTTCGTCCCACCCTGGCATATGCATACTTGATAGTGGCAAAGCAATTCTTTGTACATAGCCATCATCTCAGGATATTTGTTCTCCAACACCAAAAACTCCTCCTTACAAGTGGTATATTCCTTATGTGGCTCGTCCCCCACGACAGCTTTAAGATGGTGCGCATCTCATGGAGGGCCAAGCCCATCTCTCCACGAGGGGTGAAGAGAGTCCCGGTATGGTGGTTTTATAGTTCCCACAAGGCTATAAACAAAGGGCCAATTAATCTCTATACTATGCTCGGTGGTCCTGATGGCACTGTAGGAGCAATTGAGGACCTCTAGAGGGGGGGTAAATAGAGAGTGTGTGTGTGTGTACAGCAAAAAATAATTACCAATTAAAAAAATATTAAGTAGTTATATATTATGGCAGAAAAAAGACGGTAAATAAACGGCGGTAAAGTAAGAGTCAAGAATTCAAACTCAGTGACCACCACGATGTATATTGGTTTCCCTCTTAGAGGACTAGTCCAGTCGCGAGTACTCTTGCTCGTTGTTAATACACTATAGCACAAGCTTTTACTGAGCGCTTGCAACTCTTACAACACCATGCTTGGTGACAAGTGCTCGACCGAATTCACAACACCGTGCTTGGTGACGAGCGCACGACCGGCTCC
Source organism: Iris pallida (assembly GCA_029216955.1). NCBI lineage: Eukaryota > Viridiplantae > Streptophyta > Magnoliopsida > Asparagales > Iridaceae > Iris > Iris pallida. The sequence goes on from JANAVB010036619.1 coordinate 5,384,604, forward strand.
AAAAGACAATTGGAAAACTGGAACGTTTTTTTAATATATCATCCGATACAACTCTTCAACTCCAAACTCTAAATCAAACAAAAACTGTACTGACTTGGCTAAGAGTTGTAAAGGCTTAGATATGAAAGTAAAAAGCTCAGAACACTTTATATAGAGGAAGAGAAGAGATAAAATTGGATGATTGAAATGAATGGTAATCTCAACTCTATTTATAGTATTTTTGGGGGACCGAACTCGGACAGAGTTTGGGCAGAGTTCGGATGATAGAATTTCTCATACGAACGTTGGATGCAGATTTGGTGGAAACTGTATTTCGAATTTACCCATATCAAACTCGGACCGAGTTCTAACCGAGTTCGGGCAGAGTTCTGCCAGAACAGTTTTGGCCAAATTTTGATAGGTTTGGGCTTCAATATGTGGACTTTTGGATATGTAGTTGTGGATAGGTAGGCTATATATTGTGGACTGAGAATAGCTAAGCCAGAACCGATCCAATCAATCTCACATTTTTCCTAGACTCAATAAAAAGAAAAAATACAAAAAAATATTAAAACTAATAGCCCATTTGATGACGCCTTTCTCCTGACATTTGAGCAGACTCATTTTTCTTGACAGCTTCGCCCCCGAACCCCCATGGAGGGCGCTGCCCCCTCATCCCCCGTCTACTGATCGGCCAGCGAAACCCCCGATGCGAGGCCCCGGATAGGTCGTTAGACAGTTTAAAAAATCTTTTTGTATTATGTCGTCTTTGGCCCATCAATAATTCTTCGTTGCATATATCCTGGTTTGATCATGCTTATTGCTTGTCTACAAGTACATGTCAGACGAACAAAATAATATGATGCAGTATGATACAAGCATAGCAATATGATATAGACCATTTAGGACAATGCTAAGTTTAAGTAGCAACATGATAGTGATTACATGAATATTAGTGACATTACTAGTTAAACTTAATTGATTAGCCATATTCAAAAATGATGTAATCATTGGGCTAACAATCTTCCCCTTTTTTGATTATGGCAAATCGGTTAAGTTTAAGATAGGTACAATAGATGCATATATCACTAATAAACATATATTACTAAAATATTCTTTGCTAACTTAAACTTATTTCTTTCCCTTTGACATGATCAAAAAATAAGCTCCCCCATAATAAGCTATAAAATGAAATCAATCTTTAAAGAATGAAGGCAGAAATAATCATGAACAAAGATCAGGATAGAAATTAGAAACAAACCATTTAAAACACAGTCTAAGAAAGAATATAACTATAGTTTTGAAGGAAACCAATATAGTAGAAATCAATCATTGGTCATAAATAATCCATGAGAGAAAAAATTCACAGATCTAGTATACCAATATAAAATACCAATAAAATATTTAGAAGATATAATAAGACTTTTAACAGTGATAAAAAATATGATTCACACTTTGCCTATACAAAATAGTGAATTATTTCTATAAAGAATATAATCATTGAAAAGAAATCAAAGCAGATATACTAGAATATATAAAAATCTATACCAAAGTTCATGCATTTGAACTCAATTACCTTAACATGATATATGAATATTCATTAGATAAATAAGAAGGTAATGGAGACAAAATACTTGAGAAGGAGAAATTCAATCGACTTGAATGCTCCCCACAAAGTATGTTCAGTCTAAATAAGATAATCATCAACTTTGAGATAAAATCTTAATAAGAAAAGCCAAATCAATTTAAAACCAAGGAATCATCAAAACTAAATACATTTGGCAAGATAATTTAAAAAAAACTCGTAAAATGAGAGAATCAAGAAGAAATAATGATAACAATCATATATTCTCTCATAAAAATATCATGATGACAATCGATAAGAATTTAAAAAATAGACAGTATGTCCATGATTGAACTAGGTATACTACATATTAAGAGTGTAAATAAATTAAACAATTGATTTGCTCCCCCTTAAAATATGCTTATCTAGTTCAAAAATAATTTATATGCAAAAAAAATAATCACAACATCTGAGGAATATCCAAGATATGCATCTTTCTTTCGTTTGATCAAATGCATACAAAGTTCCAAACTTGAAACAAATATCATCTTTAGGCAAGTAAAAAAAATCCAATAAATAGATGCTTAACGATGAACAAACAAAATATGTCTACGGTAATAAAAATGATTTCAAGACAGTAAAGAATTGTTGAAAACTGTCTTAACGCGAATGTCGGACAGATTCAAAACTTCAGAGAGAAATCAAATTTTTTGAAATACTGAATTTATTATGAAAACTGTCTTAATAAAATGTTCGAATGTTCGTTTAGTCCTCAGACTGAAAACTAACGATTCAAATTTTTGTATTACGAAAACAACTTTAATAAAAGAATCCAAAAGTCATAAATATCTCATTTGAACAAGTAAAGCATGACTGGATAAATGATCAAATAAATAGTATTCTAGATATATGGCATGTCAGGGGAATAATTGATTTGAAACAATTAATTGCTCCTCATTTTCATGGCTATATCCAAAATTAATAACAAATTTAAATTCTAGAAAAATATTTCCAAAAGTAGGAAACTAATTCATCAAAATATTAGGCCTTCTTATCAAAGTTCATTTCTTGCCTTTTAAAACCATAGCACGTGTCCATCTGATAACTGTAGGGTAAAGAAAAAAATGCTTTGAGAGAGAGAGAGAGATGCTAAACTGGCTTCTCCCCAACAAAATTACTGTTATAGGCAGTTAGTAACTTGAATAAGAAGAGAATAATAAAATCTTAAAATTATCATGAATACGAAAAATAATCATCTTTAGACAAAAGATCATATGCATTAAATGAACACTTATAATGAAACAATCAAAAGATATTTCAATTTAGAATATATAAACTAAAATACATGAATAATCATATAAGTCAAAAGATGACATAACTTGATCTATGCAATAAAATCTCACAATAGAAAGTTAGATCAACACATGTTACCTTTTGTGAAAAATATAAAAAGATAATATTGTCTATCAAAATGAAAGTACAAATCTAAATATGAAATCCATATCACTTTGCTTAGAGTTGAGATCAATCCTAGATTCTAGATCATTTTAGAGAATACAAAATAAGTGCGTCTACTGAATCGAAAGATCTTAAATAACAACAAAGAATCAAATCATTTGTAGCTATAAGCATAAGATGTATCCATTACATGTATCCTTATATGTGCTACAAAGTTATTGGGTAACAATAAAATATAAAGTATTTATAAATCAAAATATAGGGCCTAGATATGCTGATGTATTCTGGAACCTAGGGGACTGGGTTCAGTGCCTTGGATCCAGAACTACATAATTGTTGCAAGTAGACCTTAATAAATCTTAAGTCTATAAAGATCAATCACTTTGGGTTAGCTGTAGGGCCGGTTCCTAGCTAGCGGTAGTCCGAAGACTAGTACACCGTGTCGCTTCAGGCTATTTACACCTGTATGACAGAAGGACCCTTTCGGCTTGTACCCAAAATGATCTCTACTTTTAAGAACTTAGATTTAAAAGAATAAATACAGTATCATCAATCAGCATCGAAATCCAGAATTCCTAAATATAAGATAAGTAAATCCCCAAAGAATGAACAAGGAATGATCATCAAGATTAGGATACTAAAAACTAGTTTTCAAAAAGTTTTCATAGTGCATTATAGAGATAAATATATAGTATAAGTGTGCACCAATAAACATATCAAGATAAAACAAACGATTTTAAAAAACACTCACAAATAATCATGAGTAAGACATTAATAAATATTTCTTCTCAAATCCCAACTTAAAGATATAAACCAAATAAATATCGAAATTAGGAGACTACTAATATATATAATTGCATACATGAACTAATTCAAATACGAGTCATGTATCCAAAATGTCAACCAAAAGGCCAAGAAAAATGTCATTTAAGAGAGGCTTTGAAGAAGAAGCTAATAAAGAAAAGAACACTAATTTGTTCAATGAAGTAAATAGCTAAGTATGAGGTAAGCACAAGTTTGAAGGTAACAAGTATAATTAAATACTTTTCAAAATAATATAGAACTTGAGCTAAACTCAATATTTTCCTATAAAGATATTTATACAAAGTATATATCAATAAAATATATGAGCAGTATATAAACAATATGAATACTCATGTATCCTTAATAAATCTTGAAAAATTATCACAAGATCAGAACATGTATAAATATGCTTTATTGGGCAAAGATGTAATTGATTCATAAGAAGTTACTCAAAATAAGATATAAGAATCAATAATGAATATAGTATGTAAGCACAAGGTTAACATAAAAATATATGTATATATTTTTGAGTAAAAGAGACTTGTGCTAAACATACATACTCAAAAAATACCGATTAAAGTAAATATTGTAGGACCGTTGAGCACCTCTAGAGGGGGGTGAATAGAGTGTGTGTGCAGCAAAAATAATCACCAATTAAAAATTAAACTATGGCAGAGATATAAGAGACAGTAATAAAGATAGAATTCAAACTCAGTACACAGCGATATATACTGGTATCCCTCTGAGAGGACTAATCCAGTCTCGAGTACTCTTGCTCGATGTTAATCCACTATGGCACAAGCTTTAACTGAGAGCTTGCAGTCTCTTACAACACCGTGCTTGGTGACGAGCACACGACCAGCTCCACAACACACACCGTGCTTGGTGACGAGCGCACGACCAGCTCCACAACAGGAAAAGTTGTTGAACTTGGAACGACCTCTTTACAACTCTTGAAACACCAAAAGATTCTAAATCAACTCTGATAGTACTGGCTTTTGGCTAAGAGATGTATAGGTATGATTTGAAAGTCTTAGATCGTTTGAAAACACTTGAGTAGTAGAGAAGAGAGAATGAAGAATGAATGAATTGAAATGAAAAGTTCTTCTCTATTTATAGGTGTTTTCTCGAACCGAACTCGGGCAGAGTTCGGGCAGAGTTCGGATGCAAATATCTCGCAAAGAGACGTTGCTCGCTGATTTGGAGGCAACAGAAGTTTGAATCATTTTTGACCGAACTCGGTCAGAGTTCGGACCGAACTCGGGCCGAACTCGGTTACGAGTTCTGTCAGGAGATATTTGAAAATCATTTGTAAAAACAGTTTTCAAAATATGTTTTTGGTTAAAATCATTTGTAAAGGCTATTTTCAAAATATGTTTTTGAAATATTTTGTAAATGAAATACGAATGGTAAATAGGTAGGCTTTTGGAATGTGGACAGTTTTAACCCTAAGCCAGTATTACCAAAACTGATTTTACAAAATAAATCCTAGACTCAATAAAATATAGAATAAAATGAGAAATGAGTCTTCTGAAGATTTGATGATGTTGACGCTTTGTTTGATGCAGTACATCGTCCGTTGAATTTGATTTCATGTATCCTGAAATGATTAGCAGCATTTTCTATATTTTGTGTATTGACTTAAGTGTATGTTGATTATCGAAATCGGGTGTGACCATGGAATGGGCCAACAATCTCCCCATTTTGATAATTGACAAACTTGAGTCTATACCAAAATATATTTATATGAAATAGAACAAAATACAAAGTACCTGAAAAAATGAGATTTTGATTTGTATATGCTTTGCTTTTTGGTATTGTACTCTTTTTCTCCCCTTTGTCAAGTAGTAAAATGACTTGGCTCCCCCTAATATGTGAAGCCAACAATAGACAAACACAAGACAAAGTGAAGCAAAAAGACATAATCACAGCATAAGACATATGGAAACTAATATAGAAAGAAACAGCTCATAATAACTGAAATCATGAAAATTTCCACTAATAATCAAAAGTACAACTGAAAATGTCTAACTAATCAGTTTAGACATGAAATAAAAAAAACTACATCAACTGATCAGCATCTAACAAATGTCCACTAGCCCATAGCTGAATCCACGTCACATCGTGGGGTCGTCCACCAGGAGCCTCATGAGGAAAGTAGGCTGTAGTCGGGTCGAAATACTGAAAGGAAGCCTCATCAGTAAATCGAGGACCCGAAAGGTAGGGTGAGGTAAGATGGTGACTGGATGGACAGGATCATGAGCCAGGCTGTAGTGGAGGTCAGCAATGCCATTCCTCAGCACCTGGGCCTGAGAAATGCGCCGGAACTCCGAATCCTGATGACGTTGCGTAGAGACAGCAACAAAGTCATCAAAGCGCTGATAGAACGTCTGATCAAATCCTGGGACAGGGGCCGGAGCAGGAGGAGCATCAGCAGGAGGGACCTCAGCATCAGCAGCTGGAGCAGGATGAGCTCCAGGAGGCAGAGGTGGAGCAGGAAATCGACGAGATCTAGTCAGCTCGACAGGAGTGAGAGATGGCACACGTCTCAAGATCAATCTCGAAACGTCGAAAGATAGAAGCTAAGTGCATTGGATATACTAGATTCCTACCTGCATTTCTGCAGTTAAGCATCCAGGACATCACAGTTTTGGGAATAGAGAATGGGATGCCAAAGTGAATATAACAAAGCAGATAGTTCCATAAAGGTTACTTCATCAGTAGAACCTTTCTTTGGAAGAAGTACGGAGAAAACCATACGATGAAGTTCATAGAAGGTTTGGTTCAAATTTTTGGCAAAAATTCTACGGGGAACAGGGTTAGGATGACAGATTAGTTCCCTGAAGGAAGCAAGAGTGACATCAGCAGGGAATTGAATATGATAGATGTCAACCAAGGCATCACCAAGATCAGGAATATGGAAGAATTCGCTGATGTCGGTGGCGCTAAATTCCAATTCTTGCCCAGCAACGCAAGAATAGAAATTTCGTTTGGTTTTACTTGCAGGTTGCAGTAAAACATACGGACGGCGTTGTCATAAATATTTTCTTGTACCTCGAAGAAATCTCGGTACCCAAGTTGGTCAAAAGTTGGAGCGTACTCAAAGAAAGTAGTAAAATTTACAAAAGCTCCATTACAAATACGACGACCAGAAAAAGAGTCGAACCAGAGATCCGAAAAATCTTTGTCCGGGAACAAAGTAGAGTCATATTCATCGGGATCTCTAGGTCGTGCTGGACTGAATAGACTAGCAGGGGTGTATTCAGAAGAAGAGGAGGCACCTTGGGAAGTGGTTCCTCTTTGACGCTTGGGGGCCATGAAAGAAAAGAGAAAGTACCTTTTGAAGAAAAAGGAAGGAGGAACAAGATGATCGCCCACTAGATCTCTTCGGAACCTTGCTAGGATGGAGGAGAGAAGCTTCTAGGAAGAGAGGAGTGATTTCCACGAGTTGTTGTGTGGAGAAAGTGGAAAAAGATGGGTTTTATAGGCACTAGGGCCGGCTGTTCGGTTCTGGAATTAATACAGCGCCGACCGAACTCGGTCCGAACTCGGTCAGAGTTCGGGCCGAGTTCGGCCACTTGCATTCCCGAGACAGTCAATGCATTCTGGTAGGTTTAAAAGTAGAATTTAATAACTTTGACTGTAATATTAAATAACGACTGTTATTTTTGGGTTAACTGTAGGGGTTGTCCCAGCTAACGGAGGTTCACCGGGGAACTCTTAAATACCGCTTCGCTTCGACCGTAGCCGTGGTGACAGACATACCCTTTTTAAGTTTGTACCCAAAAATAATTTTCGTTAAATAAATAATAAAGTATCAAGTCATAAATTCAATTTTAATTACCATATACATTATGAGTCTGAGAATTCAAGAATGCCGAGCTCACGCCTCAAAATTTAAAACGGTCTTCAGCCAATGGTTTAGTGAATATATCTGCTAGTTGATGATCAGTGTCAATAAATTCTAGGCAGATATCCCCGTGTTGTTGATGATCACGAAGGAAATGATGTCTAATTTCTATGTGCTTTGTGCGTGAATGACAAATAGGGTTCTTAGTCAGATTTATACTAGTGTTGTCACAATAAATAGGAACATTAGTGTAGTGCAGATTGTAGTCCTCTAAGGTTTGCTTCATCCACAAAATCTGAGCACAACAACGTCCTGCGGCGATATACTCAGCCTCAGTTGTTGATAATGCTACTGAATTTTGTTTCTTGCTAAACCAAGAGACTAAGGCCTTTCCTAAGAAATGACATGTGCCACTGGTACTTTTACGGTCCACTTTGCATCCAGCAAAATCCGCATCCGAGTAACCTATAAGGTCAAAGGATTTGGTTTTGGGATACCATAAGCCAACTGTAGAAGTTCCTTTAAGGTATCGGAAGATACGCTTAACGGCACTAAGATGTGATTCCTTAGGGTTTGCCTGATAACGTGCACAAATGCAAACGCTAAACATAATATCAGGGCGACTAGCAGTTAAGTATAATAAACTACCAATCATACCTCGATACTTACGCTGATCGACAGGTTTGCCACTTTCATCAGCATCAAGCTTTGTAGATGTAGCCATAGGCGTCCCGATTGGCTTTACATTCTCGAAGTCGTACTTTTTCAGTATGTCCTTCGTGTATTTAGCTTGGTTGATGAATGTTCCGTTCGAGTGCTGTTTGATTTGAAGTCCTAGGAAGAAGTTTAGCTCTCCCATCATACTCATCTCAAATTCACTCTGCATACACTTGGCAAAATCTTGACAGAGTTTTTCATTAGTAGAACCAAATATAATGTCATCTACATAAATTTGCACTAGAAGAATATCATCATTCATGGATTTAATAAATAAAGTAGTATCAATCTTTCCTTTCGAAAATCCATTATCAAGTAAGAAGGCGCTTAGGCGTTCATACCAAGCACGAGGTGCTTGTTTGAGTCCATAAAGTGCTTTCTTAAGCTTGAAGACGTGATCAGGTTTTTGAAAATCTTCAAAACCAGGGGGTTGTTTCACAAAAACCTCTTCTTTCAAAAATCCATTTAAAAATGCGCTTTTCACGTCCATTTGAAAAAGTTTAAAATCATTAAAACATGCAAATGCACAAAACATGCGGATGGCTTCTAGTCTAGCAACAGGAGCATAGGTCTCATCATAATCAATTCCTTCTTCTTGATTATAACCTTGTGCCACTAGACGTGCTTTGTTGCGTAGAACTTGTCCATCTTCACTGAGTTTATTTCGGAACACCCATTTGGTACCAATTATAGATTGACCAATTGGTTTAGGAACAAGTTCCCAAACTTGGTTTCTCTCAAATTGATTAAGTTCCTCTTGCATGGCAGAAATCCAAAACTCATCAGTAAAAGCATCATCTACATTCTTAGGTTCTATTTTTGAAATAAATGCTACATTTGCTGCTAATTCAGAATCTTTAAGAGATGAACGTGTACTTACACCTTTGGATACATCACCTATAATGAGAGTTTCTGGATGATCTGGCTTGAATCTCAATGATTCAAATCTTTGGGCCATATCTTTCACAAGGCTCTTCTCAGTTCCTGCATCTTCGAACTTTTATCAGTCCTTGCCTCTTGGGTCAGATCTTTCTCAGAACTCTTCTTAGTCTTTGTATGTGTATCCATCATCACTGTCGCTAGATCTGTGACTATTTAACTCATCAAAGGTAACATTAATAGTCTCTTCAACAATCATAGATCTTTTATTGAAAATTCTATATCCCTTACTCTTAGCAGCATATCCGAGAAATATCCTCATCTGCTTTGGAGTCGAACTTTCCCAAGTTATCCTTGGTGTTCAGGATAAAACAGCGACAACCAAAAACTTTGAAATAAGAAATTTGGAATTCTTCCAAACCAAAGCTCATATGGTGTTTTCTTCGAGATTGGTCGAATTAACACCCTATTTAAAACATGACAGGCTGTACTAACAGCTTCTGCCCAAAAATATTTAGGAAGATTATACTGATTCAGCATGACTCTAGCCATTTCGCTTAGAGTACGATTCTTCCGCTCCACAACACCATTCTGTTGGGGAGTTCTAGGACAAGAAAATTCGTGGTAATATCCACTATCATCACAAAACTTTTTGAAATCAGAATTTTCGAATTCGCCACCATGATCACTTCGGATACGAGTAATCATGAAGCCTTTTTCGTTTTGTACCTTTTTGCAAAATATCTGAAATTCAAAAATTGCATCACTTTTGTTTGATAAGAAATAAACCCAAGTAAATCGAGAGAAATCATCAACAATAACAAAAGCGTAGAGCTTACCGCCAAGACTAGCGACTCTACTAGGACCAAATAAATCCATATGAATTAACTGCAAAGGTCTCGAAGTACTTACAGCGTTGATGGATTTAAAAGTAGACCTATGTGCTTTGTTCTTTTCGCAGTCAGCACATACCATACTCTCTTGAATGGAATTTCAGGGAGTCCTCTTACCAACTTCTTTGTATTTAGACGTGAGATAGTATCCATGTTTGCATGTCCTAGTCTCATGTGCCATAGCCGCTTTCATCTTGATTGGCTACTAGGCACCTTCCTGCATTATTAGTATTCTCCAAAAAGAAAACATAAATGTTGTCTTCTCTAATCCCTTATATACGGGATCACCAGATGACATATCATATATGGTACATTTATCTTTCACAAAATTGATACCATAACCATTATCTGCCAAATGACTTATGCTCAATAGGTTATGTTTCAATTCAGTTACTAGACAAACATCCTTTATTATTGGATAAGGAGAAATACCTACAGTACCATTACCTATTATATCACCTCTCAAGTTATTTCCGAAGGAGACGTATCCTTCTTTCTTCATCGATAGCGTAGCGAATAAGATGCATCACCAGTCATGTGTCGCGAACATCCGCTATCGAGGATCCATTTGCTTCTAGCATGAGAGGGTTGAGGGTCCACCTACAAGACAAGTAGATGAATCCTTTGGTACCCATTTTCTGAAGGGTCCACACAGATTAGCTTTAGGTCTCCAGACTAAAGTATGGTTGTCAACAAGCTATCTTGCAAGACAATATTGTGATATGTGTCCGTGCGTACCACAATATGTGCAAGTCAGTTTAGTGGGAAACTGTGTTTGCAAGCTTGTTTTGTTTGGAGAACCTATAAGTAAAAGCATGATGATGTTCGTGTTTCTTCTGTGCTTTCTTGTGTTTAGTCCTTTAGGTGGTATGCTTAGCATTAGGGCTAATCTTAGGCTGTGTCACAGGTATTTCCTGTTTGCCTAACTTAATTTCTAACTTTTTAGAAATCGCAATAGACTCTTCGTATCTAGCAGTCATATCTAGGAGTCTTTTCAGTTACTAAGTGCATCTTCTTCTCTATGTCATAAAGCTTTTACTTTGACATAGTCCCTTTCTTTCTTTTCAATATTGAGGATAGCCTCATGATAGTCTACCTTGAGTTTGGCTATCTCTTCCGTGTTACCGGTAGTAGATGTCTCTTTAATATCTTCATTAGATTGGACAGTCTAGCTATCTCGGTTGTGTGTGCCTTAATCTCTTTTTGAGATTGCTTATACTTGTCGAGCACAATTTTGTGATCTTCAAGTAGTTCGCTAAAGGCATTCTCTAATTCATCGAAAGTGAAATTATCAAACAAAGGGTTAGATGATACCTTATCAAATGCCATGAGATAAACATTTGTATTACCGTAGGGTCTGTCTTCTTCTTCTGTATCACTGGCATCGCTTTCGTGCCAGATGCTTGTGTTGGCATACTTTCGACCAGATGTTGCTTTTCTGCTTGATCTTGATCTATCGTATGGACTGCTTTCTTGGTGGTTGGATAATCCCTTCATATGCCCTGACTTCTTGCATCCAAAGCATATAGTTTCATCTTCGTTGCTTTCTTGGACATCTTTCTTCTTTCTGCTTGTGAACTTTAGATATTTCTTGAAGTTCTTCACAAGTAGGGCTCGTTCATCACCACTTGATGATTCTTCATCGGAATCGTTGTATGTTGATTTTCTTGCTTGAGCTTTGAAGGCAATAGATTTCTCCTTTGGTGTTGCTTCTTCAAAATCTTGCAAGTCGAGTTCATGGGTCATGAGTTTGCCCATCAGCGTTTCCAGAGTCATAGTGGTGAGATCGTTTCCTTCAATGATTGCTGTGTCTTTTGGATTCCAGTTCTTTGTTAGAGCCCGTAACACTTTTCTGATCTTCTCGTGATTGCTGTAATCCTTACCAAGAGATTGTAGAGGATTAGTTATATCAAGGAAACGAGGAAACATCTGTGTAATTAACTCATCGGGTTTCATCTTAAAAGATTCATATTCCTGTGTCAGTCTACTAATTTTGGATTCCTTCACTTGGGAAGTCCCTTCATGGGTTACCTCAAGGAGTTTCCAAATTTCGTGAGACGTCTTACAGGTTGAAACTCTGTTGAACTCGGTTTTGTCAATTGCACAGAATAGTACATTGATGGCACGAGCATCTAGGCTAGCTTTAGCCTTTCAGCTTCAGTTACTTATCATGGGTCTTTTCCACCAGCTGGCCTTCAACCACTGTTGGTGCTGGTTTCTTATAACCATCAATGACTATTGACCAAAGATCAAAGTCGAGATACTTTAGAAAGAAAGTCATTCGTGTTTTCCAGTAGGTATAATTTGTTCCATCAAATAGGGGAGGTCTATTTATGGATTGCCCTTCACCGTTGAATATAGATTTTACGGCTGCCATATATACTCTCTAAGGTATGTTATATAAGAATATAACCTGCTTTGATACCAATTGTAGGACCGTTGAGCACCTCTAGAGGGGGGTGAATAGAGTGTGGTGTGCAGCGGAAAATAATCACCAATTTAAAAATTAAACTATGGCAGAGATATAAGAGAGTTAATAAAGATAGAGAATTCAAACTCAGTAACACAGCGATATATACTGGTATCCCTCTGAGAGGACTAATCCAGTCTCGAGTACTCTTGCTCGATGTTAATCCACTATGGCACAAGCTTTAACTGAGAGCTTGCAGCCTCTTATAATACCGTGCTTGGTGACGAGCGTACGACCAGCTCCACAACACACACCGTACTTGGTGACGAGCGCACGACCAGCTCCATAACGGAAAAAGTTGTTGAACTTGGAACGACCTCTTTACAACTCTTGAAACACCAAAAGATTCTAAATCAACTCTGATAGTACTGGCTTTTGGCTAAGAGATATATAGGTATGATTTGAAAGTCTTAGATCGTTTGAAAACACTTGAGTAGTAGAGAAGAGAAGAAGAATTGAATGAATTGAAATGAAAAGTTCTTCTCTATTTATAGGTGTTTTCTCGAACCGAACTCGGGCAGAGTTCGGGCAGAGTTCGGATGCAAATATCTCGCAAAGAGACGTTGCTCGCTAATTTGGAGGCAACAGAAGTTTGAATCATTTTTGACCGAACTCGGTCAGAGTTCGGACCGAACTCGGGCCGAACTCGGTTTCGAGTTCTGTCAGGAGATATTTGAAAATCATTTGTAAAAATAGTTTTCAAAATATGTTTTAAAATCATTTGTAAAGGCTATTTTCAAAATATGTTTTTGAAATATTCTGTAAATAAATACGAATGGTAAATAGGTAGGCTTTTGGAATGTAGACAGTTTTAACCCTAAGCCAGTATTACCAAAACTGATTCTACAAAATAAATCCTAGACTCAAATAAAATATAAAATACAGAATAAAATGAAAAATGAGTCTTCTGAAGATTTGATGATGTTGACGCTTTGTTTGATGCAGTACATCGTCCGTTGAATTTGATTTCATGTATCCTGAAATGTTAGCAGCATTTTCTATATTTTGTGTATTGACTTAAGTGTATGTTGATTATCGAAATCGGGTGTGACCATGGAATGCCAACAATCTCCTCCATTTTGATAATTGACAAACTTGAGTCTATACCAAAATATATTATATGAAATAGAACAAAACAAAGTACCTGAAAAAAAGAGATTGGATTTGTATATGCTTTGCTTTTGGTATTGTACTCTTTTTCTTCCCCTTTGTCAAGTAGTAAAATGACTTGGCTCCCTCGTAATATGTGAAGCCAACAATAACAAACACAAGACAAAGTAAAGCAAAAGACATAATCACAGTATAAGACATATAGAAACAACTAATATAGAAAGAAACAGCTCATAATAAACTGAAACAGTCATGAAAATTTCTACTAATAATCCAAAAGTACAACTGAAAATGTCTAACTAATCAGTTTAGACATGAAATAAAAAAACTACATCAACTGATCAGCATCTAACAAATGTCCACTAGCCCATAGCTGAATCCACGTCACATCGTGCGGTCGTCTGCACCAGGAGCCTCATGAGAAAGTAGGCTGTAGTCGGGTCGAAATACTGAAAGGAAGCCTCATCAGTAAATCGAGATGCAAAAAGGCAGGGTGAGGTAAGATGGTGACTGGATGGACAGGATCATGAGCCAGGCTATAGTAGAGGTCAGCAATGCCATTCCTCAGCACCTGGGCCTGAGAAATGCGCCGGAACTCCGAATCCTGATGATTTGCATAGAGACAGCAACAAAGTTCAAAGCGCTGATAGAACGTTGATCAAATCCTGGGACATGGGCCGGAGCAGGAGCATCAGCAGGAGGGACCTCAGCATCAGCAGCTGGAGCAGGATGAGCTCCAGGAGGCAGAGGTGGAGCAGGAAATCGACGAGATCTAGTCAGCTCGACAGGAGTGGAGGAGAAGGCACATGTCTCAAGATCAATCTCGAAACGTCGAAAGATAGAAGCTAAGTGCATTGGATATACTAGATTCCTACCTGCATTTCTGCAGTTAAGCATCCAGGACATCACAGTTTTGGGGATAGAGAATGGGATGCCAAAGTGAATATGATACAAAGCAGATAGTTCCATAAAGGTCACTTTATCAGTAGAACCTTTCTTTGGAAGAAGTACGGAGAAAACCATACGATGAAGTTCATAGAAGGTTTGGTTCAAATTTTTGGCAAAAATTCTACGGAACAGGGTTAGGATGACAGATTAGTTCCCTGAAGGAAGCAAGAGTGACATCAGCAGGGAATTGAATATGATAGATGTCAACCAAGGCATCACCAAGATCAGGAATATGGAAGAATTCGCTGATGTCGGTGGCGCTAAATTCTAATTCTTGCCCAGCAACGCAAGAATAGAAATTTCCGTTTGGTTTTACTTGCAGGTTGCAGTAAAACATACGGACGGCGTTGTCATAAATATTTTCTTGTACCTCGAAGAAATCTCGGTACCCAAGTTGGTCAAAAGTTGGAGCATACTCAAAGAAAGTAGTAAAATTTACAAAAGCTCCATTACAAATACGACGACCAGAAAAAGAGTCGAACCAGAGATCCGAAAAATCTTTGTCCGGGAACAAAAGAGTCATATTCATCGGGATCTCTAGGTCATGCTGGACTGAATAGACTAGCAGGGGATTCAGAAGAAGAGGAGGCACCTTGGGAAGTGGTTCCTCTTTGACGCTTGGGGGCCATGAGAAGAAAATAGAGAGAAAGTACCTTTTGAAGAAAAAGGAAGGAGGAACAAGATGATCGTCCACTAGATCTCTTCGGAACCTTGTTAGGATGGAGGAGGAGAAGCTTCTAGGAAGAGAGAGTGATTTCTATGAGTTGTTGTGTGGAGAAAGTGGAAGAAAATATGGGTTTTATAGCACTAGGGCCGGCTGTTCGGTTCTGGAATTAATTACAGCGCTGACCGAACTCGGTCCAAATTCGGTCCAAACTCGGTCAGAGTTCGGGCCGAGTTCGGCCACTTGCATTCCCGAGACAGTCAATACATTCTGGTAGGTTTAAAAGTAGAATTTAATAACTTTGACTGTAATATTAAATAACGACTGTTATTTTTGGGTTAACTGTAGGGGTTGTCCCAGCTAACGGAGGTTCACCGAGGAACTCTTAAATACCGCTTCGCTTCGACCGTAGCCGTGGTGACAGACATACCCTTTTTAAGTTTGTACCCAAAAATATTTTTGTTAAATAAATAATAAAGTATCAGTCATAAATTCAATTTTACTTACCATATACATTATGTGTCTGAGAATTCAAGAATGCCGAGCTCACGCCTCAAAATGTTAAAACGGTCTTCAGCCAATGGTTTAATGAATATATCTGCTAGTTGATGATCAGTGTCAATAAATTCTAGGCAGATATCCCCGTGTTGTTGATGATCACGAAGGAAATGATGTCTAATTTCTATGTGCTTTGTGTGTGAATGACAAATAGGGCTCTTAGTCAGATTTATAGCACTAGTATTGTCACAATAAATAGGAACATTAGTGTAGTACAGATTGTAGTCCTCTAAGATTTGCTTCATCCACAAAATCTGAGCACAACAACGTCCTGCGGCGATATACTCAGCCTCAGTTGTTGATAATGCTACTGAATTTTGTTTCTTGCTAAACCAAGAGACTAAGGCCTTTCCTAAGAAATGACATGTGCCACTGGTACTTTTACGGTCCACTTTGCATCCAGCAAAATTCGCATCTGAGTAACCTATAAGGTCAAAGGATTTGGTTTTGGGATACCATAAGCCAACTGTAGAAGTTCCTTTAAGGTATCGGAAGATACGCTTAACGGCACTAAGATGATTCCTTAGGGTTTGCCTGAAACGTACACAGATGCAAACGCTAAACATAATATCAGGGCGACTAGCAGTTAAGTATAATAAACTACCAATCATACCTCGATACTTATGCTGATCAACAGGTTTGCCACTTTCATCAATCAAGCTTTATAGATGTAGCCATAGGCGTCCCGATTGGCTTTACATTCTCGAAGTCGTACTTTTTCAGTATGTCTATCGTGTATTTAGCTTGGTTGATGAATGTTCCGTTCGAGTGCTGTTTGATTTGAAGTCCTAGAAGTTTAGCTCTCCCATCATACTCATCTTAAATTCACTCTGCATACACTTGGCAAAATCTTGACAGAGTTTTTCATTAGTAGAACCAAATATAATGTCATCTACATAAATTTACTAGAAGAATCATCATTCATGGATTTAATAAATAAAGTAGTATCAATCTTTCCTTTCGAAAATCCATTATCAAGTAAGAAGGCGCTTAGGCGTTCATACCAAGCACGAGGTGCTTGTTTGAGTCCATAAAGTGCTTTCTTAAGCTTGAAGACGTGATCAGGTTTTTGAAAATCTTCAAAACTAGGGGGTTGTTTCACAAAAACCTCTTCTTTCAAAAATCCATTTAAAAATACGCTTTTCACGTCCATTTGAAAAAGTTTAAAATCATTAAAACAAATGCATAAAACATGCGGATGGCTTCTAGTTTAGCAACAGGAGCATAGGTCTCATCATAATTAATTCCTTCTTCTTGATTATAACCTTGTGCCACTAGACGTGCTTTGTTGCGTAGAACTTGTCCATCTTCACTGAGTTTATTTCGGAACACCCATTTGTACCAATTATAGATTGACCAATTGGTTTAGGAACAAGTTCCTAAACTTGGTTTCTCTCAAATTGATTAAGTTCCTCTTGCATGGCAGAAATCCAAAACTCATCAGTAAAAGCATCATCTACATTCTTAGGTTCTATTTTTGAAATAAATGCTACATTTGCTGCTAATTCAGAATCTTTAAGAGATGAACGTGTACTTACACCTTTGGATACATCACCTATAATGAGAGTTTCTGGATGATCTGGCTTGAATCTCAATGATTCAAATCTTTGGGCCATATCTTTCACAAGGCTCTTCTCAGTTCCTGCATCTTCGGAACTTTTATCAGTCCTTGCCTCTTGGGTCAGATCTTTCTCAGAACTCTTCTTAGTCTTTGTATGTGTATCTTCATCATCACTGTCGCTAGATCTGTGACTATTTAACTCATCAAAGGTAACATTAATAGTCTCTTCAACAATCATAGATCTTTTATTGAAAATTCTATATCCCTTACTCTTAGCAGCATATCCGAGAAATATCCCGTCATCTGCTTTGGAGTCGAACTTTCCTAAGTTATCCTTGGTGTTCAGGATAAACAGCGCAACCAAAACTTTGAAATAAGTAATGTTTGGAATTCTTCCAAACCAAAGCTCATATGGTATTTTCTTCGAGATTGGTCGAATTAACACCCTATTTAAAACATGACAGGCTGTACTAACAGCTTCTGCCCAAAAAATTTAGGAAGATTATACTGATTCAGCATGACTCTAGCCATTTCGCTTAGAGTACGATTCTTTCGCACCATAACACCATTCTGTTGGGGAGTTCTAGGACAAGAAAATTCGTGGTAATATCCACTATCCTCACAAAACTTTTTGAAATTAGAATTTTTGAATTCGCCACCATGATCACTTCGGATACGAGTAATTATGAAGCCTTTTTCGTTTTGTACCTTTTTGCAAAATATCTGAAATTCAAAATTGTATCACTTTTGTTTGATAAGAAATAAACCCAAGTAAATCGAGAGAAATTATCAACAATAACAAAGCGTAGAGCTTACCGCCAAGACTAGCGACTCTACTAGGATCAAATAAATCCATATGAATTAACTGCAAAGGTCTCGAAGTACTTACAGCGTTGATGGATTTAAAAGTAGACCTATGTGCTTTGTTCTTTTCACAGTCAACACATATCATATCTTTCTTGAATGGAATTTCAGGGAGTCCTTTTACCAACTTCTTTGTATTTAGACGTGAGATAGTATCCATGTTTGCATGTCCTAGTCTCATGTGCCATAGCCTGCTTTTATCTTGATTGGCTACGAGGCATCTTCCTGTATTATTAGTATTCTTCAAAAAAAACATAAATGTTGTCTTCTCTAATCCCTTTATATACGGGATCACCAGATGACATATCATATGGTACATTTATCTTTCATAAAATTGATACCATAACCATTATCTGCCAAATGACTTATGCTTAATAGGTTATGTTTCAATTCAGTTACTAGACAAACATCCTTTATTATTGGATAAGAAGAATACCTACAGTACCTTTACCTATTATATTACCTCTCAAGTTATTTTCGAAGGAGACGTATCCTTCTTTCTTCATCGATAGCGTAGAGAATAAGAATGCATCACCAGTCATGTGTCGCGAACATCCGCTATCGAGGATCCATTTGCTTATAGCATGAGAGGGTTGAGGGTCCACCTACAAGACAAGTAGATGAATCCTTTGGTACCCATTTTCTGAAGGGTCCACACAGATTAGCTTTAGGTCTCCAGACTAAAGTATGGTTGTCAACAAGCTTTCTTGCAAGACAATATTGTGATATGTCCGTGCGTACCACAATATGTGCAAGTCAGTTTAGTGGTAGAAACTGTGTTTGCAAGCTTGTTTTGTTTGGAGAACCTATAAGTAAAAGCATGATGATGTTCGTGTTTCTTCTGTGCTTTCTTGTGTTTAGTCCTTTTAGGTGTATACTTAGCATTAGGACTAATTTTAGGCTGTGTCACAGGTATTGCCTGTTTGCCTAACTTGATTTCTAACTTTTTAGAAATCGCAATAGACTCTTCGTATCTAGCAGTCATATCTAGGAGTCTTTGTTCAGTTACTAAGTGCATATTCTTCTCTATGTCATAAAGCTTTTGTACTTTGACATAGTCCCTTTCTTTCTTTTCAATATTGAGGATAGCCTCATGATAGTCTACCTTGAGTTTGGCTATCTCTTCCGTGTTACCGGTAGTAGATATCTCTTTAATATCTTCAATCAGATTGGACAGTCTAGCTATCTCGGTTGTGTGTGCCTTAATTTCTTTTTCGATATTACTTATACTTGTCAAGCACAGTTTTGTGATCTTCAAGTAGTTCGCTAAAGGCATTCTCTAATTCATCGAAAGTGAAATCATCAAACAAAGGGTTAGATGATACCTTATCAAATGCCATGAGACAAATATTTGCATTACCGCAGGGTCTGTCTTCTTTTTCTGTATCACTGGCATCGCTTTCGTGCCAGATGCTTGTGTTGGCATACTTTCGACCAGATGTTGCTTTTCTGCTTAATCTTGATCTATCGTATGGACTGCTTTTCTTGGTGGTTGGACAGTCCTTCTTCATATGCCCTGACTTCTTGCATCCAAAGCATATAGTTTTATCTTCGTTGCTTTCTTGGACATCTTTCTTCTTCTTTCTGCTTGTGAACTTTAGATATTTCTTTAAGTTTTTCACAAGTAGGGCTCGTTCATCACCACTTGACGATTCTTCATCGGAATCGTTGTATGTTGATTTTCTTGCTTGAGCTTTGAAGGCAATAGATTTCTCCTTTAGTGTTGCTTCTTCAAAATCTTGCAAGTCGAGTTCATGGGTCATGAGTTTGCCCATCAGCGTTTCCAGAGTCATAGTGGTGAGATCGTTTCCTTCAATGATTGCTGTGGCTTTTGGATTCCAGTTCTTTGTTAGAGCCCACAGCACTTTTCTGATCTTCTCGTGATTGCTGTAATCCTTACCAAGAGATTGTAGAGGATTAGTTATATCAAGGAAATGAGTAAACATCTGTGTAATTGACTCACCGGGTTTCATCTTAAAAGATTCATATTCCTGTGTCAGTCTACTAATTTTGGATTCCTTCACTTGGGAAGTCCCTTCATGGGTTACCTCAAAGAGTTTCCAAATTTTGTGAGATGTCTTACAGGTTGAAACTCTGTTGAACTCGGTTTTGTCAATTGCACAGAATAATATATTGATGGCACGAGCATCTAGGCTAGCTTTAGCCTTTTCAGCTTCAGTGTACTTATCATGGGTCTTTTCCACCAGCTGGCCTTCAACCACTGTTGGTGCTGGTTTCTTATAACCATCAATGACTATTAACCAAAGATCAAAGTCGAAAGACTTTAGAAAGAAAGTCATTCGTGTTTTCCAGTAGGTATAATTTGTTCTATCAAATAGGGGAGGTCTATTTGTGGATTGTCCTTCACCGTTGAATATAGATTTCATGGCTGCCATATATATACTCTCTAAGGTATGTTATATAAGAATATAACCTGCTTTGATACCAATTGTAGGACCGTTGAGTACCTCTAGAGGGGGGGTGAATAGAGTGTGTTTGTGCAGCAGAAAATAATTACCAATTTAAAAATTAAACTATGGCAGAGATATAAGAGACAGTTAATCAAGATAGAGAATTTAAACTCAGTAACACAGCGATATATACTGGTATCCCTCTGAGAGAACTATTCCAGTCTCGAGTACTCTTGTTCGATGTTAATCCACTGTGGCACAAGCTTCAACTGAGAGCTTGCAGTCTCTTACAACACCGTGCTTGGTGACGAGCGTACGACCAGCTCCATAACACACACCGTGCTTGGTGACGAGCGCACGACCAGCTCCACAACGGAAAAAGTTGTTGAACTTGGAACGACCTCTTTACAACTCTTGAAACACCAAAAGATTCTAAATTAACTCTGATAGTACTGGCTTTTGGCTAAGAGATGTATAGGTATGATTTGAAAGTCTTAGATCGTTTGAAAACACTTGAGTAGTAGAGAAGAGAGAATGAAGAATGAATGAATTGAAATGAAAAGTTCTTCTCTATTTATAGGTGCTTTCTTGAACCGAACTCGGGTAGAGTTCGGATGCAAATATCTCGCAAAGAGACGTTGTTCGCTAATTTGGAGGCAACAGAAGTTTGAATCATTTTTGACCGAACTCGGTCAGAGTTCGGACCGAACTCGGTCAGAGTTCGGACCGAACTCGGGCCGAACTCGGTTTCGAGTTTTGTCAGGAGATATTTGAAAATCATTTGTAAAAACAGTTTTCAAAATATGTTTGTAAAATCATTTGTAAAGGCTATTTTCAAAATATGTTTTTGAAATGTTTTGTAAATGAAATACGAATGGTAAATAGGTAGGCTTTTTGAATGTGGACAGTTTTAAACCCAAAGCCAGTATTACCAAAACTGATTTTACAAAATAATCCTAGACTCAAATAAAATATAAAATACAGAATAAAATGAGAAATGAGTCTTCTGAAGATTTGATGATGTTGACGCTTTGCTTGATGCAGTACATCGTCCGTTGAATTGATTTCATGTATCCTGAAATATTTAGCAGCATTTTCTATATTTTGTGTATTGACTTAAGTGTATGTTGATTATCGAAATCGGGTGTGATCATGGAATGGGCCAACAAATATGACATGTTAAAGACAAATCGATAAGAAGTGACCATCGCAGAAATATTAAAGACAGAGAAAAAATACATTAACTCTAGCTCCTATAGACTAGAGTGGTATGCATGCTTCGTAGATAAAGACTAAGAGTAAAGAGCATACATAGCTAAATATAACATGTCACATAAATAGAAAATGAGTAAAAGACTATATAGTGTAATATAATCATTTAAGCTAAACAACTAGTCATGCTAGGATTATACCTCACATAAATGATAAACAATTAAAAGATATAAATGAGAGCTAATAGTAAGACATCAATAAGAACATGCTAGGTATTAAAAACTATTTAGGAAGCATGTTACCGAAGTGGTTCTAGTGACCATACTTGTGTTGGTGTAATTGCTTGGATGATGACCTTTGTAGCTTTGCAATCACCAACATGCTCCATGGTTCTATTTGATATAAGAAGCTTCACCTGCATTAAGAGGCGAAGACCTTGGTATCCAAAACTTGGATCCATATTTGTTAGCTTTGGAAACCCATTTGCACAAGTTCATATCAACTAGCTTTCTAATCTGACAATGATTAGAAATGTGTCCATTCATGCCGATGACTAAAAAGTATTAACATTAGGGCTATGTGTAGCAGTATGAGAACGTGCGGTGTGATATGTCTTGCATGATTGACTATAATAAAAAGCAAGGTTATGTTTAACCTTAGCTTTGCGTGCTTCCTTTGTAAAAGATCTGTCGTGTGTGATTTTGTGATGTGTCACGTGTCTTATGTTAGACTGAGTCAAAGGTTGTACTACCTGCTTTCCCAGTCTAATCTCTAACTTTTAGAGTTAACATAGATCTCATCATATTTAACAATAAGAGCATCAATTCTACATAAAGCAATAGAATACTTCTCTTTTTTCTGATTCTAATTCCTCCTTAAGTTTAGCATTTTCTTGAGTGGTTTTCTCAATATAATCAAGTGCTTCATGCAATCTAAACTCAAGTGTGGAAATATCAATAGAATTATCAAAAGTAGAAATATTTCTAGCATCACTTAATAAGCAAGTAAGCTTTTCATTCTCATGCTTATAGGATATGATATCCTTTCTAGCTGGCTTATACTTATCTAATACTTTCTTGTGTCCTTCCAACAGATCAGTAAAAGTATCAGATAGCTCATCATTAGAAAATTCACTCTCTTCAAGAATAGAGTTGTCTTGTACCTCGTTAGATAATGCCATTGAGCATATATTGTAGCTTGATGAGGTCTCCCTTCTTCTTCAGATTCGCTTGCCTCGCTTTTACACCATATGCTCGTGGTTGAGTACTTGTGAGATGATGACCTTTCTTTGTTTGATCACTCATAGTGACTCCTTTCTAGCAGAACTACAATCTTCTTTGATGTGGCCTATCTTCTTGTAGTTGTCACAGACAAGCTCTTCTTTATATATAGAGTTGTGTTGAACCTTAAATCTCGATGCCATCATGCACACATTCGTATCATTATAAAGACTATCCTCCTCTCTGGAGTCGCTAGCACTGCTTTCGTACCTGCACTCATAAGTAGCTTCAAGAAGTTTCCAAATTTTATGAGATATTGTGTAACTAGTAGTGAGATTGAATACATTGAAGTCTTCAGCACAATAGAAAGCATGCTTTGCTTTTGCATCAAGGCTAACTAACTTCTTCTCTTCCTCTGTGTAACTAAAGCTTATTAATAATTGAGGAAGTAAAAATAGAGGTGATAGTAGACTTTTTGTAGCCATTGTAAACAATTGACCATAAATCTAGAAACTTCAGGTAGAAGCTCATCTGTGTCTTCCAAGAAGTATAGTTCATTTCATCAAATAGTGGAGGTCTATTTGTGGACTGCCCTTCACCTGTGAATATTGATTTCATGGCTGTCATATGCAAATACTCTAGAGTGTTATATATGAATATAACCTGCTCTGATATAACAATTGTGGGAGCAATTGGTATGAGCAGTAATATCTATATAACAAGCACCTGCTATGATACCAATTGTAGGCAATTTGAATCAGAGGCTAACAATTGATAATAAGGATCTACTCTAAGGATGTTAAGCCAGATAATAGAGTCCTTGCTCTGATACCAATTGTAGGAGCAATTGAGGACCTCTAGAGAGAGGGTGAATAGAGTGTGTGCGTGTGCGTGTGCGTGTGCAGCAGAAAATAATCACCAAGAATTCAAACTCAGTGAACACCACGATGTATACTGGTTTTCCTCTGAGAGGACTAGTCCAGTCGTGAGTACACTTGCTCGCTGTTAATCCACTATGAGAAAAGTTTTAACTGAGAGCTTGCAACTCTTACAACACCGTACTTGGTGACAAGTGCACGACCGACTTCACAACACCGTATATGGTGACGAGCGCACGATCGGCTCCAAAATGCAATTGGAAAACTGAAACATTTTCTGAATATAGCCTTCGGTACAACTCTTTAACTCCAAACTCTAAATTAAACAAAAACGGTACTGGCTTGGCTAAGAGTCGTAAAGGCTTAGATATGAAAGTAAAAAGCTCAGAACACTTTAGATAGAGAAGAGAAGAGATAAAATTGGATGATTGAAATGAATGGTAATCTCAACTCTATTTATAGTATTTTTGGGGGACCAAACTCGGGCAGAGTTCGGATGATAGAATTTCGCATACGAACGTTAGATGCAGATTTTGTGGGAACTGTATTTCGAATTTACCCAGACCGAACTCGGGCCGAGTTCTGACCGAGTTCGGGCAGAGTTCTGCCAGAACAGTTTTGGCCAAAATTTGATGGGTTTTGGGCTTTTCAATATGTGGGCTTTTGGATATAAAGTTGTGGATAGGTAGGCTATATATTGTGGACTGAGAATAGCTAAGCCAGTGCCGATCCGATCAATCTCACATTTTTTCTAGACTCAATAAAAAGAAAAATACAGAATAAATATAAAAACTAATAGCACATTTGATGACGCCTTTCTTCTGACATTTGAGTAGACACATTTTTCCTTGACGGCTTCGTCCCCGAAACCCGGCGGGGGGTACTGTCCCCTCGACCCCTGTCCTCTGACCGGGCAGCGAAACCCCCGATGCGAGGCCCCGGATAGGTCGTTAAGCGGTTCAGAGAAATCTTCTTGTATTATGCCGTCTTTGGCCCATCGATAATTCTTCGTTGCATATGTCCTGGTTTGATCATGCTTACTTCTTGTCTGCAAGTACATGTTAGACGAACAAAACAATATGAAGCTGTATGGTACAAGCATAGCAATATGATATAGACCATTTAGGACAATGCTAAGATTAAGTAGCAACATGATAGTGATTACATGAATATTAGTGACATCACTAGTTAAACTTAATTGATTAGCCATTTTCAAAAACATTATGTAATCATTGGGCTAACAGGCACAACGTAGGCCCGTACCTAGCAAACCTTTCTTGAACCTACCTAATGCCCATTGGGTTAGTTCATGCCATTCTGTCCGAGGATGGATCCAACCTTCGATATAGAAAACCTCCTTCGGATAAGTACAACCCGTGGCCAGAAGCCTATTAGCAAAAAGAGAGGCCTGGAACGGGTGCACCTTCGGGGTAAAGTCAATGAGCAAACGATCGGGAAGTAACACGCGCAGCGTGCACGATGAACCATCAGGTACACTCTTGAAAGAATTCCTCTAGTTAGAATATCCATCTACTTGGATGTGATCGGTCATTAAACCCCCTCGCTTTGGGGTCATGTCCCACTTCAGAAGGCTCTTCTCAGCCAAGCAGAAGAAAACTGAAAGTGGGAGGTGTCGGTTAACTGAGGAAACATACAGAGAAAGATTGTCTTTCTCGAAGTACCAGTCTTCGTTTATCTCTAGAAACTTGGTCTTTTCCAGAACCAGCTGGCCGACAAAAAGGAACAAAGGTTTCAGCATCTTAACGGAATTAGAGGAAAGAGACAACTTGACTCGATCCATCGTACGACGGAAGTATACGGGCTGTTGATTTCATATTATTGCTAGTCGCCCTTTCGGTTGACCTTGGACAATCAGCTGCATCACAGGATTGGTGAACGCTTCATCGACGTCTATGCCCAAGGCACAATTTGTCGATTTCAGAAAGATATCCCAGAAGAGAGGCATAGACACAGGACATAAAAACAAAGTGTGTCAAAAACACACAAAATATTTTCTGTAAAAATAGAAAATGAAAGTACTATGTCGTAAAAAAGAGAGCATCCGCACAATCATTATACAAGTATCCGCACAGGCACTACCAAAGTCGTACCACACATCAGCCAATAAGCATCCACACAGGACCCTGTGAAAAGAGTTGTGCATGGACAGTGACTACGCACCTACAGAAAGCCTCAGCACATCTACAGTCACTATTTTGTTAAAATTAACGACTATGCATATCGATTGATGAAGCTTTAGCACATCTTCGGAATACCACTCCGAAGAATGGCGCCCATGTGCATCGACGAGAAAGAGCATTAGTATATCTTCAAGGCAACACACCTAAGAGTCGACGCTCATATGCATCAACAAACCAAGATGTCAATGGCGATTAGACACTTATTAACAATGGGCGGCCGCACAGCTCCGTACACCAAGATTCCTACGACAGGAGCTTGCTCAACGACGACGGCTTCTGAGGCTAATTGCTTCTCTTTGGCCTGTCGAATGCTCGTTGAGGCCTCTCCAGCTTGTCTCGCCGATGACACCCTAGTCTGTCTTGCACCCGTTGCAGTTCCCCCAGCCGGTCTAGGGCTAGCCACTGCCCCACTGGCCTTCTTGGAGCTCGCCGCATGAGCGTTTATGGTTCTTGACTTCTTAGGAGCCATGGCAGAAAAGCTAGGGTTCGAAAGAAGAAGAAAGCTCTAACAAAAATCTTCTGTTGGAAGGAAAAATAAAGAAGGCTTTTCTCTCTCTAAAAATCCCTTATTTATAGGATGCGGCCACGTAAGTAAAATAAGACAAAATGCTTCATGCTCGAAAAGTCTCTTCGAACGATGTGGAAATTAAGAGTTGAGATCATGATGACCGTTCCCTAGAAACGAGGAGTTGTGACCAACTTTTAATGAAACAGTGGCTCAAGGAATTTAATACGGAAGGCTAAGCGTGACGACAGCCTGTCAGCAAGCATGTTGGGCATTCGTTTGTAAATGACACATGTCATGCTTCTGTTCAAAGTATTCCGAGCTTGACTCAAGTTCGAAACACTTTGAAGGGGTATGAAAAAGCGCAGCCATGACAAAAGTACAGGTGATAAGAAGTCGCTACTCGCAAACTTCACAAAAGTGCAGGTATCCAAAACGCATACAATGATAAAAAGTCGCAACAGACAGAAATGGTGCATAAATTTTTATTTATTAAAATCATGTTTTCAAAAGATCTATTATAGATTCTTCATGATTACATATAAATACTAAAATACATAAAGTCTACAAGTGGGCAATCTTCAGAAATTGTGCAGCCCCTCAGACGTGCAGCATGTCAGAGCGAAAGACTTCCTCATGAGGGCAAGCTGCATCCTAGCCAGACGTAGAGGAACTCCAATATGGCTAATAAAAAAACCATTAGCCCAAGCCAGAACGCAGCTCCTACTCACCATACTACTGCGACTTTTGAGCAGGGCAGAGCACAATCTGTGGCACTTCGGATTGGCAATCAATCCAAACTCGAAAGCTTGGATCTCTATCACCAACACATTCTAAAACAAAGGTATTTTGGTAATTGATAATTTTCTTGTTTATTTTATTAGTATTTAAATTAATGAATTGTATTAGAGTCTTGATTGGCGAAACCTTAGAAACTACATTGTTAGATGTTAGCCATGACCATAGAACTTGGTTAGAAGATTAGAAACATAAGTGAGACTCTAATCTAGCTAGAGTGACGTTTAGAATCCCTTTAGTGATTTAAAATATAAACCACATTGGGCCTTTTCCTTAAAGGGACTTAAATGACAACTTAGGAAGGCTTTTAGGCATTTTAGCCAAAAGGGACCCTAACCCACACCCTTTGGCCGGCCACTATAGCCTTCCCCTTCCTATTTATAGCAAGCATAGCCTCCTTCTTCCCTTTTCCATAGAAATCCTAATTTGTGTTCTTCCCTAAATTGCCTTTAACATCCAAATTGAGTCCAAATTCCTCCAAACGAATTGCAACCTCTTCCCCTTGGAGAGAGCAAGCCTCTATTGCCTAGCTTGGGATCATTTAGAGAAATTTGACCATTGGAGCTCGGTGGAAATCTAGATCTAGAAGCTTTCATTGAGAATCCATCTATCAAATGGTAAGAGCCCTCAAAACCCTTCAAATTTCCATTCCCTTGATATAGATGCATTCATTTAGGGCCCCCTTGCATTAGGAAGGAGTTGGGTCAATTTTGGATTCGTTTGGTGTGCGTATCATGAGAGTATCGGATATGCACACCAAATGTTCGACAAAATGATTCTTAGGGATTTTTATGGTTTTATTTCAGTTTTTTATGTTGTTTTGGGTTTGGATGGCCATGTTATATATATTATGAATAACTAGAGATGTTATAAGGGTTTGATGGATTATTAAGGACTTGGGGTTTGATATTAAGCTAGTAGTTCTTTGTGGATTCACTGTACTCCTAATAATAGTATTCAATTCTATTTTTCAATGAGCAGTCCATTCTCTTATTATTCAGACCATTCATAATGGATTTCCTATCATATAACCTCTGCACATTGCACTGTTCCGTTAGGATTTTGGTTCAAACCTATATTTGATCTGCCATCCCATGTTTTGCCTTTCAATTGATCCCCTGCTGCATACATGTGTATCAGTCACTTTTGGATTTAGCTAGTGATTCATCTCATGGTCAGTCGAAGCCATGGTATGGACCATGCATTCTTCATTCCTGAGTGTTGTATGTCTTTATGTTCTGCCTAATGTTCATACTTGAACATGGTTGAGTGGAGCTTCCATACAGACCTTAGCCTCTTTCATAGTGGTTCAGTAATACCTCTACCCATTAAATTTTGTTACATGAAGTTTCAAACTAGCTGCCAAACTCTTTCGATCATGTCCATGAAGTATAGAGAAGAGCTTTATAACCCATGACCATGTGATTGTTCATAGATTGCATTAGAAGTCCACCTTACTCTAAAGCCCAGTATCCTAGCTTCTTTTGATCTGTCCTGCCTTCTTATTATACTGCCATTCAAAATCATACCCATGCATTACATGCTTAGTCCTGTACCCTCATCTGTATTTATTCAATTCAACTTGTGTCCTGTATTCTATAATTAGCCACCTCATGTTTCGAACCAACTTGTGAGCCATATGGTCTTTGAGAGGGCAAGGAAGAAGGGAATTGAGTATATGTATATGTCAGTAGTGTGATAAGCTTGAGAAATCCACCTCTATAGCTCTTCCTCCATATTTAAACTCTTGCATAGGTCCACCTCCATTCTAACTTGATGAACAGTAGCAGGTGGTGTAGATATTAAACCTTAGGACCCAATCTCTAATCCCTATTGCTTTCATTGGCTGCCCAATATCTTGAGTAGTAGACTACTCCCACTTTTGTTCAAGACATTCATATAGGTTATGTCCATAGCTTAGAATTTTATTGCACATGTATCCTTAAGTTAGTTCTTTTGATACCTCAAGTGATATGCCTCCGAATGTATCAACCTACATAATAGATATATCCTTGGTCAGTGGATAGTCTATAGTGTTTGGGATTCTCTTTGAGTTTGGGCATTTGAATCACCCTTGTTCAGACCCTATGATTCTAATTGTTCACTTCCCTCAAGTTCTTAATTGCTGTCTATTTCGAATTATGAGCAGTCTCCATTAACTTTATGGTTGTCCTGCATTTAACCTATATACTGATCCTTTTCCAGTCCTCTTTAGATGGGTGCTGCCATATTAGATTTGTCCTCCATCCTTGTAATAGCAAGTATGGCCCCTTGGTTCTGTCCTGCATCCAAACCCCCATCCTTGCAACTGTAATCCTCTTTAATCACTACACATGCTTTAATTGATCCACTACATAAACAATTTGTCCTGCATCTGCCCTCTTGGATAGGTCTGTCCACATGTAGATATAGGGATATGGTATTAGTCTTTGAGTTGATGTTTGTACTCATATAGAGGTAAAACCTATATGTATCAGACCATTCTAGTATTAGACTCCTTTCCTTATTCATTTAGTTGAAACCCATGTTCAGTGTTAGTGTTTGTGTGTACCATATGTTGAAGGATGGAAGTGAAAGGCTATGTGGTTAGGTGTATGTGAGTTAGTAGATATTAAAGTAGGATATTCATGTATTAGATAGGGTAGAGAGTTGGAGTGAGTTAGTTCATAAGAATGTTAGATAATAGTTATGTATCGGTAGGTATCTCAGTGTCCAGAGGATAACTTGACTCGACCACCCAACTTCAAAGCTTGGCCCCATTGCCTATGCATCTGCTCACCATCTGCATTCTTACCTTGTTTTGTCCCTACATTACATATCATGTTTTGTTTCTCTCCCTAATTGCCTAATCTCTTATCTGTATGAGTATCTGTCCATTTAATGTTTTATCTCAATTTTGGTAGCATTCTAAAGATGAGGAGAGAACATTTGCCATGCTTCTGCATTTGCAGATCAGTGTATATGTATGACTGTGTGACTATGAACAAGTATCCATGTGACAGTTGCTATTTGGGTATATTTATATATGTCCAGGAGGTTGGTTAAGGTCTCTATAGCAGTTAGATAGAAGTGGGTATCAGTCTAGGAAAGAAAGGAGTATAGGGTGTGTATAGAGAGTAGTTTGTGTTAGAGAGTATCATATGAGTGAGGCCATGCAAGCCTTAGGTTATATGAGCATATTAGTTAGCCAGTGCCTGTGTTAAATCCTAATTAGAATTTGTTATTGGTAGTAAGTAAGAATGAAGGGTTTGACTTTGGAATATAAAGGATTAGATCCAAAGATGAGGTGGGAACAATATAGGTAATGGTTAGGATAAGTTCAGATACCACTTTTGCCTAAACCCCAATAACTATATTAGCAAACCCCTAATCTTGACTAGTTGACCAAGGTTGACTAGATTTGACCAATTGGACTTCTTTGACCTAGAAATTGCCTAACACTATACAATTAATGCATGTAGATTCATTGCTTACTCTAGAACACTAGATAACCGTGAATATATTATTTATAGGTTTGTACGACACCACTTTGGGGCTCGATCCTCATTTATTGCTCTGGACGACAGGCGAGTACATTCTATGATATTTTTTTTATTTATTTGATGATTTCTGTGATTCAGCTTCTAGTATAGTTCTATTTGATTCTCTGTCAGAACACGTATTAGTATTCTGGATTCATATACCCACAATACATGTATTTGACTCGTCTAGCCTCTATTACTCGAACCACTCAAAAGAACCATCTACTCGAAACATCTACAAGTACTAAATGTTCAAATCATACAAGAATCATCACTACAAGCAAGATAGCCGTCGCCACTGGGCCTGATGTGCGATGTGTCGTATTCAACAAGAACCATCATTACAAGAAAGATGGTCGTCGTCGCTTGGTCAAGCGTGTGCTATGCCGTATTTACTCGTCTAAATAGGAAAGATACCGTAATACGCTTGCCAAGCAAGCAGTGTGCCATATTTACTCGCTACTCGTTTACATGACAAGAACAGTATCTAAAAGCACAATGGATTAGTGTTTTGTACTAGAATCACATTGTCTCATATTTTACAGATTAGACTCGTCTCACATTATTCTAGTTTAGCAGCCTCTATTTGCAGTCTTTATTGCCATGCTCTTCTGTTTCTCTGTATTTACTGACCTTGTTCTAAATCGTTGCTCTACTTCATTACCCGTCTCAACTTTCCATGATTCATCAAGTATAATTGTCTATAATTGCTTTATAATCCCTGTCATTTACTTGGGATTGCGAGATGAGATATGCTCATTCCATCCTGACTGGATATATTTTCAAATGATTGCCCGGAGGATACGTATCCTACCCATTATGGATCTGAGGAGGGGATAGCTACCTTAGGTCCTGATTTTCAGGAGTGACCAAGAGACTAGTTTGGTGGACTTATTTAGGCTGCATTTGGTTACGTTTTATAACGTAACGTTCTATGTTTAAACATGAACTCTGGTGGAACAAGCGTTTGGCATATGCTTTTTAGATGCGAAGTTCTCAAAAAAATCTTGGAAACCTGAAGTTTAAAAGCAGACTTTTGAGCGTAGGGAAAACATATTTTGTAAGTGTTGGTTTTTGAGCGGAAAGCACCCGTAGTGAGCCCCCTCCTAACAAATTAGGGTCTCCCCCTTTCTTTCTCTTTCTCTCTCTCTCTATCAGCACGTTCTTCCCTCACCCTCTTCTTCTTTACCATCTCTTCTTCTCTACCACTTTCTCTCTCTCTCTCTCCATGTTCTCTACAAGCCCTCATCTTTTCCCTATCCTGTTCAAATCCAAACCATTTTCGTCTTTCAAGCACCCGAGTGTCAGCGACGCTCTTCTTCTGCGCCGGAATCATAGATCCGGTGACTGGTTCCGACATCCAGTGATCTTCGGCCAACCTCGACATTGATCAGTGCATACGAAGGCCGACGATAGCTTCTCCAACCCCTTACAGAGCCATCAGCGGCTACTCCATCTCTCCCATCCTCCCTAATATCCAACTCGAACTACGAAAGAAGAGAGCGGTGATGGACGGGACACGGTGTCTGGGTCAGACCTGTAGTAGACGGGTTAGATCTGGACATGGACACAGGAGAAACACGGTGGTGGATATGACACGGTGTCGGATTGGGGTTGATTTATCCTTGTGTCGAGCATTTGGTTAAAAATTTGTATTTGGATTTTCAGTGTTGATGGTAACAGCGAGTCGGATATAAAAAATTGGGTGTGGACACCTGGAATTGGACCTAGAGGCTGGATACAAAAATTTTGGATACAACAAATTCAGAATTATTTTATAAAAATTTATTAAAAAATATTTCTAAAATATTTTGCCAAATATAATTTTTAAAGTTTAAAATTTGTTTCAGAAAACTATTTTCCAGATAAAAGTAACCATACGTAAACTCAGAATATACATTCAAACAATATTTTTCAGATGAAAGTAATCAAACGCAAACTCAGAATATATACTTTCAGAAAACAACTTTATAGCATTTTCTCTAAAAACTGTTTTCAGAAAGAAATTTTAGAAAAGATATCCAAACGGACCCTTAGTTTCTCTGTTTAGAACTTGAGTTGTAATAAGTGAAGATTTTGACATTGTATTGAGTTTGTTTCATATATTTAGTTGTTGTTGTTGAGTTGTTATAGTTATTTTAGACTTCTATGATATCTTATCATGCTTTAGACTGTGATTGAGTATTATCATATCTTATACTTGTCCTCCATTTGGAGTTGAGATCTATGACAGGTATATTGTATATATTATGTGAGTTGTTAACTAGCGACCTAGAACAGCATTCTATCACCGATTCTGTGACGTAGGCTGGGCGTTGTTATGCACTCGTACCCCTATACCGGGTGCAGATCGTGACCCATTTTTAGTGATGGCCCATGCAGGTCGAGATTCGTATTAGTGCGATATTGTAGTAGTACGACGACTTAGTTGTTCTGCTACGAACCTGCGATAGGAAATAAGGAATAGACTTTAGATGAGAGAGTACTCATCAAAACTAGAAAATTTCCATGGATTGAATCTACTGACACTTGTTCAAACCTAATTAATCTATTTCAAACATGTTCTTCTTGATGATATCATCCTTGCACCGTTATTGACCTCTTGTTTGATCTGTCTTCAAGTATGTCTTTTATGTCCTTCTTTTTATCTTGTTGCGTGATTCTGTTAGTACCTGTCATGATATTTTGTGTTATGCTAGATAATATAGTGACCGTATTTGAGACTGTGAAATCACGACCAGTAGGACCATGAATTGCATGCTACTAGGTAGAATTTTCTTGACTCTGATTGTCGGTGGTTTGACCTAGAAGGAGTACGACCATTTTAAATTTCGAGGACAAAATTTTTCTAAGGACGGTAGATTTGTCATTACCACATTCTAGAACAAGGATATTTTGGTAATTGGTAATTTTTTGAATTTTATTAATATTTAAATTGATGAATTGTATTAGAGTCTTGATTGGTGAAACCTTAGAAACTACATTGGTTAGATGTTAGCCATGACCATAGAACTTGGTTAGAAGATAAGATAACTTAAGTGAGACTCTAATCTAGCTAGAGTGACATTTAGAATCCCTTTAGTGATTTAAAATATAAACCACATTGGGCCTTTTCCTTAAAGGGCCTTAAATGACAACTTAGGAAGGCTTTTAGGCATTTCACCCAAAAAGAAACCTAACCTACACCCCTTGGTTGGCCACTATAGCCTTCTCCTTCCTATTTATAGCAAGCATAGCCTCCTTCTTCCCTTTTTTTATAGAAAACCCTAACCCTAATTTGTATTCTACCCCAAATTGCCTCTAACAACCAAATTGAGTCCAAAATTTTTCAAACAAATTACAATCTCTTTCTCTTGGAGAGAGCAAGCCTCTATTGACTAGCTTGGGATCATTTGGAGCAATTTGACCGTTAGATCTTGGGGGAGATCTAGATCTAGAAGCTTTGATTGAGAATCCATCTCTTAATTGGTAAGAGCCCTCTAAACCCTTCAAATTTCCATTCCCTTGATATAGATGCATTCATTTAGGGTCCTCCTTGCATTACGAAGGAGTTGGGTCAATTTTGGATTCATTTGATGTGCGTATCACAAGAGTATCGGATACGCACACTAAGTGTTCGATGAAATGACTCTTAGGGATTTTTATGGTTTAATTTCAGTTGTTCATGTTGTTTTGGGTTTGGATGGCCATGTTTTATATATACTATGAATAGCTAGTGATGTTATAACAGTTTGATGGATTATTGAGGACTTGGGGTTTGATATTAAGTTAGTAGTTCTTTGTGGATTTATTATCCTGCTAACAATAGTGTTCAGTCACATTATTCAATGAGCAGTCCATTATCTCATTATTTAAACCATTTACTATGGATTTTCTGTCATATAACCTCTGCACATTGTACTATTCCCTTAGGATTTTGGTTTAGACCTATATTGGATCGGCCATTCCATATTCTGTCGTTCAATTGATCCCCTGCTGCATACATGCGTATCAGCCACTTTTGGATTTAGCTAATGATTTATCTCATGGTCAGTCGAAGCCTTGGTATGGACCATACACACATTCATGTATTCTTTATTCATGAATGTTGCATTCCTTTATGTTTTGCCTAATGTTATACTTAAACATGGTTGAGTGGAGTTTCCATACAGACCTTAGCCTCTTTTATAGTGGTTCGGTAATACCTCTTCCCATTCAATTTTGTTGCATGAACATTCAAACCAGCTGCCAAACTCTTTCGATCATGTCCAGGTAGTTTAGAGAAGAG